>CM054059.1:482177346-482600913 GCA_028641055.1 Alopecurus myosuroides
GCAATTAAAATTAATGTTATTTAATAATCCTTAAACATGACCAATTAAATGGCATAATTAATAACTTTCAAACGTTTGCTCCAAATTAAATACTCAAAACATGAATTTCATCCAAAATTACATGCCACACTTGAATATCCACTTTGTTTTCTGGTTTGCCACATTTAAATGGAATAACTGTTACATCTCTTATTTAATGCAATTAAATTGGTAATGTGCTTAACTAAATCATTTGAAATTGTTTTCCAACAAATAAAATATGTTTTCCATGCCATTTTGAACCACCTTTTCAAATATAAATTTTGTTTCATGATTTGAATAATTTAAATTGCTTAAATAATTTAAACCTTGTTTAATTCATTTAAAATTGCTAAATTAATAACTTGCTCAAATTAAATTATTTTTGAACAAATAAAATATGTTTTCAAACCAGAAAAACATAACCTTGTCAAACATGAATTTGAATTTATGTTTTGAACAAATAAAATTAAAATAATATTCACACTTGAATTAAATTCAATTAAAACTTGTTTAATATTGTTTAATTCATAATTAAATCATTGTAATCCCTTTTTCAATAATTGAAACATGTAATCCACCTAAAATTTTGTGTTCTAATCAAATATGAACTTTGTTATCTGTTTTGAACAATTAAACTTGATGAAAACAACAATTGTTTGTGTGACACCCTTAAGGAACCAAAATTTTCTAACTTAATAAATAAATTTCTAAAATTGGTAAACCTTATTTCCAACTGGTTCTATTGTTGTTATTTTGTTGTTTTCCTCATCCATGCATCATGCTAATCCACTTTCACCTATTGGTTAGTTTTAAAACAATCGTTTCAACCATAATTCATGGGCTTTTCATATGCAACTCAAATTGCATATGGGTCCATTTAAACCTGTTTATCATGTCAACTAGTTTATTCAGATGCATCTTTAACTTGTCATGCATCCATATCTAGATCATGCTGGATCTTTTTCCGTAGTAGTAATTGTTGCATTCGGTGTTTGTTCGAGGTTCGTTGCTTCTTCCCGGATAGGACGTTGAGATGATGTGAGCAACGACAAGTTCTGCTACCTTGCCGGATCTCAGGCAAGTATACTCACTTGCTGCCAAATGGCTGCCTTTCATCACTTGTTACCGATTCTTTCCGTTGTTCTTATTCTAGCCTGTTGTTTCGATGCTTGTGTCTCGATCCTATTATATGTTTACCTTGCAGCCATGATATAGCCTTCCTTCCACTGCCTATTAACTGTTGTTTGTTTACCTTGTCGGCCCTCGTGTCGTAGTTGCATGCTTAGTGTTGTTTGCGCTCAAGTCTTGTTGTTCCTTTCATATCACCTGTTTAGTTTGATAGTTGGGTTTCAATTCAATCAACAACATGTTAATGTTTTGGGTAATAATAATTTGATGATAAGGCACCGGCAGGAGGCCCGGCGTGGTTTTGAAGCCTGCTAGTGTCGACCCTAAATAGGAAAAGGGTCTTGTCTACTGATCCACGATGAGCGCACTAACCGCATGTGGGAAGCGAGTATGGGCGCCCCCCTCAACTTGATTCGATTCGCATCTCGTCCAAATCGCCACACTTAGTTCGGGCTTTCCATTTGATGCATGCATATGCAGGTGCGAACCCGAGGCCAGGGTGGAACTTTTGTAGTCGGCATTTAGGGCGGCGTGGTCTTCCAGTGCTATGAGGGTCCCCCTTTTCTTCGTGGGGGCTCGATTAGCCGCGCACGCACAGCACGTGGTGCTTTGGGCTTGATGCGAAGCAGAGTTGGGTTGTGTTGAGTACCTCGCTTGGTGGGTTGATCCCCCGTCTGGCGGATTATTCTTACGTGTACGGCCAAATTGGTGCATCCCTGCAGTGTTAAATCTTCTCGAGAAGCCGTGTTTTCCGCGGTTATGGTTGACTTGGTGAAAGTACTGGCTAACAAGTACTCAGAACAATTTACACCTAACTAATGATAACTTGACTAGTAATAGTCTTATTGACACAACAACTTGATCCATCATTAATCCAACAGTGTGAGTTATCCTTGGGTTGCTTCCTTAGTAGGGGGTGACATTGGATGGGTTTGTTTGGTGAGTAGTTGTAGCTGGTTTCGATACGCTATCTTATCCCCCTCTTTTAGCCGGAAGTTGTTTCGAGTTTCTGTAGTTGGTTAGTGCAGCCCGCTGTCGCTTATTTGCAATAACCCCTTCCTTTCCGTTGACCCCAAAGTATTTGTATCTTGTGATGACTGGCTACGCCGGTATCTTGTGAGTATGTTTTATCCACTTGCCAGTACTTAACCGTACTGACCCACGATTCTCTTTCGTGGCTGCATATTCAACATTGCAGTCAACAGGTTTGAAGTCTGACGACGTTAGCTTGGGAATCCCTCCGGCTTGGCCTGGGCAGGGATTGGACGCTCTCGGTTATCTTCAGGACTCTTAGTCCAATTTGTATCTTGTCCGTAGCCGGACGCTATGTTGTTTCTTCCGCTGTTATTTGGACCTTTGTATTGTATCTGTTGTATCCCTGACTCATTTGAGTCATCTTGTATATATCTTTTCTGTTGTTGTTGTTGTGGATTATTCGTGAACTGTTGTAATGTTATCACAAATGGCAACCTGGAATCGGTTATTATGTGGATTTTGGCGGGAATGCTGAAATCTGCATAGTGCCCGATCTCGGGGCGTCACAGGCGTAGCCCTCGTGTGTTGGGGGTGTGACCTTTCGTTTAGCATGTAATGAAAAAAGAAAAATAAGCGATAAAGATTGCGAATGGACAATCTTTGTAGCTATGGTTGAGAAACCATGTTTTTATTGCTATGGCTGAGAAGCCATGTATTTGCTCGAGCTACAAAGTAGGAGATTAAATCCTAAGGGTAGAACTTGCGGAGGTGTGCCATGTTCCACGGGTTGGAGTAGATACTGCCTGTCTTCGGGTTCTTCAAGCGATAGGCACCTCCTGGGATAACTTCGTGTATGATGAAGGGTTCTTCCCATGGTGGCTCTAGCTTGTGCCCCTCCTTTTTCTTGAGTCGCAATACCAGGTCTCCTACCACGAAGTATCTGTGGCATACGCGGCGATGATACGTCTCCAACGTATCTATAATTTCTGATGTTCCATGATGATATTATGTCAATTGCTACATGTTTTCTCCCTTCTTTATGTCATTTTTATCGATTTTCCGAACTAACCTATTGACAAGATGCCACAGAGCTAGTTCCCTCTTTTCTACTGTTTTTTCTTTCAGAAAAGTTGTTCTGGAAATATTCACGGATCGGAAAATTTAAAGCCTAGAAGTCTTAGAATTCCCGAAGGTTCCACGGAGTCTCTAAGAGACCCGGAGGGGGCCTTAGGGGGCCCACACCATAGGACGGCACCCCCTTGGCCGCGCCTGGGGGGGTGCTGTGGGGCCCCCAGGGCTCCACCGCCTTTGCCCTTTCGCCTATTTATACTCTCCAAAGGAAAACCCTAGAAGAATTGACCTTTTCCACAAAATACATTCGTAGCTCCGCCGTCGCCACCGACAAGTTTCGGGAGACAGATCTCTGTTCTGGCACCCTGCCGGGACGGGGAAGTGCCCCCGAAAGCCATCTCCATCGAATCCACCGCCATCTCCATCGCCGTTGTTGTCTCCTATGATGAGGAGGGAGAAGTTCTCTCCCGAGGCTGAGGGATCTACCGGTAGCTATGTGTTTCATCTCTCTCTCCAATGGTGTGATCTATATGTGATCGTGAGCTTTTTAATATAGTTGAATTTGTAGATATTATTCTTCATCTATTATGCTACTCAAGTGATTTTTGTTATGAGATCTGACGGGGGGATGATAACCCGGTAGGCCAAACTCCAAGGAGTAACCCGGCCCAAAGGACGGTGCGCAGGATCCGGCTAAGGATAAGGAAGCTTGTGGAGGCCCAAGTTTGTAGGCCCAGCAACCCGGGTTGTGGGTTATTGTAAAGGAAAGCTAGGGTTTGTGCGCCGTGTCCGGGTAGGATCCAGGGTGCGCCTTGGGGAATAAGCCATGGGGTACGGGTGCTTTATAAACCGACCCCCAGGTCTAGTTCTAGACAGAGATCTTAGAACCCTAGCAATATCGCTTGATATCGAGCATCCAGTGTAATCCCATAGTTGAATTGTTATATCAAGATCGGAGACTCGGCGACTTTGATTGCCGGCTGCCAGATCGAATCGCACCATGTTTTCCTCTGAGCTAAACCCTCTCCCAAACACCTGTGTCGTCTTGCCCCAAGATCAGTTACCCCCGGTAACATCTGCCGTGATTATCCCACGACAGTTGGCGCCCACCGTGGGGCCTGCGTCCAAAGGTGTTTACATCACGGGAGAAGCTCGGAAGAATATGGAGAATCTCGTCGTCGGAGAAATCTACATCGACCGCAGAGGAAAAAAGATGGTGGACGATTCCGGCTGGGGGCCAGAGTCGGATCACCTCGAATCCGGATCCGTCGTGACGATCGGCCGGATCAACATCTTCGTCGGTATGGTACGAATGACTAATTTAAAAGGACAATATCATGTGCATACTACAGGAACTTCTAGCAGGAACAAAGAGACGTCAAAGCAAGCGGCAAACTCGGTTTCATCGGCCGCGCCGGGATACCTTAGATGGGCAGAACAAGAGATAACGTGGAGTAGAAGAGATCATCCGGAAAAAGTAGAGCGTCTAGGAGTCTTGGCATTGGTGGTTTCTCCACAGGTTAATGGTTACGAACTGAAGAGGGTCCTGATGGACGGTGGAAGTAGCATCAACATCCTTTATTGGGAGACCTTCTTACGGATGAGTCTCAAAGAGTCCCAGTTGCAGAAAAGTTCGACAATCTTTCATGGGATCGTACCGGGTCACTCGGCGAGCCCCGAGGGAAAGATCACCTTGGAGGTTGCTTTTGGAGAATCGACGGATAATTATCGAGTTGAGTGGCTCACGTTCGAGGTGGTCAAATTGCGCAGTCCTTATCATGCGCTGTTTGGAAGACCGGCTTACGCCAAATTCATGGCTAGGCCATGCTACGTGTATCTGCAGCTAAAGATTCCGGGTCCTAAACGGACCATCACCATACATGGAAACCGGGATATAGCGGCCGAGTGTGACGAAGGAGATTCGGTTATGGCTGAGCAAGCATGCAGAAAGGAAGAACTCGAATATTACCGGTCTCAAGTGAACCCGGATGATAGAACAGCCTTGAACAAGCCGAATACCGAGGACGAGAGAACAAAATTCAAGGCAGCACAAGACACCAAGAAGATAGATTTTGTTGAAGGCGATTCCACTAAGCAGTTTACCATAGGGTCTAACTTGGGAAAAGAGCAGGAGGAAGCACTTGTGGAGTTTATTCGTTCAAATGCAGATGTGTTCGCCTGGACACCTAGCGATATGCCGGGTATCCCTACAGAGCTGGCCGAGCACAGTTTGCATGTGGATCCCAAGTCCAGGCCCGTAAAGCAGGGCTTGAGGAAAATGAATGAGGAAAGAAGGAAGGCTATAGGCGAAGAGATCGCTCGGCTATTGGCAGCCGGCTTTATCATGGAAGTATTTCACCCGGATTGGCTGGCAAACCCGGTTCTAGTGATGAAAAAGACCAATGAGTGGAGGATGTGCATTGATTTTACGAGTCTCAACAAACATTGCCCAAAGGATCCGTTCGCACTACCCAGGATAGATCAGATTATAGATGCAGTAGCTGGAAGCGATTTATTATGCTTCCTGGACGCATATTCCGGGTATCATCAGATTAAGCTCAAGAGGGAGGATTGGGAGAAAACATCATTCATAACCCCTTTTGGGGCCTTCTGTTATAAAACCATGACGTTTGGATTGAAGAACGCCGGTGCAACTTACCAACGATGTATTCAAAAGTGCTTCGAAGACCAAATCGGACGCAACGTCCACGCCTATGTGGATGATGTGGTCATCAAGACAAGGAAGGCGGAGACGTTTATCGATGATCTAAAGGAGACGTTCAAAAACTTGAGGGGGTACCAGATGAAGCTTAACCCGACAAAGTGCGTGTTCGGAGTTCCAGCCGGGAAATTACTCGGCTTTATAGTTTCCGAAAGAGGGATCGAGGCAAACCCGGATAAAATCAAGGCCATCCAGGGTCTGAAAAAACCAGAAAATTTGAAGCATGTTCAAAAGCTCACGGGCTGCGTAGCAGCCTTGAGCCGATTCATATCCAGACTCGGAGAAAAGGCAATACCCTTGTACCGGCTCTTGCGGAAATCAGACAAATTCGTGTGGGATCAAGAGGCGGATGAGGCATTTGAGGCACTAAAGAAGCAGTTATCCGAACCACCAGTACTAGCGGCGCCGGGTCCTAAAGAGCCTATGTTGCTGTACGTGGCAGCTGGCCCCCGAGCCGTCAGCGCAGTAGTTGTTGTGGAGCGTAAAGAGGATGGGAAAGGTTACCCGGTTCAGAGGCCGGTTTATTATGTCAGCGAGGTATTATCAGAAGCAAAGCAGCGCTATCCACATTGGCAAAAGCTGGTGTTTGGGGTCTTTATGGCTAGCTGGAAATTGAAGCCGTACTTCCAAGAACACCCCATAACAGTGGTTAGTTCAATACCAATGTCGGATATCATCAGAAACTCGGACGCAACGGGAAGAATAGCCAAATGGGCGATAGAGATGGGGGATTATCACATCAACTACGAACCCAGGTCAGCAATCAAATCTCAAGCTTTAATTGATTTCGTTAACGACTGGACACATACAGGCATGACTACAACGGTTCCAAATTCCGAGTCATGGATCATGCACTTCGATGGATCTAAGCAATACGAGGGATCGGGAGCTGGGGTGGTGCTGACGTCACCCAAAGGAGATAAACTAAGTTACGTACTACAAAGCCACTTTGACTGTTCCAACAACGTGGCCGAGTATGAGGCCCTATTGCACGGCCTAAGGGCAGCTAAGGAGATGAACATCAAAAGGATACGGTGTTTCGGAGATTCGGATCTTGTGGTACAGCAGGTGTCAGGAACTTGGGATAGAAAGGACGCAACTATGGCAGCATACCGCAGGGAAGTTGATAGGGTTGCAGGATGTTTTTCCGGGTATGAGGTGGAGCATATAGACAGAAGAAAGAACGAGGCAGCCGACGCGCTCGCTAGACTCGGCTCGCGCAGAGAGCCGGTTCCACCTAACGTTTTCCTGGATGAATTATGGCGACCATCGGTTAAAACCGAGTCAGAGGAGGAATTGGCAAACCAAGACCCGGATTCAGGACTTGTGGCTACAGTACGTACTGTTCCCGAATGGACAGAACCGTTTTTGGCCTACCTGTCGCGGGGCGAGTTACCACAGCAGGAGGTGTTAGCAAGGCAAATTTTGAGGCGAGCAAAGGGATATTCTATCATCAATGGAGAATTATACAAGAGAAGCGCAGCAGGAGACTTTTTGCGCTGCGTAGCGCCAGAAGAAGGCCGACAGATTCTCAAGGAAATCCATGAAGGCGACTGTGGACATCATGCATCCACAAGGTCTCTTGTGGCTAAAGCTTATCGACACAGATTTTTCTGGCTCACGGCTCTAGCAGATGCGGAACGATTGGTAGCAAGGTGTGACGGATGTCAAAGGTACGCTCGCCAAACCCATGTGCCGGCTATGGAGTTACGGACCATCCCGTTAACTTGGCCGTTCGCTGTCTGGGGTATGGACATGGTTGGCCCCTTTCATATGTCACCATGCAAGAAGACACATCTTTTGGTGGCTATTGATAAGTTTACCAAGTGGGTTGAGGTTATGCCAGTTACTAATTGCGAAGCAGCTACAACAGTCAAGTTCCTGAAAAGGATTATCTACCGGTTCGGGTATCCCCACAGCATAATTACCGACAATGGAACCAACATGTCCCTTGGTGAGATGGAGAAGTTCTGTGGCAACAATGGAATCCGGCTTGATGTTGCATCGGTGGCTCATCCGCAGGCCAATGGACAAGTGGAGAGAGCAAACCAAGAATTGCTTCGTGGGTTAAAACCACGATTGTGAGTTCCCTGTGTCAGGGCTGCTGGTGCATGGGTCGAAGAACTTCCTTCTGTGGTTTGGGGTATCAACACTACACCTAACAGATCCACTCAGATGACGCCCTTCTTCATGGTCTATGGTGCGGAGGCAGTGTTACCGAGTGACATTATTCACGACTCACCGCGAGTATCAGCTTACGTCGAAGTGGAGAACGAAAAAACCCGGCAGGACGCCGTCGATATGTTAGAAGAGCAAAGAGAACAAGCCCTGGAAAGATCAGCCATATATCAGCAAGATCTACGGAGGTATCATAGCCGGCGCGTGAAAACCCGGGTATTCCAAGAAGGAGACTTGGTTCTGCGCCTGGTACAGTCAAATGAAGGAAAGCACAAATTATCACCACCATGGGAAGGACCGTTTATCATAAGCCGGAATCTGCATAATGGATCATATTACTTGATAGATGCAAGGGAAGAGTCGGCTACAGTTAACGACACCGCACATACCACTTCATCTATGCAAGAAAGAGATAGACCATGGAACGTGGCTCAGCTACGTCCATATTATACTTAAAAAAGATTATATTGGCAAGTGGAATTGCACGATGTAATAGGCAGCAGGTTTTCAGACGTACTCTTTTCCTATCCAGGGTACCTTTGGGGACTGGACGGGTTTTTAACGAGGCGGCTTGCTGACCTAGATTTTTCATATCAAGTAAAGAGGTGGTTATCAAGAAAAGAGATGGTTATTATCAGGTTATGTACTCTCAGTATGATGCGTATATCTAGGTCTTGGGGGCTGGTCGCTTGAATAGCACAGTTACAAACTCAAAGACCCGGCCATGATGCCTATGAGTTATAAGGGCCGATTACTTGCAAACGAGTACGGCTACAATCTTATAACCGGACAAAGAAGTCCAAATTCCTTGGCTATTCTTACTTAAGCTCGATGTGACTCGCATTAAAGTGGCATGATTTGTTCGCTTACGATTGCAGTCAGTCATGAAACCCGACGGGGCTTGGCTGGCTACGTCTTCGTATGGATGTACCAACATGGTATCCACGCGAAAGCCGGCTTACAGTACAAGATAGTCAAAAGGGTCATCTAAACCACAAGTTATGCAGAGTACAAGGCTGAACAGCTGGAAACTCAACGACTATTAAGCGTAACTTCAAAACCTATGTGAAACAACTCAGGGATCTTTGTGAAATTAGCAGTAGGCAGTTCGTTCCCCTTTCAAGATCAAGTGTCCTAGACTCGGTGATCCGGGTCCGGATGGCTTGACATCTTGAAAAGAGAAAAAATGGCTTACTTGTATAAATCCAAAAACACAATTATCCGAGTCTTGGGGACTTGGGGACTTAGAAGCAAAATCCGCTTGTCAATACCCATGAGACCCAGAAATTGAGTTTTCACAAAAGGAACAATAAAGAAAGCCAGATATCGAGAACAGATGAGCTCAATAATGGATAAACTTAAAAAGGCCGGAACAGGCATTGAGAATATCAAGACCTTAGCGTGCATTACAAAATCCTGGTGAAAAGATATCAAAGGTGCACAGGCGCACCACCCAAAATATAACTGTTTTAAAAAGTATGTTGACCGACCGGTGCATAAGAAGAGGCATCAGAAATCGTATATCACTCGGCGTTCATCTTGGCCTTGCCCTTGCCATCATTGGTGGTAGCAGCAGCACCCGGATCAGCGGTGCCAGCCCCTGCAGGAGGTGGAACGACTGGTGTTGAGGTAGCAGGGGCAGAGCCGGCTTCAGCTTGCTTCTTGGCAGCCTCCGCCCTTATCGCAGCAGCTTCCTCCTTCCACCGAGCCAGCATATCATACGGCTTAGGAAGATCTGACTTAATTGCTTCACCGGCATCATCGTATGCTGGAACAAGTATATTAACATCCAGTTCATCAGCAATTACGCTGGCCGGGTAACGGACCTCCTGCTGGACAGCCTGAAAATCCTTCACCGAGAACTTGGATCCGTCAAGCTTGAACTCTGGGAAGCCGCCCATAAGCTTCACTAGCTCGAGCTTGGGGAGATAAGCCTTGGCAAGAGCAAGCCCCCGGGTCACTCCAACCCGGCAGGACGAGCGCTTCCAGTGCCAAATCCACTCGGGAATAGTGGAGAAGGCATCCAGCATCCTCTTCAGATCAACATGTCCTCTACCCGGCCACCGCAATTCCTCAAGGATCCATTTGGTTCCGGCACATAGCTGCCGGATAACGCTCTTCATGGTTTTTAGCTTGGCCATGTCATCCTCTTCCGGCATGGTTTCGTCCGGGCCTGAAGAAATGGAGACGGGAAACTGCTGCTATCTATCAAAAAGATAAACCCGGAGGAGGAAACGTACCAAGTAAAGCACGATATGTGTCCGATATTTGGACGGAAAGGCTTGTTAGGTCATCTTCTGCTCGGTGAGCCCTTTTCCTATATTTCCTCATTATCAACCTATTTCTCCTGGCTTCGGCTTCGGCTGCTTCACGTAAAGCTACCTCCTTTTCGATGAGCTTGGTGGCGTCCGCCAGTTTTTCCTCAGATTGAGTTACGAAAGCCTGCATGCATGCAAACAAGGATCAGTTGGGCAGAGGAGCAAGTTATCAGTCGCTTGTATAATAAAGTCCCAAGTAAATTATGAATCAATTCACTCGGAACTTGGGGACTGGACAAAGGCATAAGCAACATTAGTCGGATTTACCTCGTGTTTGGCTATTAAAGCTCCCAAGATGTTTTCTTCATTAGCCCTTAAAGTGCGAAGGGTTTCTAGCATCTGGGTAAATGTCAGTTCCTCGGATCGAGTACCGGAAGAGCCGACAGCTTGGTCGCTTGGTGGGGGGGCTCTCCCCGCCCTTGGAGTTGAGACCCGGACAGTTTGGGTGGCCGGGTTGGGAGAACTCATCCTTGTATCTAGAACTTCGATCTCCTCGTCTACTGGTTCCGATGAGGAAGGAGATCTGGCAGCTCGGGGAAGTGGATTGTTCAGAGGGCCTTGTTCCTGGTTATTCGCCGTGTCACCGCCAGTCGCGGCGTCTGCATTGTCAGTCGGCTTCTCCGCCTGATGGTTATCTGTTTCTATGTTTTCCGGGTCACTAACGACGGCTTGAGCGCTAAAAGAAAGATGAGAAAAGGCAGTTATTAGTGATGACGGTGGCTTGAGTGGAAATTTGTTAGGCGTAAAAGGAAATCATGTGGCACAAACTTACCCGGCATTCACGGTGTAATCAGGCGGGAGCTCGCCGCTGGAAGCAGATGTTTTCCTCTGAGCTAAACCCTCTCCCAAACACCTGTGTCGTCTTGCCCCAAGATCAGTTACCCCCGGTAACATCTGCCGTGATTATCCCACGACAAGATCTCCGTAAACACTTCGATCACGGTGTGAAGGTGACAGTGTGTGCACCGTGTGGTTTAGCATTATTTTTTATATTTTGTGTTGGATAACCCTATGAAATTGTGGTGTTTGCGTGGAACCATCTGGGTCCCATGGCGATAGCGTGGGGGTTACTTAGTTGGGAAAGTGCTTACTCTAAGGAGTGCTGTTAAAGCCCTACACATGGATTGGTGTTGTTATTCGACCGGAGAGTGGTTTGGAGTAGCATAGTGAAGAGATGGTATTTATTAATTCAATTATGTTTTCATTGTTGAGAGTGTCCACTAGTGAAAGTAGGATCCCTAGGCCTTGTTTCCAAGCATTGAAACACCATTTTCCGCCTGTTCTGCTACATGTTTGCTTGCTGCCATATTTATTTCAGATTGCTATTATTACTTATAACCATCCATATTACTCGCATTTTACTATCTCTTCGCCGAACTAGTGCACCTATATACCTGACAAGTAGATTGGGTGTGTTGGGGACACAAGAGACTTCTTGTATCTTGATTGCAGGGTTGCTTGAGAGGGATATCTTTGATCTCTACTTCCCTAAGTTCGATAAACCTTGGGTGATCCACTTAAGAGAAACTTGCTGCTGTTCTACAAACCTCTGCACTTGGAGGCCCAACACTGTCTACAAGAATAGAAGCGTGCGTAGACATCAAGCTCTTATCTGGCGCCGTTGCCGAGGAGGTATGGTAAAAGGTACTCACATCCTCGGGTGTGAGTGCTCGAAGTTATTTCCTTTAGATTCTGCAATTTTATCTTTTTATTTCTTGTTTTCACTAGTTAGGCTTATTTTTACTCGCTTCTTTCTTTTATTTTTTTACTAGTAGTCTTAATAGAAAACAACAAAAATATGAGAGAGCTTTATAATCTTTATCTTGAGTTAGAACATGAAGTGTTTGAAGAGAAAATTTAAAAACCTATGGAGCTTTATTTGCATGCTAGTGGCAATGTTATTAGTCTGAATTCTTTGAACACCATTATTGCTAATGCTATAGAAAAGTCTAAGCTTGGGGAAGCTAGTTTTTATGAAAGTGATATTTTTAGGCCCCCAAGCACGGAGGAACAAATTTACTTTGATGATACTTTGCCTCCAATATATGATGATTATAATGATTGTGGTATTCTAGTACCACGTATTATTGAGGATAAATTTTATTGTGATTATGATATGCCTCTTATATGTGATGATTATAATGATAAATATGATATTTTCAGTCCACCTACTATTGAGGAGAAAATTAATTATGATTACAACATGCCTCCTATATTTGATTATTATGGTGATGAGAATAATAATGATAGCTATTTTGTTGAATTTTCTCCCACTACTATTAATGAGAATGACTATGCTTATGTGGAGAGTAATAATTCTATTATGCATGTAGCTCGTGATAAGAATGTTTTATGTGATAGTTATATTGTTAATTTCATTCATGATGATACTGAAAGTTATTATGAGAGAGGGAAACATGGTTTTATGCATCTCAACAATATTAAGTTTCCCCTCTTTATGTTGAAATTTTTGAAGTTGCACTTATTTTGTCTTCCTATGCTAGTCACTTTGTGCGTCGTTGACTTGTTCTTATACAAGATTATTTTTCATAGGAGTGGGTTAGACTTATATTTGTTTTACATTTTTTTCTTGATTCCTTCTTTTACTTAAATTCATAATTCTTATGTGAGCATCTTCTCAAATTATCATGCCTAGATAAAAGGCTTTAAAGAAAAGCACTTCTTGGGACATAACCCATGTTTTTATTTTTGCATTGTTTTTCCCTATTTTCTTTGAGTCAAGGGGTTGTATACTTCTGTAGAAACTCCTTTTTATCTTTATTTTCATGTATTAGTTGAGCCAAGTAAAGCCTCTAGTGGAAAGTTGAGACTATATTTCGGATTTCTGCGCAGAAAACAGATTTCTGATGTCCACTGTTAAAATCGTATAAAATCACAGAAAATTCAAAATGACTTGATGTTTTTTGTGCGTAATACTGGGCTATATACACAACTTTTCTTAGTTGAACACTTTTTTATTTGAGAAACAGAAGATTTTCGAAAAAAATCATCTTTACATGTTGTCCTGTTTTGACAGATTTCTCCCAGTAATTGCATTTGCATCTTAATCTCTTTCTTTTGGTGTTCTTTTGAGAAAAAGAGTTTTAAAAGAAGTTGTGACAGTACCTAATGTATTGATGAGTGTTAGTATTGTGTTGAAACTGAACCATGTGAATTTATTATTTCGATTGCACTAACGTTGCTAATGAAGATTGTGAGAAGTTTGGTGTGAAGGAAGTTTTCAAGGGTCAAGAGAAGAGGATGATATGACGTGATCAAGAAGAGTGAAGAGCCTAAGATTGGGGATGCCCCGTAGGTACATCCCAGTAAATTTCAAGAAGACTAAAGCGTCTAAGCTTGGGGATGCCCAAGGCATCCCCTTCTTCGCCGTCGAATTATCAGGTCACTTCTAGTGAAAGTATATTTTTATTCGGCCACATCTTATCTGATTTACTTGGAGCATCCTTTATTTTTTGTTTTCAGTTTGTTTAGTTTTATTTGCTGTAGTTTATGGTTGGATCTTATCATACTTGTGTTGGAGAGAGACATGCTCCGTTTTCATTGCTTAGAACACTCTAGCTTTCATTCTTATTGTCCTGTGAGTGTTCACTTTTTGCTAGTACTGCGTTTAGCCCTTGTTTTCTTGCATATCTTATTCAGATTTGTTAGTTTTAGTAGTGTTATTTGAGTAATCACATGTTTGCTTGCTGTATCATGTTGTGAATTTTTGTTAAAACATATTTTGTATGGTGCTTGTTGGGAAAAGAAACTTCTGCTTGAGGTAGAATTTTTAACGGTGCAAGTAGAAGTTTGTATAGACTGTGGCTAGAACTTTTTCATATCATGCTAGATTTTATTTAAGTTTTAAAGCCTTGTGTTTATTGAGTAGTATGATTAGCCTCAAATAGCTGAGAGTGTTTAATATGCCATTGAAAGAATCATGAGTTGTTCTTATCATATTAAAGCATAAATTTTTGGTGTTCTCCTTTGAATGTTTAATTTGGTTGACTTGGCGCATGCTCATACCATGTTTTTGACTATGAAAAGTCATGACTAGCCTCCATGATCATTTAGTTTTTAAACTTGTGATACAACTTATGTTTTAATTAATGATGTTTATGTCGCTATGCATGATTATGTCTCTTATGCTCTCTTGAGTTGTCGCTCCCAGTCTTTTGCTAGCCTCCACCTGTACTGGGTATGAGCTCTACTCGTGTATCCAACTCCCTAAAACCAAAATTTCCCATTGTTTCCACCATACCTACCTACATGTGGTATTTAACTGCCACTCCAAAGTAAATTTCTCATGTGCTACCTTTAAAACTTTCAAAATTACTCATGTTTTGTGTTCTTGTTTTTGCTCATGAGGACGTAAATAGAGAATCTTTATATCACTTGTTGATTGTATTTTACACCCTGGACTAGTGGCTTCATCCGCTTATCCAGATGATAGAAGAGCTGGCAGCGGGGTGCCTAGCCCCAAATTAATACACACACAATCTCTTCACTATTTTTGCCCCTGATTTATCAGTCAAAGCATAATTGTGTAAACAAAAGAGAAAGAGGGATGACCTTCTACACTAGTTGCTTTCTTCATATGGGAGCCTCTCTTGTGAAATCTAGTTGGCTTGTGACGTACTGTATTTTCTGTTTGCCATTTGTTGACACTAGCATACACCTCTCTTAAAATATAGACAGTCCTCCAAGGTATGTGATTGTTGGCAGGCACCCGAGGATTCGGTTAGCCATGGTTTGTGTAAGATGGATGGGAGGAGATTCAAACTTTTAATACCTATGTTTAATAAAATAAAAGGTCTAGCATATGAGTTGATCCCTGCTTCCCTCCGCGAAGGGCCTTTCTTTTACTTTTATGTTGAGTCTCCATCTTCTAACTTTATGCATAGTTGAGAGAGCATTTTTTCCATTCTGAGTTTTATGTGCATTTGTCCCAGAAACATTATTAATTTATTCATGATGTGTTATTGCTTGTTCTCCAACTATTTGTTCTAGTCTTCCTCATGAACTTTCAAGGTGTCCTGGCATTTATGTTTTGTCCCACTCTTAAGGACTAGCGAAATACCATATTGCCATGCTTTCTCTATACTTGAAACAAACGTATATCTTTCCTTGCATTATCATTCATGATATTTTATTTGAGTTACTTCTTTTGATGCAAAGTGATTGCTATGCTTTATTATTAAAGTTCTATTTATCATGTTTGTGTTTAAAGTTCTATGATCTCAGCTTACATATGCTTTTACATTATAATGATCAAGTTTATGTTAGTAGCATGTCACCTCATAAATTATTGTGTTTTTATCGTTTACCTACTCGAGGGTGAGTAGGAACTAAGCTTGGGGATGCTTGATACGTCTCCAACGTATCTATAATTTCTGATGTTCCATGATGATAGTATGCCAATTGCTACATGTTTTCTTCCTTCTTTATGTCATTTTTATCGATTTTTCGGACTAACCTATTGACAAGATGCCACGGAGCTAATTCCCTGTTTTCTGCTGTTTTTAGTTTTAGAAAAGTTGTTCTGGAAATATTCTCGGAATTAAAAATTCGAACCAGGAAGTCTTAGAATTCCCGAAGGTTCCACGGAGTCCCGAAGAGACCCGGAGGGGGGCCTCAGGGGGGCCACACCATAGGGTGGCACCCCCCTTGGTCGCGCCGAGGGGTGGTGTGGGGCCCCCAGGGCTCCACCGCCTTTGCCCTTTCGCCTATTTATACTCCTCCGAAGGAAAACCCTAGAAGAATCGACCTTTTCCACAAAATACATCCGTAGCTCCGTCGCCGCCACAGACAAGTTTCGGGGGACAGATCTCTGTTCTGGCACCCTGCTGGGACGGGGAAGTGCCCCCGGAAGCCATCTCCATCGCCGTTGCTGTCTCCTATGGTGAGGAGGCAGTAGTTCTCCCATGAGGCTGAGGGCTCTACCGGTAGCTATGTGTCTCTGTTTCCCATGGTGTGATCTATATGTGATCGTGAGCTTTGTAATCTAGTTGAATTCGTAGATATTATTCTTCATCTATTATGCTAGTCAATTGGTTTTTGTTATGAGATCTCTGTAAACACTTTGATCACGGTGTAAAGGTGACAGTGTGTGCACCATGTGGTTTAGCATTATATTTATATTTTGTGTTGGATAACCCTATGAAATTGTGGTGTTTGCGTGAAACCATCTGGGTCCCATGGTGATAGCGTGGGGGCTACTTAGTTGGGAAAGTGCTTACTCTGAGGAGTGCTGTTAAAGCCCTACACATGGATTGGTGTTGTCATTTGACCGGAGAGTGGTTTGGAGTAGCATAGTGAAGAGATTGTATTTATTAATTCAATTATGTTTTCATTGTTGAGAGTGTCCACTAGTGAAAGTAGGATCCCTAGGACTTGTTTCCAAGCATTGAAACACCGTTTTCCGCCTGTTCTGCTACATGTTTGCTTGCTGCCATATTTATTTCAGATTGCTATTATTACTTATAACCATCCATATTACTCGCATTTCACTATCTCTTCGCCGAACTAGTGCACCTATATACCTGACAAGTAGATTGGGTGTGTTGGGGACACAAGAGACTTCTTGTATCTTGATTGCAGGGTTGCTTGAGAGGGATATCTTTGATCTCTACTTCTGTCGTGGGATAATCACGGCAGATGTTACCTGGGGTAACTGATCTTGGGGCAAGTCGACACAGGTATTCGGGAGAGGGTTTAGCTCGTGGGAAAATATGGCGAAAAGCAATCTAAGAACCAGAGAGCAACTCGCCGGCTCTCGATATTATTATACTGGATACTCGATAACTGGTATTACAATATGACTTGAATCTCTGGCAAACTAAACCTAGGGGCCGGTTTATAAAGCACCCGTACACCCCTAACTTGCCTTTCAAGGCACATCTTGAGTCCTACTCGAACTCCACATATAAAGCCTAACTTTCCTTATCGCAACCCACAAGCCGGGTTACGAATCTCACAAGCCTTTGAGCCTTCTAGTAACCTTTTTACCCCTATCCGGGTATTGATCAGCTCACCTCGGGCCGGATTATACCTTGAAGTGGGCCTACCGGGTTACTATCCCCCCATCAGTAGTCCCCAGGATAGCGCGGGCTTCACAGATCCATTCTTGAAGTGCTCGCTATTCCTTAAAAAGACATGAAACACCCAAGCTTACGTGAACCGGGTCAAGTTACTTTAACATATGACTAGACATAGCTCCGCAGCGGTCATTCGACAGTTCGATCCTTCCTCGAATGCCCAACGAACATTTTCAAATTTGAACCCTAAGATATTAAGGCCCTACTCTTGATAAGGATCCCGGATATCTCGGGACAAATCGCATTCCAAACACCCGCAACACCAAATCTGTGCGGATAATTATTGCTCCGTAACCTCCGGCTTTCCAGCCGCGGGCGAGCTCACCACCTTCCTTATAAATATCAGCCGATGGTAACCCTAAGTCATTCATCCCGCTTCATCATCCCTTTCCTCCACGCTCCCTCGCAACTTCTGCCACTGGGCTCGCACGCTTCAAGAAAGATAAGGCCACCTCCGGCCGCACTCGTCCTCAAGCTATCCAGCACCGCCACTAAGCACCGTTGTCACACCCGCGCTTCTTCATCGAGGGCCGTGACGCAACACTCAAGCCGCGCCACGCACCTCCCTCACTTCGGACCTCAACTCCTTTGGTAAGCCTTTCTCAACCATACAATTTAAGCTCGCAGCCTTTTCAATCTGACCAAGATTGGATCTGGGTCAACCCGTAAACTGATTTTCTGATATCATCAAATTGAACCGCTTCGATAGACCTTAGTTCCTTTAGTCACCTGATACGTAGTCGCAGCTCATCCCCGCGCACTTATCGGCCATCCAACTTTGCACAAGATTGCTCGCAAGCTTTTCGATCTAGATCCATTCCACCTTGTTATTTCCGCCTGTCGCATTAACACCCGGAAAATCCTCTTTTTCCAGCTAATCCTTCCACAATAAAGGCATGGGCAACCATCCATGTACACCCAATTCACCTGAACGTGTAAGTAATTAGCAATTTACTCAACCTCATCTAACACCCGGAAAAATCTTCTGCATTTAATGTCGTAGTGCATTATCCGGGTTTCATTTTAGCCTTCAACGCCTTGACGTCTCCAAACCCGAATGATTTGATGCTCCGAATCTCACTCCATACTTTTCCTGTCCCTTGCAGGTCAACTCCATGGCTCCTAAAAGACAAGGAAGACACCCGGCTTCTGCAAAGGCCTCTCAAACCACTTCTGCCGACTGGGGTCGGTCTTCAACGACAAAGGCCAAGCTAGACGGGATGGCCGAGCTAGGAATCCTTCCTTCTCAAAAGGAAATACATTGGAGGGCTCCTGGCGATGAGACCCGTCCCACTCCTATCGGGAACGAGGTAATTTGCTTTACCGAGCATGTGACCCGGGGATTCCGTCCTCCGGGTCACCCTTTTTTCCGGGAAGTCTTGAGCCACTACGGCCTCCGGGTGTTCGACATAGGGCCTAACTCTATGCTGAACATAACCCACTTCATAGTTTTGTCCGAGTCGTACTTACGCACTCCGCCAAACCTTGTTCTTTTTACCGAATTATTCCAATGCGAACCATGCTATGAGAACGGTAACGGAACGCTTCTTACCTGCGGCGGGGTGTCTATCCAGCGCCGCAAACACTCACTGATGCCACCTCTCAACCTGAACTCTGACGCCAAAAACTGGCAATTATCCTTCTTTTATTGCCACGACACTTCCCCGGACGGTGAGAAGAAACTGCCGGGTTACTCGGAGACCCCCCTCGAGCCGTCCGAGTCTTTTAGTGCTTTCGCTCCTGACTCTGATAGGGAAGCAATTCGGCCCCTTTTGGCCGAACTATCGGCCCTTTCAGCCCATGGCCTTCTCGGACTTAACTTGGTAAAGACTTGGGTGGAGTTCCGGGTTCAACCCAACTCCATCCGCTCAAAGTCGCTGCACGAATACTCGGGTCACGTCACAGATTCCCTTCGCTATTCCACCAAAAACTTCCCTGCCGGTAACACCAACAAGACTATCAAGGGCTTCCTGACGGAGAGACTAGATGTCATAAAGAACACTACCGGGTTATCCCCGTTCACTCGGGAAAACCCCGCCCCAGCGGTAAGACCTGACTCCTTTTTCTCATTTCATTACTTTCATCCCTTATAGCCTCTAACCACCACTTGTGCTTATTTGTTCACAGGATAACGACCCCTTCTGGAAAGTTGAAAATCCTCCTCCTTCTCAAGACCCTGAAGAGGAAAACGAGTCTGCTGACGATGATGAGGGTACTCTCCCATACCCTTCACACCTGCCCTTCACCTGTGTTATTTTTCTTATCTGATACCTATCCGGTTTTCAGGGTCGGGGGATGAAGAGGAGGAAGAAGAAAATGACCCAGAGGCCACCGAGTCTGACCAGGAGCCCCCTGTTGGAAACAAAAGGAAGGCTAGAGGGGTAGTTGAAAAGGTTCCCTTCTCTTCTATGTCTCGTGCGCCTTACTCCTTTGCTGCTATGCATGAACTTAACGAGCGATTATCACATTCACCCTTATTGAAGGACCCTCTCCCGACTAAACGTAGGGTGACCCGGAATTCTCCGGGGGATGATCCCCTTAACCCGGGTATCTCCACTTCACCCACTCATCGGGCCAGTACCCCTCCAGCTCAACCTTCCCAATCTCCTCAACGTCATCCATCTCCTAATCATCCACTTGCCGGGCAATTTCGCGTGCCGCAGCCAGTGCTCCTGCCGACATCATCCGCCTCCAGCGGCGAGCTTCCCCCGGACTATGCCGTGAACACCGGGTAACTACCTTTACTTACATTTTCTCGTATTAGTTACTTTTCTTTTTTCCGTATATTCCATTGATCAATGTCTCCCTTCTTTTCTCCAGCGCCACAGTTACGCTAAGCGACCCGGACATCCCTGAATCAGAAGAGCAGGGAGAAGAGAAGCCGAGTGATGACATGGACGTTGAGGTTGAGGACGAGGCCGAGGATGGAAATGGAGAAGATCCTTTTAAGGACCCAGTCCCACCAAAGACTGCATCACCCCAGCCCTCTGAAGAAGTGGACGAAGACATCATTGTAGAGACCAAGTCGGGCTCTCCTACCCCGGACGTTCAAACAATCCGGGTTTCGACCCCCAAACCCGGAACAACTCCTCCACAAGAGGGCCAATCCTCCGGCCCTTCTCGACTTCGCCCTGAAGACATGACCTTTGCTCAAATGCTAGATGCCCTCCATACCTTGAAGGGCGACGAAGAAAACATACTAGATGCCTTAATAACCAAGCACGAGGTAACCCCGACTAATCATCAATTGTCTCCATGCCTAGTCCCCAAGTTCCGAGTAATTTACTAGGTAACTTGCTTGGAACTTTGCATAATGTTTCTGGCTGATCCCTCTTCATGCTTCTTGACAGGATTATGTTTCACAGTTGGAGAAGAAGCTGGCCAAGTCCACCAAGCGTATTGGAAAAGAAACGGCCCTTCGTGAAGCTGCTGAGACTGAGGCTCGCAGGTGCCAAAAGATGACGAAAAAGTACATGAAGAGAGCTCACAGGGCTAAGGAAAAACTTACAACTCTTTCCGCTCAAATTGCTGATGTTCACCGTACCGCGACTGGTAAGATTTTTGAATTTCACCTTTTTATGACTCGGATTGCTTTGATTTGAACACTTGCACTTGCTTGCCTACTATCTTTACTCCTTTTGCCTTTCTTAGCAGGCCCACGTGATGCTGCCCCCGAAGAAGATGATGCTGCCAAACTTAAAACCATCAAGAATACTCTTCGCCAACTTTGCGGCGGAATTAGCTGGATACTTGATGAGCTGCGACTGCCGGATGTCAAGCCAGATAATATGAAGAGATTACTGGAATTCTGCTCCACGATCCCCGAGTGGATTTGGCATTGGAAACGATCCTCCTGCCGAGTTGGGGTAACCCGGGGGCTCGCACTGGCTAAAGCATACGCCCCCAAGCTACAACTTGCCAAACTTATGAGTGGATTTCCAGAGTTCAACTTGGATGGGTCCAAGTTTTTGCCAAAGGACTTCAAGGCTATTCAGAAAGAAGTCCGCCATCCGGCTAGCGTTATTGCTGACAGCTTAGAGATTGATGAGATTCTCCCTGCTTATGATGCTAATGACAAGGTTGTCAAGGCGAACCGCCCCCAGCCGTTCGATATGCTTGCCCGTTGGAAGGAGCAGGCGATCAAGATGAAGGAAGAAGCCGCCAAGAAGGCCGAGGCCGATTCTGCTCCTGCAACTTCTGCTGCACAACCCGGGACTGCTACCGACCCGAGTGGCGCCGCAACTACTGGTGGCGACAAGGGCAAGGCCAAGATGGATCCTGCAGCTTGAAGTAATGCCTATCATTTCACACACGTCAGCCGGCAAAGCATCGTTAAAACAGTCTTTACTATTCGTTTAAGCAGAGCGCCTGTGCTCTTTTGATACTTTATGGTTTTTGTAACACTTTTATTTAAACTCCCAATGCACTTTGCGCCCCCTTTGGGCTTTTGATGAATGTGTCTTTGCATTTACTTATTCTTGATATCCACTTGCTTTATTCTCGATACCTTATACTTTTCCTTATACTTTCCTTAGCAAGACCCGTCCTCCGGGTGTCGTTGGCGTCTAGGGACCAGTTTTAGACCTGAATCCCTAAGCTCCTGAGACCCGGATGCGTGGCTTGTTTTAATTTTATCGGCTGGATGATGCTGTTTCTTCCTTAGAGCTCATAAGTCCCCAGTCCGGGTTTCTGCGTCTAGGGCACATGATTGTTTTCTTTCAAGGAAACAAATCGCCTGTCGCTGAATGCCCAAGACTTCAGGACAGCTTCTTATGAGGTTTGAAGTTATGCTTGATAATCGTTGAGTTTCCGGCTATCGGCCTTATACTCTGCATAACTTGTGGTTTAGATGACCCTTTCGACTATCTTGTACTATAAGCCGGCTTTCGCGTGGATACCATGTTGTTACATCAATACGAAAACGGGGTCAAGCAAGTCCCGTTTGGGTCTCATGACCGACATTTAATCGTAAGCGAACGAATCATGCCACTTCGTTGCGAGTCACATCGAGCTTAAGTAAGAATAGCCGAGAAATTTGGACTTCTTTGTCCGGTTATAAGATTGTAGCCGCACTCGTTTTTTCGAGTGACGGCCCCTATAACTCATTGGCATCAAGGCCGGGTCTTTTTTGAGTTTACAGCTGTGCTTGTATGAGCAACCAGCCCTCAAGACCTGAATATTCACATTGCATAAATAAAACTTGCTTCTTTTCTTGATAATCCCTTTTTATTTGATATGAAAAATTGGGCCAGCAAGCCGCCTCATTAAAAACCCATCCAGTCCCCAAGGGTGCCCTGGATAGGAAAAGAGTGCGTCTGAAACCTGCTGCCTGTTACATCATTTTCTGCTAAGTATAGTATGGACGTAGCTGAGCCACGTTCCATGGTCTATCTCTTTCTTGCATAGGTGCAGTAGTATGAGCAGTGTCGTTGACTGTGGCCGATTCTTCTCTTGCATCTATCAAGTAATATGACCCATTATGTAGACTCCGGCTTATGATGAAAGGTCCTTCCCATGGCGGCGATAGCTTGTGTTTTCCCTCGTTTGTTTGAACCAAGCGCAGGACCAAGTCTCCCTCCTGGAAGACCCGGCTTTTTACCCGCCGGCTATGATATCTTCGCAAATCCTGCTGATATATGGCTGACCTTTCTAAGGCTTGCTCCCTTTGTTCTTCTAACATGTCCACGGCGTCTTGCCGGTTCTTCTCGTTCTCCACTTCGACGTAGGCTGTCACTCTTGGTGAATCATGAATGATGTCGCTTGGTAATACTGCTTCTGCGCCGTAAACCATGAAGAAAGGCGTCATCTGGGTGGACCGGTTAGGTGTAGTATTGATACCCCAGACCACGGAAGGGAGTTCTTCAACCCACGCTCCAGCGGCCCTGATACAAGGGACCCTTAGCCGCGGTTTCAATCCTCTAAGTAGCTCTTGGTTCGCCCTCTCCACTTGCCCGTTGGCTTGCGGATGTGCCACTGATGCCACATCAAGCCTGATTCCATTGTTGCCACAAAATTTTTCCATCTCTCCAAGGGACATGTTGGTTCCGTTGTCAGTGATTATACTGTGGGGATATCCAAACCGGTATATGATTCTTTTCAGGAATTTGACTGCTGTGGCCGCTTCACAATTGGTAACCGGCATAACCTCCACCCACTTGGTAAACTTATCGACAGCCACTAAAAGATGTGTCTTCTTGCATGGTGACATATGGAAAGGGCCAACCATGTCCATACCCCAAACAGCGAATGGCCAGGTTAGTGGTATTGTCCGTAACTCCATAGCCGGCACATGAGTTTGGCGAGCGTACCTTTGACATCCATCGCATCTTGCCACTATCCGCTCCGCGTCTGTTAAGGCCGTGAGCCAGAAGAACCCATGCCGATAGGCCTTAGCCACAAGGGATCTTGTGGACGCATGATGCCCACAATCACCTTCGTGGATCTCCTTAAGGATTTGTCGGCCTTCTTCCGGTGTCACGCAGCGCAGAAAGACTCCTGTCGCGCTTCTCTTGTACAGCTCCCCATTGATAATAGTATATCCTTTTGCCCGCCTCAAGATTTGTCTTGCTAATACTTCCTGCTCTGGCAATTCGCCCCGTGATAGATAGGCCAGATATGGCTCTGTCCACTCGGGAACAGTACGTATTGTAGCCACAAACTCCTCATCCGGGTCTCGATTTGCTAGTTCTTCCTCAGACTCGGATTTAACTGACGGTCGCCATAGCTCATCCAGGAAAACATTAGGTGGAACCGGCTCTCTACGCGAGCCGAGTCTGGCGAGTGCATCCGCTGCCTCATTTTTTCTTCTGTCTATGTGCTCTACTTCATACCCGGAGAAACACCCGGCAACCCTATCAACCTCTCTGCGATACGCTGCCATAGTGGCGTCCTTCCTATCCCAGGTTCCTGATACCTGCTGCACCACAAGATCCGAATCCCCAAAGCATCGTATCCTTCTGATGTTCATCTCCTTGGCTATCTTCAAGCCGTGCAGTAGGGCCTCATACTCGGCCACGTTATTTGAACAATCGAAGTGAATCTGTAGCACGTAACTTAGTTTGTCCCCCTTTGGCGACGTCAGCACCACTCCAGCTCCTGACCCTTCGTACTGCTTTGATCCATCGAAGTGCATGGTCCATGACTCGGAATTTGGGACTATAGTAGCCATTCCAGTGTGTGTCCAGTCGTTAACAAAATCGACCAAAGCCTGTGACTTGATTGCTGATCTGGGCTCGTAGCTGATATGATAATCTCCCATCTCTATTGCCCATTTGGCTATTCTTCCCGTTGCATCCGAGTTTCTGATGATATCCGACATTGGTATTGAACTAACCACTGTTATGGGATGTTCTTGGAAATATGGCTTCAACTTCCGGCTGGCCATAAAGACCCCAAACACCAACTTTTGCCAATGTGGATAACGCTGCTTTGCTTCCGATAACACCTCGCTGACATAATAAACCGGCCTTTGGACCGGGTATCCCTTCCCATCCTCCTTGCGTTCTACGACAACTACCGCGCTGACGGCCCGGGGACCAGCGGCCACGTATAATAACATAGGTTCTTTAGGACCCGGGGCTGCTAGTACTGGTGCTTCCGACAATTGCTTTTTTAGCGCTTCAAACGCCTCATCTGCCTCCTGATCCCACACGAACTTATCTGACTTCCGCAAAAGCCGATACAAGGGTATTGCCTTTTCTCCAAGCCTGGATATGAACCGGCTCAAGGCTGCTACGCAGCCCGTGAGCTTTTGAACATGCTTCAAATTTTCCGGTTTCTTCAAACTTTGGATGGCCTTGATTTTGTCCGGGTTTGCCTCGATTCCTCTCTCGGAGACTATAAAGCCGAGTAACTTCCCCGCCGGGACTCCAAATACGCACTTCGTTGGGTTAAGCTTCATCTGGTACCTTCTCAAGTTTTTAAATGTCTCCTTCAAATCATCAATGAACGTTTCTGCCTTCCGGGTCTTAATAACCACGTCATCCACATACGCGTGCACATTGCGCCCAATTTGGTCCTCGAAGCACTTCTGAATACATCGTTGGTAAGTTGCGCCCGCATTTTTCAATCCAAACGTCATGGTTTTGTAGCAGAAGGCCCCAAAAGGGGTTATGAATGACGTTTTCTCCCAATCCTCCCTTTTGAGTTTAATCTGGTGGTACCCCGAATATGCGTCCAGGAAACACAGCAAGTCGCTTCCGGCTACCGCGTCTATGATTTGGTCTATCCTTGGTAGTGCGAACGGATCCTTTGGGCAATGCTTGTTGAGGCTCGTGAAATCGATACACATCCTCCATTCATTTGTCTTTTTCATCACAAGAACCGGGTTTGCTAACCAGTCGGGGTGAAATACTTCCATGATAAAGCCTGCGGTTAATAGTCGCGCGATTTCCTCACCTATAGCTCTTCTCCTTTCCTCATTCATCTTTCTCATACCTTGCTTCACAGGCCTGGCCTTGGGATCCACGTGCAAACTGTGCTCTGCCAACTCAGTGGGAATACCCGGCATGTCGCTGGGTGTCCAAGCAAACACATCCGCATTTGAACGGATGAATTCCACCAGAGCCTTTTCTTGCGCATCATCTAGATTGGACCCTATAGTGAATTGCTTGGTGGGATCTCCCCCCACAAAATCTACTTTCTTGGTATCTTGAGCTGCCTTGAACTTCGCTCTTTCGTCTTCAGCATCTGGCCTTCTCAACGCTGTACCATCATCCGGATCCACCTGCGACCGGTAATACTGAAGCTCTTCCTTCCTGCAGGCTTGTTCGGCCATTACTGAATCTCCCTCATCGCACTCGGCTGCTATATCCCGGTTTCCATGGATAGTGATGGTCTGCTTGGGGCCCGGAATCTTTAATTGCAGATACACGTAGCACGGCCTAGCCATGAACTTAGCATAAGCCGGCCTTCCGAACAGAGCGTGGTAGGGACTGTGCAGCTTGACTACCTCGAACGTGAGCCACTCCACCCGATAGTTATCTACCGATTCTCCAAAGGCTACTTCCAACGCAATTTTTCCTTCGGGGCGTGCCGAATGACCCGGCACGATTCCATGGAACACCGTCGAACTTTTTTGTAGCTGGGACTCCTTGAGGTTCATGCGCAAGAAGGTTTCCCAATATAGGATGTTGATACTACTCCCTCCATCCATCAAGACTTTCTTCAGCTCGTAACCATTGACCTGGGGTGCCACCACTAATGCCAAGGTTCCGGGGTGCTTTATTCCTTCCGGGTGATCCCTTCTGCTCCATGTTACCTCTTGCTCCGCCCATCTCAAGGATCCCGAAGTGGCCGAGGAGGCTGGATCCACTGTTTGCTTCAACGCCCCTTTGTCCCTGCTGGAAGTCCCTGTAACATGCACATGATATTGTCCTTTCAAATTGAGCGTACGTACCATGCCGATGAAGATATTGATTTGGCCGATTGACACCATGGATCCGGATTCGAAGTGATCCGGCTCCAACTCCCACCCGGAATTGTCCACTATCTGCTCTCCTTCGTCATTGGAGTAGATCTCGCCGACGACAAAGTTCTCCATACTCTTCCGAGCTTCTCCCGTGATGTAAACACCTTTGGACGCAGGCCCCACGGTGGGCGCCAACTGTCGTGGGATAATCACGGCAGATGTTACCTGGGGTAACTGATCTTGGGGCAAGTCGACACAGGTATTCGGGAGAGGGTTTAGCTCGTGGGAAAATATGGCGAAAAGCAATCTAAGAACCAGAGAGCAACTCGCCGGCTCTCGATATTATTATACTGGATACTCGATAACTGGTATTACAATATGACTTGAATCTCTGGCAAACTAAACCTAGGGGCCGGTTTATAAAGCACCCGTACACCCCTAACTTGCCTTTCAAGGCACATCTTGAGTCCTACTCGAACTCCACATATAAAGCCTAACTTTCCTTATCGCAACCCACAAGCCGGGTTACGAATCTCACAAGCCTTTGAGCCTTCTAGTAACCTTTTTACCCCTATCCGGGTATTGATCAGCTCACCTCGGGCCGGATTATACCTTGAAGTGGGCCTACCGGGTTACTATCCCCCCATCAACTTCCCTGAGTTCGATAAACCTTGGGTGATCCACTTAAGGGAAACTTGTTGTTATTCTACAAACCTCTGCACTTGGAGGCCCAACACTGTCTACAAGAATAGAAGCGTGCGTAGACATCAGGCGACTATGGTAATTACGCAACGATTGCTGATAGACGGCGGGTCTTGCGAGTGCAATGTCCCTGATCTCGTCCAGCGCGTCCATGTCTTCTGCGAATGCTTTGTTGGAGGTTTCTTTGTTGTATGCGACGACTCGTCGGGCGCTGAACTTGACGTCCTCGGGTAGCACGACTTCAGATCCGTATACCATGAAAAATGGCGTGTAGTTTGTCGATCGATTTGGTGTTGTTCGTAGGCTCCACAACACCGATGGTAGTTCTTCGGCCTAGTGCCCTGCTGCTGGGTGTAGCCGAGTGAGTAGCCTCTTCTTTAGGCTAGCCAAAACTAATCGTTGGATCGTTCGACTTGGCCGTTAGTTTGCAGGTGAGCTTCCATTATGTGTGACGATGTTGTGTGGGATACCGAACCTGCACACAATGGAGTCGAGGAATCTCACGGCGCACTCGGCGTGCTGTGATGTGACTGGCATAGCCTCTATCCATTTCGTGAATTTTTCGACTGCTACCAGCAGGTGGGTGTATCCTCCGGGTGTTGATTTCCGCAGCGGTCCCACGATGTCAAGCCCCCATTGAGCAAAGGGCCAGGCAATAGGGATGATGGGGAGTTCTGTGGCCGGTGCGTGTGGCTTGGGCGCGAACTTTTGGCAGGTGTTGCATCTGTCGACGAGATCTTTAGCGTCTCTGGCCACCGTGAGCTAGTAGAATCCTGCCCGGAAAGCTTTTCCCACGATTTCTCTCCAGCTTGCGTGGTGCCCACAGTCACCTTGGTGTATGTCACGGAGCAGCTCCTTGCCATCCTCGGGTGCAATGCACCTTTGTAGTACTCCTGATATGCTTTGCTTGTATAGCTCTCCTTTGATCACCCAAAAAGATTTGTTGCGTCGTACTATCTGTCTAGCCTCGCAAATGTTTGTCGGGAGCTGTTTATTGGACAAGTAGTCGAGGTATTTCTGCGTCCAGGATGGCTCGACCAATAAAAGTTGCCTTGAGATGTTATGAATGAGCTCGGTGAGGACAATTTGCGGGCTGGTTTCCGTTTCCGCTGCTGCGGGTCTCTCTGCTGGTTTTTTGAGCTTGACTGATCTTTTGCTTATTTTCTCGAAGTAGATTCCTGGTGGAACAGGGGCGTTGGTGGACCCTATGTTTGCCAGTCTATCTCCTTCTTCATTGCTTGATCACACGATGTGCTTCAGCTCACAGCCCTTGAAACTTCCTTCGAGTAGGTTGTACATGTCGCGATAAGCGATCAAGTTATCCACGACAGCGTCGCACTCCTTCATCGTCTGATGCACGATAAGATTGGAGTCGCCGTATATCATCAGTCGAGTAGCTCCGCAAGCGATCTCCATCTTCATGCCGTGTAGGAGCGCTGACGTGGGGATGATTCCTGGACCTGTCGAGTGAGCCTACCCGGTCGAAGGCCCAAGACCTTGGCCCAAAGAGAGGTGCTATCCTGCGTTACTAGAAGGACTAATGAAAGCCCGCCCGCAATACTTGCGGTTCAAGAAGGAAACTCCTACCGACCTAGAACTAGTGTTTGTAACCCCCCTCCCCGGACACGGTTTGAGACCTAGCCACCTATAAAAGGCTAGGAGAACCACCGAGGGGGGTCCAATCTACTTTTCACCACCACCGCCTTGGGCTAGAGATCATACTCTCGACTTGAGCACCCTCCCATTGTAACCGATCTATGGCATCTTCGGCCTCATCATTACCAACCTTCAGCTGGAGCCCTGGAACATCGTCTCCATCGGAGCATATCCGCTTCGGGTTGCTCATCTGCGCGCCCCACTCGCCGGAAACGCGCCCGGCGTTCAGCGGATTGGAAAAGAGTATCGGTCTGACGTTTGGCAGCTTCCACTTCCACGCCAACAAGGCGGGAATCCTGCGCTTCCCCGAACATATCGATCTTGGCGAATCGGACTCCAAGTCTGTCTCGAGCCCGGCGATCCTCGACTCGCCGTCTGATGACGCTGGTCGCAACCTAGCGCCTAGTGGTAGCTCGATCCGTCGCAACACCCGCGACTTTCACACCATCGCGACTGAGGAACCCTCCAGATTCGATGAAAGTTGTCGACCCACGCCTAGGACCCACGAGCCATATCTGACCCAAGTCTGCATGGCAGGATCAACTGAACCACCCGAGGAAACAGAGGCAAGTCGATAGGAGCGAGAGCGCATCAAAGTAACACGAGTCACTTGGCTCAAAGAAAAAGAGGCGGTACATTCTGGCCAGCCGGTTGAAGATGGAGCTTCCTGAGATAATCTAACTGCGTACCACTACCACCTGGTGCGGGAGGGTCTGCTGATCGCTGAAGCCCGCAAGAATCTGGATGCATGAAAGAAGCGGCAGACGCTTCGAGTGCACGACGAGCGGCGCTCCCCGGGACTCACTCGGTAGGAAACCAACCCCCAAGAAAGAGATACGTATCGAAGACTGCTGGCATGGATCACGAATCCCTCAGTGGAATCAACAAGACATTCGGGACATCCCTCATGCATGTTGACGAAGAGCAAAATATACACCCGACGACCCCCGCCGCGGCACTCCTGGCAGCCGCCACGTACTTACAGGCGAACTAGCCGCCTGAAAACGACCCCCACGTGGAACAACATCGACAGGTCCAGAAGGGGCTAGGCATGGCAGCCGCAAGAATCGCAGGCAGGCGACAACGACGGAAGCTGAAAAAACCCCTCGGGTAGACAAGGAAACACCTCGTAGACGCGGGAGGACGTGACCCAGAAAGGAAGACAAGGAATGACCTCGTCGCGCCCGAGGAAAAGAAGCTCGGCGCCGCGGCGACAGCCTGTGTAGCGACGATGATAGCCTGCGAGATCGCGACCGTAGCCCAAGGCACCACGGAAGCCGATCGCGACACCGCAGCAGGGAACCGTGAAAGGAGGATAATCGCGACCGACCTGAATACGATGCGCGCGGAGACATCGCACAAAGCAAGGTCGACAAGGCCTGAGCAATCAGGAACCGCGCACGGTCGCTGTCCACCTTCTCTGACGAAGAAGCCCACGACGCGATGTGCTTCACTCGTGACATCCGCGAGGCGCCGATGCCCAAGAGATTCAAGCTCACAACAGAGGTCCAGAAATACGATGGCTCGCAAGAGCCCAAGTCATGGCTGTCAGATTAGCAGTAAAATGCCAACGTGGAAACAAGACAACGGCCATGCAGTACCTAAACCTACACCTCGTAGGTGCTGCTCGCAGCTGGCTCGAAGGAATACCACGCGCACACTACGGATCATGGGACGATCTAACCTACGACTTCCGGAAGAACTTCCAGGCGACATATAAGCGGCCCGCATCTATCGAGGAACTGCGGGCTTGCAAGCAAAAGAGCGGCGAGTCTATCCGCGAGTATATTCAGCGGTGGACCACGCTCAAAAATACGGCAGGAAACATGCCAGGAGAGTTCGTAGTCGAGGCTTTCACAAGGGAGCTCGACGTCCCACCTTCCGAGAGGAGCTGGGACGAGCTACACCCAAAACTATCGGAGAACTCATGGCAATAGCCGACAGATGGGCTAATGGCGAAGAATCCATGCGCAACGAGAAAGCGTCTTCACCCGCGCCTGAGGAGGATCGCAACGGACAAAAGAAGAAGAGGAAACACTACGACCATCACGACCGAGAGGAACTGGTAGCAGCGGAGTTCACAAGAAATTGCGACAGCGGGCCCTGCGGAAATCGCGACTGGAAACCAAAGCCAGACAATAAAACTCCCAAGGAAGACCTTGACTGATACTGCTAGCTACATCTATTCACAGATAAGCGCATGGGCAAAACCAATGCAACTTATCTTCTCAAAGACTACCGAAAGTTCCAGGACATCCACGAGGCTTACACGAAGAAGCACATGGGCACCGTTAGCCAGGGATACCCGCAACTTCCAGGAGGAGCTAACGGATACCAACCGCCGCCCCTACCTCCACCGGGACACCAGAACGTGGCACTAGCCGCACTACCAGCGCCACCCGCCGCAAACCAGGAAGCCAATGGGTACCTGAACCCACAGGGGCTCCTAGGCATGATACAGAAGATCTGCCCGTCCCGGAGTGTCCATAAGACAAACATACGCCAAGTTAACATGGCAGTATAGGCTCCACCATCCGCGACTGAGTAACTAAAGATGTCAGAGCAGCCGATAACCTTCTCCAAGGAGGACCACCCTCCACGGGTGTATCGACCTTGACACACAACGCTCGTCATCCAAGCGCAAATAGGCAGCTACGACCTAGCCTGGGTGTTCATGGACGGTGGCAGTGGAATCAACATCATATACGCGGACACACTCTGCAAGATGAACAAAAACCTGGACGGACTCGCAGAATCAGAAACATCCTTCCACGGGATAGTACCAGGGAAAGCACGACCACTCGGGACAATCAACCTGGAGGTGGTACTTGGAGACCCGAGAAACTACATGAGAGAATTTGTCGACCTCGAGGAAGTCGACTAGCCATCACATTACCACGCCATACTCGGCCGAACAGCATTCGCGAGATTCATGGCAGTACCCCATTACGCCTACCTCAAGCTCAAACTCCCAGGGGAATATGGAACAATAACCATAAACACCGACTTCCAAAAGTCCGACAAATGCTACACTGAGTTCAACGAGATCGCGAAATCCTTCGGGATGCAAGAGGAGCTGGAAGAGCTGGCAAAAACCACGGATAACTCCATGATGCTTCTCACCAAAAAGAACGCTCCAGAGCTCGAGTTTAGCCCAAGCAGCGACACTCGAAAACATCAAGTGTATCCGACGGAATCCGCGAAGACGGGAATCGTATCCACCACCCTATCATCCGCATAGGAAGGCGCACTCGTCGAACTCCTCCGTGAGTACTGGAAGATTTTCGCATGGCATCCTTCAGATATGCCAGGGATACCTAGGGAGTTCGCCGAGCACTCACTTGAAGTATTTAAAGACGCCAAGCCAGTCAAATAAACCACCCGACGATTTTCTGAGCCAAAGCAGAAAGCACTAGGAGAAGAGGTGAATAGACTACTAGCCGCCAAGTTCATGAGGAAATCAAAATATCCACCTGGTTAGCAAACCCGATGCTGGTCCGGAAGAAAAACACTGACATCCTTTGCGTGTGCATCGACTACACGTCGTTGAACAAACACTGCCCCGAGGATAACTTCCAATTGCCACGGATCGACCAGGTCGTGGACTCCACTGCAGGCTGCCAACGACTCTCCTTCCTGGACGCCTACTCGGGCTATAATCAGATCAGGATGAAATAGGAAGATGAAGAGAAGACGGCATTCATCACACCGCATGGTGTATACTACTACACGACAATGCCCTTCGGGCTAAAAAACGCAGGCGCAACATATCAGTGTTGCATGCAAAAATGCCTCGCCAAGCTCATTGGCGAGAACATACGGGTGTATGTTGACGACATCATCATAAAAACTTGAGTGGAGGACACACTCCTCGAGGACATCAGGGAGACATTCGACGCCCTCAATGCGTACACAATCAAGCTTAACCCGACAAAGTGCGTGTTCGGAGTTCATGAAGGACAACTTCTCGGATACCTTGTGTCTGCCCGAGGAATTGAAGCCAATCTAGAAAAGATCCAGGCGATCCTGACGATGAAAGAGCTGACCAACTGTTGTCTTTGGCAGAAATTTCTGGGATGGACATGTCCCTTGGACCTCCACCACCCTCCTATATATAGGCATACATATTCACTTATACCCTAGAATAATCTAGACTCTTGTAGGACAATAGTACTATACTAGGATAGGCTCCACTTCCCTGGAACACTCTAGAGACTGCTAGGATACTAACTCATAATCCAACACCAACTTTCACGGCGTGCAGCAGCTCGCAGGGCGACTGGCAGCCCTCAGCAGATTCATCGCGAGATTCGGCAAACAGGGGCGCTCCCTTTTTACATACTGCTGAAGAAAACTGACAAGTTCGAGTGGACAACCGAAGCGAGGCAAGCGTTCATCGACTTGAAGAAAGTATTCCAGATCAAGAAAGTATTGGCCACGCCTCAATAAAGGGAGCCCCTATACCTATACCTAGCCGCAACAAATCAAGTGGTGAGCATGATACTTATGGTCGAGCGACCAGAGGAAGGCAAGGCATACGGTGTGCAGCGGCCAATCTACTACCTCAGCAAGGTATTGTCACCGTGCAAGCAGCGATACCCACATTATCAGAAACTTGCGTATGGGGTGGTCTGCACAGCCCGCAAGCTCAAACACTACTTCCAGGAGCATACCGTCACGGTGCTAAACGACGCATCACTCGGTACAATCATGAATAACCCCATGGCATCCAGAAGAATCGCGAAGTGGAGCATCGAGCTGGGCGCCTGGGACATCATATACACAGGGCAAAACGCTCTAAAGACCCAGGTAGTAGCAGATTTCCTTTCCGAGTGGACAGAGCTGCAAACCTCAGGACCACCTGAGTAAACAAGCTCCTGGATAATGTACTTTGACGGATCAAAGAGAAACGAAGGAGCTGGAGCCGGAGTAATCCTCATATCACCGAGAGGAGACCAGCTCCAGTACGTTCTGAGGCTTGAATTCCCTCCCGATGATCTCGCATCCAACAACGACGCAGAATACGAGGCGCTCCTACATGGCATGAAGATGGCGATCGCTTGCTGAGCCACTCGATTGATGATATACGACGATTCCAATATTATCGTTCAGCAGACAATGTAGGAGTGCGACGCTGTCGCAGATATGTACAACCTAATCGAAGGAAGTTTCAAGCGATGCGAGCTGAAGCACATCGCGCGATCAAGCAATGAAGAAGCAGATAGACTGGTTAACATAGGGTCCACCAACGCCCCTGTTCCACCAGGAATCTACTTCCAGAAAATAAGCAAAAGATCGTTTAAGGTCAAAAAATCAGCAGAGACACTCGCAGCAGCGGAAACGGAAACCAACCCGCGAATTTCCCTCATCAAGCACTGGTAGAAAAAAGGCCTTCCATACGCCCCCATCAGTCCACAAACTTTGCGCACCGTGACTAAAGGAGTTTTAGTCCCGGGTCGGGAGGAGACCCCCGACAGAAGGTCATGCGTCGTGGGTTGGGAAGCGCGTGGAGGCGCGTGGAGGGCTTTAATTCCGGTTGGCCTGGCCACCCGCGACTAATGATCCAGTCTGCTGGCCTCCCTGCCTTTAGTCCCGGTTGGCCTGGCCACCCGGGACTAAAGATACAAACTGCTCGCCTCCCGCGCGGCGGTTTTATTTCGCGAGCGAGAGGCAGAGGCCGGCCATTGCTACACTGCGCACCCGAGAGTCTCTGTTTCTTCTCCTCTCTTCTCTTCTTCCTCCACCAAGCATCCATGGGTTCTCAAGTTTGGAACACTCTCCGTGTGGCCACACCATGCCGCAAGATTCTAGACGTGGCCTACACCAATATGTGCGAGAGGCCCCCCGATCTTCTTAAGCATTTGAGCAATCTCTATGATGAAGCCGATGAACAACATAAGTTCTTTGGGCTTGATTTAGAGTATACGGCGAATCAACGGGATGTTGCCGTCATCCAAATTGCCTTCAAGGAGATCGTGTTGGTCTTCCAATGGGCAAGGTAACGCACACGTACAATCGATCTCTCTTGTAGGATAGTGTTGCATTTTCGATTTGTTTGTTGCATTGGAAGAATACATGTGTTGCAACATATCTAACACGTTCTATTTTTGTTGTTTCAGTAGTTCAAAGCATTCTCCGGCCCTTGTTGATTTTCTTGTCAACAAGGGGTACAACTTCTGCAGCGTTGACATCACTCAAGACCGGCAGAAGTTGATGCGCTTGGGTATTGTGATACCTGAAGATCACTACATTGATCTTCAGGATCTTATCCATTTTGATGAGTTGTACGGTCACAAGACCGGGATGGCTCCGATGGCAACCGCCTTCATCCACGCCGACTACAAAACCATGAAGTCTGGTTTCCCCTCCAAGAATCACATGCATTGGGGGAAGAACCCACTGGACCGGATTAACCTCAACTATGCATCCATAGATGCATACGTTTCCTATGAGTTGTTCCGCATCTACTCGATGGAGCTCGAGTAGATGGTGTTTGTATACCGCATCTTGCGTTCGATATATGCATGTAATGGATATATTAGTATGTAATGGATATATATTGTTATGTAATGGATATTATTTCTATATTAATTCGTAGCTATATTATTTCTATATTATGTCAAACACACATTTCAAAACAAACAAACAAAAACACATCAAGAAAACAAACAAAAACACATCAAGAAAACAAAACAGAAAAACTACCGTTTCTAAATTAATCTAAGCCAGGAAAACATAGATCTAGTCAATACCAAACTCATCCAGTTCGATTTACTTCAAATACATTTTTGAACTCATCTATTATCTACTAAAAGCAATATACGAGGGTTGTAATAGAGATACCACATTAAGCCACATCATCTGAATTATTTGGTACCACGGGATGAAAAATATATGGCTGTGATTTAAAGATAGGCTACAAATTACGTAACACATTGGACCAGGTCAAGAGACGTGAAATTTGTGGATGCTGTGTCAGGGCAATTAACTCACAGAGTCAACCCATCTCTATGCAAATTATATAAAAAGTAACGGAAGGAAGAAATCCCGATTTCGTCAAGCCATCCGATCCTCCGGCCGGCCGGCCGGCCGCGTGCAGATCTGGGAACCAGATAACGTTTTCTGCCGCCGGCAACAATTGGCTAAAGTCCGGTGCATTGAGTGATTTTCCGTTCCCTGACGACATTGGCGCATTGCAATCTCTATCCAGGATGCAAAAGTACTCTCGAAGCAGCACGCACGATCTGAAGATTTGCATCTCCGCATGTAGCGCTGCTGGGCAGGTCAGGTGAGATGGAGCAATAGCTGATCAATTATTTGTTTCTCAAGTGGTTAATCGACTTCATTACGGGCCATGGTCGGGAGGTCGGCAGCGGTTCATACGCAATCGTTGTAGCCTCCTGGGCTCATTGCCCCTTAACTCCTCAATGGAAGCACCCTTGGTGACCAATCCACCGTATGGCGAGTCATATACACACACGATGGCAGACATCAGGATGAAGGGTACAAGGAGAAGGTACAACACATGTTCGTGAGTTAGCAGTTCGGCGTCGGCAGTCTACCATAGTTGTTCCATATGAGAGAGCACCCAGTGGCATGGACCTCGACCAACGCGACAATCAGTTTGTTCCTTAGAGGATGAAGAAAACGCAGGGGAATTGTTAGTTTGGAACGACCCTTGCAAGGCTCTCATGCGGTATGTTCTGGAAATTAATTTATTCCCTTTAAACATCACATGCCACATATTTACTGGTTAATAATTTCTATACTCCAGGTGCATGCCTGCAAGATGACGCTGCCTTCAACGAAGACAAGCTATTGTGTTTTTGTTCATGGCAAACATTTCCTCCCGACATCGACAATCTACACCAGAGTAACAAAAAGGTGAGACCATAGAGCTGCCGATGCTGCTTATTCTCTTCTTTCAGGTGATGGTTTAGCACTTAGTGTTAATTTAATAGTAACCCAAAAATATGGAAGTTCTCGCGTCTAGATAAATTGAAGGTATAGGCGCCATCCAAAAGAATGTATAACTAACATGTTAGGGTACCTTTAGATCACTAGGCGAACATAACCCCCGTGTTTACTTTCCAATTGATCAATTTGTTTTATAGAAGTGTATATGAAATCTTGATAGATTCCCAAATTCATGAGAAAAAATTAAACCTCATAAAATCTCATGTGATTCTTATAAACGGATAATGGTCTTTAAAATATTCAGAGACTAGCTTTATAACACATATAGTACAGCTTCAAAAATCTTGAAACTTTATAAAGACATGGGGATCAATTTTAAGAAACGTAGAGTCCAACATCCAAAACCATATATCTAGAAATCAACATTTAGTGTGATATTCAAACCAGAAAAGAACAAGTTTTCAGAAAATGACATTATTGCCTAAACAATATTAAATCAAAGTTCCAAATATTATTTAGAAATTCAAAAGTACAAGGATGGGTTCAATTTTATTATCCAAGTTATAAAAATAACCAAGACAAAGAGGGGCTTCCATACGTTTATAGACACTTCTAAAGAAACCATTGATATTACAAAAAAAAAAATCAAAATTAAAGGGTATTATTAAAATACAACGGGAAATGAACTAAAATAAATTTAAATGTGACTTTATGAGCAGTTTATAGACACGTGTACAAAAGCCTAATTACATAAAAAGATCCGAAGATATATTACCAAGCGCGCATACATCGAATTTCGTATGAAGTAGCCAGTAAGTAGAAACAACTAAAACGCACGCCAACATGATTGTTGCGGGATAAAACCATAATTCACTTCAACGTCCCTAGAAGTAAAAGCCTCTAGATTTCCCCTTTTTCATCTTGGCATTATTTTCGGTACAAAAACATAAATGTTCTTCTTTGTCTCTTGTGATAGAACGGCATAAAATTAAACTTAAGAACAATACTAAGCTCACATGTTTAAAAACCACAACATATTCACACATGCAAGGACTGTTACCATAACTAAGATCGTTGATAAAAGAGTTTTTAAAGACACACTACTCAAAAGGTAGTCAGACAATTTTTGTGCTACATCCTTGAACTGCTGAGGAACAAATTATCACAGAAAGAAAACGAAACATTGATTTGCTCCATGCTGAGAAATAAACATGCATGGTCACACGAGCACACCGAGAGAGAAAACCTTATTTGCACGAATACGTAGTTCAAAATGCATGCTCCTAATAACTTTCTCAGGATTATGACCGTAACATAGTACATAACTAATGTTTATAAGAATCTTATACAACATATAATATGTTTATCCATGGTAATAAGGCTCCCGTTACGTTAGCCAAGGATCAAGGTGAGAGGAGGAGATGGGGATTGAAATTCTATACTATTTACGTGGTGGTTATCTTACTTGAGCTACAAAGTTAGAATATTCCACACTGGAGTGAGAAAGTAAAAAACATTCACATTTTATCAAAAGAAAAGAAAAAAATATTTTTGTATTTAAGTTAGATCAAGTGTATAGTCCAAGTGTACACATGCACAATAAATTCGCAGAATGTTGGATAAAATATCAATAGATTGCTACCTTAATAGTGGATGATATGTATGCACTATCTTAATAGCATGATGAGAATATTAGTGAAACTGTTTAATTATATGCTAAATTTATTTCGGAACTACTTCTGAAATTTAAGATAATGCCCTCGCATTTGCGAGGGCCACCTTGCTAGTTCTAAAAATAATAGAAGAGCCTACTGGTCTTTTATTAAAAAGGATGGTATTTTCATTTGGTTGTTGACCTTGATGTGAGGCTAAGTGCTATGGATAGATCTTTTCAATATCTGTCCAGAACATTTTAGTTTGTCCATTTTGGTTATGTATTTTAAAAGTTAGGTTCAAATCATTCTCACAGATAGTCATTGCCAAAACAGTTCTTGTGTCCAAAATAATAGTCGAAACTTGGATCTGCAAATTTTATATGGTTTAGATTTCCTATGGTTTGGTTCATGAATTTTATCATATTTTATTTTGCATTTAGGAAAGGGGAAAATGAATTAGTTTTATTTTCCTGAATTTTTTGATATATTATTTGTATTTTTAAGATTTTAAAATCAATTAGTTTTATTTTTCTAAATATTTTGATATATTAATAGTATTTTTAAGATTTTAAAATGAATTAGTTTTATTTTTCTGAATATTTTGATATATTATTTGTATTTTTAAGATTTTAAAATGAATTAGTTTTATTTTTCTAAATATTTTGATATATTAATAGTATTTTTAAGATTTTAAAATGAATTAGTTTTATTTTTCTGAATATTTTTTTAAAATAATACAAATTAAAAAGTTATTGTTTATTTATTTATTCAAAATTATTAATTACATCATTACTTTAGTTTATTAAAAGATTTATTTGAAATTCAGACAATAAAGAAATGTGGCATCGACCAACATGTTAATAGGATTGATATGATATTAGTATCACATACATGCGTGCGAAACACTTGGATGCGGGACGTGATGAAACTCGGAAGTTAAGCGTGCTAGTGCTAGAGTAGTGGGAGGATGGGTGACCGAGCGGGAAGTTTGACCACGAGTAAGAAATTTGACTAGAGATAATTGTAGTTAGACACTAAGCAAATAATAAAAATTCTGAAAAAAAAGGAGTGAAAAAAGGGAGTGAAAAATAATTAGAAACCCCAAATGAATTAAAGAAATAACGAAAAAGCATGTAGTCCCGGTTCGTGTGGCCAATCGGGACTAAAGGCCCCCCGCCCCTGGCGCACGCCACCCGCCCACGTGGACGGGCCTTTAGCCGCGGTTCGTAAGAGGGGGCGACTAAAGGGGGGGGGCCTTTAGTCGCGCCTATTTAGTCCCGGTTGCGCGGCCGGGATTAATGGCCTTTGCGAACCGGGACTATAGGTCTATTTTCTACCAGTGAAGCTCATTCATAACATCTCAAGACAAGTTTTCCTGGTAGAGCCAGTATGGATGCAGAAATACCTCGACTACTTGTCCAATAAACAGCTCCATGGAGACATTTGCGAGGCCAGACAGATAGTACGACGCAGCAAATCCTTTCGGCTGATTAACGGAGAGCTATATAAGCAAAGCATATCTGGAGTATTCCAAAGATGCATTCTACCCGAGGATGGCAAGGAGCTACTCCGTGACATACACCAAGGCGACTGCGGGCACCACGCAAGCTGGAGAGCAATCGTGGGAAAAGCTTTCAGGGCAGGATTGTACTAGCTCACGGCAGCCAGAGACGCCAAAGATCTCGTCGACAGATGCAACGCCTGCCAAAAGTTCGCGCCCAAGCTACACGCACCAGCCACAGAACTCCACATGATCCCTATCGCCTGACCCTTTGCTCATGGGGGCTAGACATGGTGCGACCGCTGCGAAAATCAACACCCGGAGGATACACCCACCTGCTAGTAGCAGTCGACAAATTCACGAAATGGATAGAGGCAATGCCAGTCACATCACAGCACGCTGAGTGCGCCGTGAGATTCCTCGACTCCTTCATGTGCAGGTTCGGTATACCACACAACATCATCACAGGTAATGGGAGCCACTTCACAGCCAAAGAAACTCAAGACTTCTGCGAGGAAAAAGGGATAAGTCTCAGCTTTGCCTCGGTAGCTCACCTGCAAACTAACGGCCAAGTCGAACAATCCAATGGATTAGTTTCGGCTGGCCTAAAGAAGCGGCTACTCACTCGGTTACACCCAGCAGCAGGGCACTGTGCCGAAGAACTACCGTCGGTGTTATGGAGCATGTGAACAACACCAAATCGGTCGATAAACTACACGTCGTTCTTCATGGTATACGGAGCTGAAGCCATGCTACCCGAGGATGTCAAATCAGCTCCCCACGAGTCGTTGCTCACAGAGAAGAAGCCTCAAACAAGGCACCCGCAGAGGACATGGACGCGCTGGACGAGATCAGGGACATCGCACTGGCAAGATCCGCGGTCTATCAGCAATCGTTGCGTAATTACCATAATCGCCGCATACGCCACAGATCTTTCGTGGTAGGAGACCTGGTTTTGCGACTCAAGCAAAAGGAGGGGAACAAGCTAGAGCCACCGTGGGAAGGACCCTTCATCATACACGAAGTTATCCCAGGAGGTGCATATCGCTTGAAGAACCCGAAACCAGGCGGTATCTACTCCAACCCGTGGAACGTGACACACCTCCGCAAGTTCTACCCTTAGGATTTAATCTTCTAGTCGCAAGAAATAAGGCTGCACCAGCCTCTTTGTAGCTCGAGCAAATACATGCATGGATTCTCAGCCATCGCAATAAAAACATGGTTTCTCAACCATGGCTACAAAGACTATCCAGTCGCAATCCATATTGCCTTTTTCTTTTCTCTTTACATGCTAAACGACAGGTAACACCCCCAACACACGGGGGCTACGCCTAACTAGCATCATCAACTTCTTTGAGCACTTATACTCGATAAAAATTATACAAGGTAAAACAAGGTACACACCTTATAAACACCTTAAACATATCAAATTAAACACACAAGGTCACAAGGCATACGCCTTCAAACACCTTACAAACAACACATACAAGGTATTTACACCTTACAAACTACAATTATTCACGAGCAGCCGCTTCTTGAAGCAGTCGCTCAGTCTCCGCAGCCATTAGTCGAATGATTCGCTCCGCGGCAGATAGAACAACCTCATAATGAGGGACAAAGTCTATAGGTGGCCCTTGGACGTCAGGGAGTTGCGCCACGGAATTGAAGTTGACTTCAGGATGCCACAGGCGAACAAAAGCAAGCGCCACCTAAGCACCGCAAATGAGTTGTTGACGCACACATTCCTGGACGTCGCCCACTCGACGAAACATCCTCAGCAAGCCACTCAAGCTATCCGGAAGAACGCCGAAGGGATAAAAAGCCCGATGGACGAAAGAGAGGGCAGCCCGACAAGATTCAACAAAAAGTTCCGCCTGACTAGCCCGATACTTCATGGTAGCCAAGGTAAAACCTCGCCTTTGGTCGGACCAGAAATCACTCACATGAGGCTTAGAGCTCCTCGCCTCATGCACAATGTGATTGTCTACCCAGTGTCCCTCACAGACCCCATCGGGCTCAATAACTACAAGGATAGCAAGAACATCAAAACAAAGCAGGAATCAGCGAAAAGTACTCAGGGGCTCACGAAACTTACAGAGCATGCCTTCGCAACGCTCGCCAGATCCTCCATTACAAATTGCTCGCGCTCCGCAGCAAGTTTCTGCTTTGACTTGGAAACATCCGCCACGCCTCGCAGAGCCTTGAGCTTACACTCGCCATCTGTAACACGGTCACGAAGCGACGCCAGCATACCAGCAGCCGCAACCAGTGGTTCCGACGAAGGAGCAGCTCCACTCGACTAACCTCCGCTGGAATCCACCACCTGGAAAAAGCAGCAAAGTTTAGAAGACATGGTTATACCCCCCACTCGATGATGTGCCACCCAATGTTTTCGAGTGCTCGGGGGCTACTCCCATCGGGAGAATACAAAGTAAGGCGCAATAATAAAACGATGACACTTTCGGAAACATCTCGATTGGACTAAAAAAGTACGGGAATACATCCCAAGGTTCATTACATGTGAAGGCACACAGAAACAAGAATTATTCTAAGGAACTACAGAGGTAGCTCCACTCCCAGCAGGCTGTCCTTTACCCCAACGCGGGAGAGTACCCTGGAAAGCATCTTCGCAAGCTCCTCAACACGGTCGCCAAAAGGACGTAGCGCTACCTTTTCGCCCGTCGAGTCTCGTGGAACCTCCGAGTACACCTTCTCCAGATCACCCGAGGCACCATGCGCGAGGGCAAACTGGATAGCTGTCTTGGCCCCACACTCGGTCTGCACAAGCGAGTACTCCTGGAGGAGATCTTCATCGCCTAGGAAACCTTGCAGGAGACCACTCAGAGTAGGCGGAACCGCCACATCCATGACCAGGCGCTCATGCAACTGCGTCAGCACTCGGGTAGCGTCGTGGACGAGAGAGCAGACCTTGTTCGCATACTTCTGTAGCTGGGCACACGAGTCAGAGAGGGCATCGAGCCGCATTTGTCCGGACAGCTCCAACCGAACTCAAATGGCGTCTAAGACAGAGACACAACAAGTATCAAAAAGGAAAAAGATAGGCATAGTCAAAGGAAGATAAAACGCAAATCACCAGCAAGTTTCTGAGCAAAAGGACGGATGACACCGACAAGATCATTGTCGTGCTTCACGCTCGCCTCCTCCAGCTGCTTCAGAGCTCCCTGGGCTTCCGCGAGACTGTCGGCCGAGCGCTTGCGTTTGGACTCCAATTACCTTCGGGTGGGCTCCAACTCCGTCTCAAGGGTTTTCACCCAAGAGAGAGCCTCTGCCTTCTTAGACTTCAAACAGTTAACTTCATCTGCTGTTCAAAAGACGCGATTGAAACAACAAGGGCAACCAGGAAGAAACGGTGAAGGAAAAATGTGCGTGCCAGCTTACTTTGAAGGGAGAGATTGTCCTGGACGAGCTCATCACGATCCCCCCGAAGAGAAGCGCAATCCGCCTCAGCCGAAAGAACTCGGCGCCCGAAAGCAGCAAGAGAATCAAGAAGGGCCTGGAAAAACTCCGAGTCAGAATCAGAGAGATAACCCTTGAGCCTATACACGACTGTACACAGTCAAGTATAGCCTTGTGGGCTACTCCCATCGGGAGCACTGTCGTGCACCTGATGAAAAACAAAATCACGAAACAAACTGGAAAAGGAAAACTTCGACTTGAGTCCATAGCCAACTGCAAGCAATTGACCATAGACTCGGGGGCTACTCCCATCAGGAGCACTGTCGTGCACGCGATAAAGGAAAACATGCAAGGCAGGTCGCCAGAAAGGAAAAGAAACTTTACCTTGCCGTGAGTAGTAGACAAAGGATCCACCGAGCTACCCGAGACCTCCCGGCTAGCAGACACTCTAGCATCTACAGGTCGTCCACCCGCGAATTTGGGCATCCCAAACTCTGGAGTTTCAGTCGCCTTTGATGGGATCGGAGATCTCCGAGTGAGATCTGCAGCTGGAGCGGGATCCGTGGCAGCCTCCTTCCTCTTCAAAGATGGAATCGAGGAAGTGAACTGGCCCGCGCTGATGGTCGCAACATTGCTGCAAAAGATAAAATAAGACAAAGAAAAGAAGGAAGAAAATCCACGACAAAAGGTAGAATCTGCGGCACTTACTCATCCTCATCGTCATCGTCGAGGTTGTCGGGATTCTAGGCGGTGGAGATCTTCGGCTGACGAATCACGGGAGGAAGAACATTAAGAGGAGTCACCCTAAGAGGCTTGTCGTGGGATAATCACGGCAGACATTACCGGGGGTAACTTGTCTTGGGGCAAATTGATTCTGGTGTTTGGGAGAGGGTTTAGCTCAAAGGAAACCATGGTGATATGCGATCTGGTAGCCGGCAATCAAGTCGCCGAGTCTCCGATCTAAATATATTATCTCAACTCTCGTGTTACAATGGATACTCAATACCTCGCAATCCGGCGATCAGGTTCTTGCTCACGCTAAAACTCTCCTCTCACCTAACCCTAGGGACCGGTTTATATAATATCCGGACCCCCTGGCTTACTCTCCAAGGCGTACTCTGAATCCTACCCGGACACTGCTTACAAACCCTAAACTTCCTTACCGGAACCCACAATCCGGGTTACGAGGCCTATGTTCCTGGGCCTTCTAGAAGCTCCTTTATCCTAAGCCGGGTCTTGCGCAGCGTCCTTTGGGCCGAGTTACTCCTTGGCGTTAGCCTACCGGGTTATCATCCCTCCATCAGTAGTCCCCAGAATAGCTTGGGCTTCACGGGATCCTCCTTGAAGCGCACGCTATTCCCTGCAAAAGTAACAAACATACAAGTTCATAGAGGCCGGGTTAGGTTGCTTTAATAAACAGCTAGGCCTAACTCCATTGGTGGTCCATATAATAACCCAGCTTTCTCTAAGTCCATTTTTAATTCTCCGGGTCAATGTTCCAAGGAAGATGCAGAAGACCCGACTTACTTCACTCGTTAATTGATCCAAATATCGCGGAGAGGATTTACTTCTTATCTTGTCCGGATATCGTGCTCGGGCACTTAGCGTATATCCCGAAAATCTTGGACTGGTATCTTTTATTCCCGAAATTTGTGGTTCCCGCTCGCTAGCCTAGGTTTCCCCACCCGTACCTATAAATAGGTGCATGGGGGGTAACCTAGCCCTAACGGCTCATTTCCCCTATCTCCTTCTTCCTCACCGGCGCCTTCTCATTCGAGCTCGCTCAACATCACCACGGAGACCTCGGGGATACTGCCGGAGCAAAGCCGCCGCCGGTTGCGTTCTTCCACTGTCCGCCCCGCGCCGCCGCCAAACTCCGCCGCCGCGCCTTCGAGCTGCCCGCCGGGAGTCGCACGTGGGCACCACGACTGCGCCATCTGCCGCTGTCGCGTCCTTCTCCAATCCACACCGGTAAGATCCCTATTCCCCTTGATTCAATCTTGCAATTTCTCCGTTTGACCTAGATTAGATCTAGGTCCGCCCGCGGGCCATTTCTTGCCCTGCGCCGGATTAGGTCGCATAACTCCGTCCTAGTTCATCTAATCGCTTGATTATTGATCCCACTGCACTCTCCTATCGCTCATAGTCGTCAATTTCTCTGCGAAATCGATAGCAAGAATTTCCAATCTAGATGTAGTTCACCCAGATCTCCGCGGCTGTTCATAGATACCCGGAAAATCCTCCTCTTCCGGTTGTTTTATTCACACTAGATAGCCAGGCGGTTAACTTCTTTTTACAACTGCTCGTTGACATTCAGTTACCCCGCAATTTCTGTACTGCTCTTCGATACCCGGATAATTCGTAATCTTTATATTGCTTTACCGATACTCGGAAAATCCGCAACCTCCGAGTCTCATGCTTGATCTTGTGCTTTGCAGACTAAACCAATGGCTCCCAAGCACAAAGGGAAGCAGCCGGCTAAGCCAAGGGTGACCCAATCCATATCCGCCAACTGGGCGCAATCTTCTGTGACCAAGGCCAAGCTGGAGGAGCTGGCCGAGTTAGGCGTCCCCCCCCCTCATGAAGAGATTCACTGGAGGGTACCGGGTGACGAGAACCGGCCTTCCCCTAACCCCGACGAGGTAATATGCTTCGTCGAGCACGTGATCCGGGGGTTTCGCCCCCCCGGGTCACTCTTTCTTCTGCGAGGTCCTTAGCCACTATGGCCTCCGGGTGTTCGACATAGGGCCTAACTCTATATTGAACATAACCCACTTCATAGTCCTGTGCGAGTCTTATTTGTGCATCCCGCCAAATTTGGCTTTATTTATAGAACTTTTTCAATGCAAACCGTGCCGCGAAAGCGGTGACGGGGCCCTCTTGGCCTGCGGCGGGGTTTCTATCCAGCGCCGCAAAAACTCACCCATGCCGACTCTCAACCTCAACTCACACGTAAAACACTGGCATCTTTCTTTCTTCTATTGCCGAGACACCTCCCCACCCGGCGAGAGGAAATTGCCGGGTTACTCGGAGGGTCTCTTAGATATCTCCGATACTTTCAACGCCTTTGCCCCTGAGTCGGACAGGGAGGCCATCCAGCCCTTCTTAGCGAAAATAGCCGTCCTCTCTGCCCAAGGTCTCCTTGGGCTTAACTTGGTCAAAACTTGGGTAGATTTCCGCATTCAGCCCAATTCTATCCGCTCAAAGCTGATGTGCGAATACTCGGGGTACGTTACGGACGCACTCCGTTACTCCTCGAAGAACTATCCGGCTGGTGACACCAACAAGATCATCAAGAGCTTCCTGACTGAGAAGCTGGAGGTGATCAAGAATGTTGCCGGGTTAGCGTCGTTCACCCGGGATAACCCGGCTCCAGCGGTAAAATCCGATACTTATACACTTATTCTCGTACTTTGACTTGATACAACTACTAACTCCCATTTTCATGCTTTTATCTCAGGCCGACAACGTCTTCTGGAGCATTGAGACCCCTCCCAACTCCGGGAACCCGGAGGAAGAAGAAGAAGAAACCGATCCCGAAGAAGGTATATTCCGGGTCTTGCCCAACTCAATTTCTGCGAACTTATTGCCGCACACTCCCTGTTTTTCCGACTATATGCATTGATAACCTCCAGGGCTAGAGGACAAGGAAGAGGAAGAAGACCCAGAGGGCGGGATGGAAACACAGAGTGACGAAGGTGAAGCCGAACCGGCCATCAAGGTCGGAGCAAAAAGGAAACCCCGAGGGGTTGTTTTTAAGGTTCCATACCGCTCCCTTGCTTCTAAACCATACTCCTTTGCTAACATGTGTGAGCTAAACCGAGAATTATCCGACTGGCCATACTTGAAGGACCCACCCGCGACCAAGCGCAGAATGACTCGGAACTTTCCGGGTGATACTACACTTAACCCGGACATCCCATCATCCCCAGCTCGGCGCGCCGGTACCTTTCAACCTTTTCCTGAATATCAAAGGTTTTCTTTTCCCAAACACCCCTTAGCGGTACAATTTCGTGTCTTACTTCCACAATGTTGAACAGCTTCATCCGGGTCTAGCAGCGAGTTCCCCTCGGACTTCATGGTAAACCCCGGGTAAGGCTCTTCTTCTGATGTTCTAACATTTGTCCATAACTTTCTCCAGTCACATGCTAACTGCTTGTTTACACCATCCACAGAGCCAATGTCACTATTAGTGACCAAGAAAATATGGAAACCGAAGACCCGTGTAAGGAGAATCTGGTTGATAATATGACTACCGCGGCGCGCGGCGAGGGAGAGCAGCAGGCGCCACCGAAGAACCTGGCTGATCAAGAAGCCGAGTATCCGATAGCCTCGCATGCACGCGAGGAGGAAGAGGCCACGATCCTGGGCGCGGGGGGAGGCGAGCCAAACTCTGATACTCATACGACTCGGATGCCTTCCCCTGTAAAGGAGAAGACCCCAACTCCGGGTTACCAAGATCCCGGGTCTTCCAACTCGGGCAATCACTCCTTCGACCAAATGATGAGCGCCCTCCTTGCCATGAAGGCCACAGAGAACACTATGTTAGAGCGCATGGCCGCTGAACACCGGGTAATACTAATTGATACCTCATGTTATCCATCTAGTCCCCAAGTTCCGAGTCTAACTTGTCGAAGTTACACTCGGTACTCCTTTTAATACTCGGCTGATTATGATATCCGACTAACGTTTCACTTTCCATTCCTTTTAGGCGCAGACGAGCCGGTCCGAGGAAATTTTGGCCAAGACCAATCAACTCCTGGACACCAAGGTAAAGCTAAGAGAAGCACTTGAGGCTGAGGTGGAAGCCTTAGAGAAAGATGTCATGAAATACAAAGAGAAATACACCACTGCTCAAGCTGCGCTGAAGAAGTTATCAGCTCAAGTTGTCGACACTTATCGTGTCCTCCTTGGTGAGATTTTGTTACTTACTGGTCCGTGTCTTGGTTTTTTGTTTTCTTGATCCATGATACCCGGAATGCTTTGATATAATCCTTTTTTTTATTGTAGGTGCTAACCTTGCGCCCCCAGAAGAGGATGATATCCAGAAGGTGAAGAACTTGAAGAATGTGCTCCGGAGATTCTGCGCTGGCACTAAATGGATCCTAGACACCATACAGTGGCCAACCGAGGGATATCCGGGTATGGAAACTTTGATCCATGCGTGTTCCACTATACCCGCATGGATTGAGCTCTGGAAACGCTCGGCATGCTGAGTTGGGATGGCCCGGGGGCTAATGCTGGCTAAAGCTTACTTTCCAAAGCTTGATCCGGCAAAGTTGGTGGCCGGGTTTCCAGAATTCAAGGCTGATGGTTCTAGATTCGGCGTCAAGGATTTCAAGGCTGTGCAGACCGAGGTGCGTCACTCAGCGACTACAATTGCCGATTCTCTGGATTTAAGTAACTTCGTAACTTCATACGACGCCAAGGGTAAACCTGTGAAGGAGGATATGCCTTTACCCTTCGATATTCTGGAGAAGTGGAATGCTGACTCGGCCAGGAGGAGGGAGGAAGCTGCAAAGAGGAAAACCGACTTTGAGTCAGCGCCCTCCTCCTCTACGCCGGCTGGCCGCCCGCCTCTTCGTCCTGATACTGCCCATCCGGGTGACGATGCTGGGAAGGCCTCCGAGGAGCAAACCCAAGACCAAGACCCGGAAGGCAGGGGCAAGTCTGTAGACCCAACCCAGGAGGCCGAGTAAGCTTGCATCCAATGCCGCGTCAATACCCTAGTTGGCAGATGTTTTTGTAGACAATTATTCGTTTGATAGTGCGCTTGTGCACTTGATGATGCTACTATCATGCTTTGTAATACGTTTTGAAACTTTAATAGCTTTCGTGACCCTTCTGGCCTTTGAATGAGTTTGACATCTATCTTCTTTTGAGCTTATTTATTCTTGATATTCCGACTTTCTTTATGGTTCCTTTTGTGAGACTCGGTTTCCGAGTCTCGTGGGTTTTGACAGGTGGACTTTTCTCTAAGTCCCCAAGTCCCCAAGACTCAGATTTTTGGGTTTTTGAGCTTAATAGCTAGATAACTTGTTTCTTTTTTCAAATTCCCCAGTCCCCAAGGCCCGAACTTCCGAGTCTAGGGTGTTAGGTCTTTCAAAGAGAACAAATCGTTTTTGCTGAGCCCAAAACCTAGAGTCGTTTCACATAGGTTTTGAAGTTATGCTTAATAAACTGTGAGTTTCCGGTTATTAACCCTGTACTCTGCATAACTTGTGGTTTAGATGACCCTTTTGGCTCTCTTGTACTGTAAGCCGGCTTTCGCGTGGATAATCATGTTGCTACATCTATACGAAGACAGGGTCAGGCAAGTCCCATTGGGCATCATGACTGATTGTGATCATATGCGAGCAAATCATGCCACTTTAGTGCGAGTCACATCGAGCTTAAGTAAGAAAAGTCAAGAAAGTTTGGCTCCTTTGTCCGGTTATAAGCTTGCAGCCGTACTCGTTTGCGAGTAATCGGCCCTTATAACTCATAGGCGTCGTGGCCGGGTCTTTGAGTTTGTAACTGTGCTATTCAAGCAATCAGCCCCCAAGACCTAAATATATGCAAACTGCTAAAAAAACTAATGTACTAAAAACAGTAAATAATACTTACCTGGAAGAAGGATAAAAAACATAACAGAAATAAAAAGTTGATAAAAACACATGAAAAGGAAATAATATATTGCTTAACCATCTCTTTATTGATATGAGAAAAGTTAGGTCAGCAAGCCGCCTCATTAAAAACCCTCCAGTCCCCTTAGGTACCCTGGATAGGAAAAGAGTGCGTCTGAAACCTGCTGCCTGTTACATCGTGCAATTCCACTTTGTGAACCTAACCTATACTAAGTATAGTAGGGACGTAGCTGAGACACGTTCCATGGTATTTCTTTCTCTTGCATAGATGAAGTGGTATGACCGGTGTCATTAACCGTAGCCGACTCTTCCCTTGCATCTATCAAGTAATATGATCCATTGTGCAGATTCCGTCTTATGATGAACGGTCCTTCCCATGGCGGTGATAACTTGTGTTTTCCTTCCTTTGATTGTACCAGGCGCAGAATCAAGTCTCCTTCCTGGAAGACCCGGGTTTTCACGCGTCGGCTATGATATCTCCGCAGATCCTGCTGATATATAGCTGATCTCTCCAAAGCTTGTTCCCTCTGTTCTTCTAGCATATCCACGGCGTCTGGCCGGGTCTTCTCGTTCTCCACCTCGACGTAAGCCGATACTCCAGGCGAGTCATGAATAATATCACTCGGCAACACTGCTTCCGCGCCATAAACCATAAAGAACGGTGTCATCTGAGTAGATCTGTTAGGTGTGGTGTTGATACCCCAAACCACTGAAGGTAACTCCTCAACCCATGCACCAGCAGCTCTGATACACGGGACTCGCAACCGTGGCTTTAATCCACGAAGCAACTCCTGATTTGCTCTCTCCACTTGTCCATTAGCATGTGGGTGGGCCACTGAGGCTATGTCCAAGCGGATGCCATTGTTTCCACAAAACTTCTCCATCTCGCCAAGGGACATGTTGGTTCCATTGTCGGTAATTATGCTGTGGGGATATCCGAACCGATAGATAATCCTTTTCAGGAACTTGACTGCTGTAATTGCTTCACAATTGGTAACTGGCATGACCTCAACCCACTTGGTAAACTTATCAACAACCACTAAGAGATGTGTCTTTTTGCAAGGTGACATGTGGAAGGGGCCAACCATATCCATACCCCAAACAACGAACGGCCAAGTTAACGGGATAGTCCGCAATTCCATAGCCGACACATGGGTTTGGCGAGCGTACCTTTGACATCCGTCACACCTTGCCACCAAGCGCTCTGCGTCTGCTAGGGCCGTGAGCCAGAAGAAACCATGTCGATAAGCTTTGGCCACGAGGGATCTTGTGGATGCATGATGCCCACAATAACCTTCATGGATCTCCTTGAGGATCCGTCGGCCTTCTTCTGGTGCTACACAGTGCAAAAAGACTCCTGCTGCACTTCTTTTGTACAACTCCTCATTGATGATGGAATATCCTTTTGATCGCCTCAGAATTTGTCTTGCTAATACCTCCTGCTGTGGTAACTCGCCCCGTGATAGGTAGGCCAGGAACGGCTCTATCCACTCGGGAACATCACGTACTGTGGCCACGAGCTCCAAATCCGGGTCTTGATTTGCCAGTTCTTCCTCAGACTCGATTTTAACTGACGGTCGCCATAGCTCGTCCAGGAAAACATTAGGTGGAACCGGCTCTCTGCGCGAGCCGAGTCTGGCGAGTGCGTCTGCTGCCTCGTTTTTTCTTCTGTCTATGTGCTCCACCTCATACCCGGAAAAACACCCGGCAACCCTGTCCACCTCTCTGCGGTATGCTGCCATAGTTGCATGTCGTACCCTGATTTCTAGGGGATACTCATCGGGCCGAACTGGATAGCAGATGCTTGGATTATGGGGCATAACTGCTCCCACGTCCCAGCTTCCTGGTAGGCCTGCGCTTATGCGCGACAACACAAGCCCTGCTATTCCATCGTCGATGTAAACTATCCACTAGAGATCAAAGGCACTACTGTCGACGTACTTCATACCAATCACACATGGTACGTCAACAGCGTTAAACGAATGATAATCACAACATATCTCTAAGACACAAAAAGATTGAAATAAGATTGCAAATAGCTCTCATTAGAGCAGAGATAGCAAATACAATCATTCAGAGGACACATGTCCCAACAATACATCAGTACAATACAGCGGAAGCATTCAACATGTCTGAGTACAGACAAGAACCAAATAAGCCTAAGAGGCCGGAAACAAACAGACGGAGCCCATCCACGAAGTCTCGGATCCTGCCCGGGTCCGCTATCTACTCGTCAGCAGTCTCGTCATACTCCACGTAGTAGCCACCATGTAGATCCTCGGAAACGTAGGTCTGCGGAAACCACAGCCCCAAAGGGGTCAGTACATAAACGTACTGGCAAGCAAGACTCACAGTTCACCAAAGTGTAACCCGTCAACACCAAGCACATATGCTTTGGGTTCAACGGAAGAAAGGGGATATAAAAGATGCTGCAACTGGCTGCGCTAACCAACTACAGAGATTCTACCACTTCCGGCTAACAGAAAGGAGATAAGATCGAGTATTGTAACCAACTGAAAGATAACTTCAAACAAACCCATCCTGGATCTCGCCCCTTATCCAAAGAAGCAATCCGAGGATAACTCACACAGTTGTAATAATGATGGTTCAAATTATTGTGTCAATAAGCCTATTACTAGTCAAGTTATTAATCATTGGGTGTAAAGTTGTTAATCATTAGGTTTAAGTTGTCATGAGTACTTGTTAGCCAGTACTTTCACCAAGTAATCCATAACCGCGGAAAACACGGCTTCTCGAGAAGATTATCCCTGCAGGGTTGCACCAATTTGGCCGTACACTCATGAATATCCCGCCAGATGGGAGATCACCCCACCAAGCGGGGCACTCAACACAACCAACCATTCTTCGCATCAAGCCCAAAGAACCTTGGGCGCACGGCTAATCAAGCCCCGAAGAAAAGGGACCCTCATAGCACTCTAAGACCGTGTCCCCCTATATGCCGACTACAAAAGTTCCACCCTGGCCTGGGCTCGCAAAAACATGCATGCGGCAAATGGAAAACACGAACTAAATGAGGCGATTTGGACGAGATGCGAATCAGGTCAAGTTGAGGGGGGCGCCCATACTCGCTTCCCAAATGCGGGTAGTGCGCTCATCATGGATCAGTAGACAAGACCCTTTTCCTATTAGGGTCGACACTAGCAGGCTCCAAAACCTCTCATGGGCCTCCTGCCGGTGCCTTATCATCAAATTATTATTTAGCAATATCATTAGCATGATTGATTGATTAACATCGAGCCCCCAGAACATAATGAAATAGTAACTGAAAGTAACGGGTAACAGACTCGAGCAAAACAACCTAAGCATGCTAGTAAGACACGGGCAACAAGCAATGGTGATAGGTATGGAGGTGAGGCAATATCAGGTTTAAGGGATACATGTGATAGGTTCGTAACAGAAACAACTACTACTAAGGCTAGCAGAAATAGACAACGGAAAGTATCGGTAACCAATGTTGAAAGGAACACAATGGTTCATGTGAGTGATAACTTGCCTGCAAACCCAGTAGCCTGGTACTGAGCTAACTCCTTAGAAGGGATGTCGTAAGTATCGTCGGTCTCAACGTCGTCGTGTATCCGAGAAGAAGCAAACAAACAATGCAGAAAGATAAACAATCAATATCATGGCATAGTGCACAAACATGGGATGATGCATGTCAATTTAATTGATGCAACAACATAAACTAGTTGACAAGATAGAAACAGGATTAAATGGACCCATATGCAATTGGATTGCATATGGAAAGCCCATGATTTCTGGTTGAATTAATTGTTTTACAACTAAGCAACATGTGAAAGTGGATTAGCATGATGCATGGATGAGGAAAACAGCAAAATAACAACAATAGAAGCAATTGGAAATAAGGTTGACCAAGTTTGGAAATTCATTCATTAAGTTAGGAAATTTTGGTTACTTAAAGGTGTCACACAAGCATTTGTTGTTTTCACCACTTTAATTTGTTCAAAATAGATAACAAAGTTTATATTTGAAAAGAAAACAAGATTTTAGTTGGAATACATGTTTCACTTGTTGAAAAAGGATTTCAAATAAATTATTTATGAATTAAACAAGTGTAAGCAAGAATTAAATGAATTTAATTCAAACATGAACTTATTTGAGTTTTTATTTGTGCAAAACATTGAGTGAAGTTCATATTTGAAAAGGTTATGCTTTGATGGTTTGAAAACATATTTTATATGTCCCAAAAGAATTTGATTTGATCAAGTTATGAATTTAGCAATATTAAATGAATTAAACAAGGTTTAAATCATTTAACCAATTTTAATTATTCAAAACATGAAACAAATTTTATATTTGGAAATATGGTTTAATTTTGCATGGAAAACATATTTTATTTGTTGAAATTGGATTTAAAATGAGCAAGTTATTATTTTGGCAATTTTAAATGCAATAAACAAGAAACAGTTGTTTTCAGCAATTTAAATTATTCAAAACAGAAAACAAAATTTATATTTGGAAAGTACATGAAAAGTTGATTGGAAAACATATTTAGTTTGTGGAATTTGGAATTTTTATGCTCAAGTTATGAATTTTGCAAATTTAAGTGAATTTGACAAGTTTTCAAATTTTGCACCAATTTAAAATATTCAAAACAGTAAACAAATTTTATATTTGGATAGAACATTTAATTTGGTATTGAAAACATATAAAAAAATGTTGGATTTGGAGCTAAAATGAATTATTTATGCAATTTCCAAAATTGGGTGCAAATCTGCCATTTTTATGGATCTAGGGACTTGGAAAAATATTTTACAGGGCTAGAAAGAAATAGAAGGGACCTATTGGTGAATTGCTGGAAGTTCCAGTACCAAAACCTTGCAAAAATAAAAGTTTGTTTTATTGGTGGGAGGTGGGATTCGATCCCCCACCTCTTGACTGCACAAGGGGAACCAAACCAGTGGGCTGGTGCTCTAGTTGTGCTAGGAAGGGGGGCATCGGGGAGGGTAAGCTTCAGATAATGCACAGAATTTAATTGGAAAAATAGAACAGCGAAAAGGGTGGAGATGGGGAGTCGAACCCACGACCTGAGGGCTCCCTGCGCGCGCTGCTGCCAGTGCGGCTGGATGCGATTTGTGATAGGATAGCAGGACGGGGGGTGGATAAGGTGTGCTAGCGGTTTCTGAAACTGTAACTGAATATGTTCGTGCTGTTGCGTTCGATACAGGGAGGAGGTCAGGCAGCGATGGCAGGGCTCGCCGGAGGAAACTAGGGGGCGCCGGCTGGGGGGTGCGGGTAGAGAGGAGGAGGGGGAGGCGAGATGGGGGAAGAGGAGGTGGGCGCTCACCTTCGTGCGTCTAGAGGCGAGGCGGTCGAGCGGACGGGCAGCAGGCAGACTGCAGTAGGGCGACGGTGGCGACAGTGGCGGATGGCGGCGGCGGTGTGGTGTGTCCCTGTCCGCGCCGAGATGATGGGGAGGGAGAGGGCAGCCGCGGGGTTCCATTCCCGCGGTCGCCCGGGCCGGAGGAAGCCCAGAGCTCCGGTGATCGCCGGTTGAAGAGGGTGGTTTTTCGGGTGTGATGTTCAGGTTCAGGTTCAGAGGAAGAAAGGGCAGCGAGCAGAGAGGGAAGAGAGAAAATGGAGGCGGGGGGAGGAAGAGGAGGATAGGGTTAGGGTTAGGGGAGGAGCTAGGGGGTAGTGCTTAAATGGAGGAGGAGGGCGTGCTCGCAGCCGTCTGCTGTTCCCTCTGCACATACGTGGACATGACCGATGTGATCCGTACCGAGGTAGAAGAAAAGCTAGGGGGGTATCGGGCCAAGGGGGAAGATGGGCTGGGCTGCTGGTGTGCTCCTCTCTCTCCCTTGTTTTATTCCTTTTGTTCTATTTTTTTTTTTTGCTGAAAACCAATTGGAAGAAAAAGGAGGGTTTTGGGTGGGTAAAAATTAGGAAAAAAATTAGGGTGAGTTGGTTAGCTCAACACCTACCAAAATGTCAACTTGGTTTTTGAAAAGTGCAAACTTTATTTGATGTTTTGTAAATTGGTTTGAACTGGAATAATTGGATGATTAATTGATTAATATTGAAAATAATGTTTTTTGTTAGGGTGACCCCTATTGATTAAATAGAGCAATTGTGTTTATAAATTGTTTGGTATTTTTATAATTTTCAAATGAGGTGCTGTTGAATGATTTGCTTTGAATTTGGAACCACCTTGGAATTAATTAATTGAAATAAAAACACCATGTTATTAGTGGAACATTATGGGATGATTGGAAACAACTAAGGTTTTGATTTGGAAACAACTATTTGGATGTTGGTTTGGAATTTTTAAATGGAAAACAAATTGAATTTGAAAAGGGTTTGATTATTGGATGCATTTTTATAGAAATGAAACAATAGTTTGGAATCACACTTTAATGGAAACAAATAATTGTTTTATTTTGAAATATCATTTTAGAAATTGTAACATCACAAGGATGAAACAAAAGGTTTGAATTTTGGTTTGAAATTCAAATAGAAAACAAAGGAAAACAAAGGAAAACAAATGAAAAACAAACAAAACAATTGCAATCAACATGATGCCATGATGCAAAACATAAAATAATAGAGAGCAAACATTCTAAAGGCTATTTTTCAGACTTGGGATGTTACAAAACGCCCCCCCTTGAAGGAATCGCGCCCCGAGATTCCTACTGAGAAGGGAAAAGGTCCGGAAACTTCTTGGGAAAATCCTCTTGAGCTGTGACACGTGAAACACATCGTGCACATTGGATAGACGTCAGGGAATTAGCAAACCACCGGAACATTTTCAAGTAAAGGGAGAGGTTTTGTACCAAGGGTGTATAGCTGAATGGAACTTGATTCATTTGGAGAATAGATTATCTGGCTACAATGGTGGAACAGAGTTATTGACATCAATGCAACACCAAGAATAACATCAATGTCAGAATCATCAACATGAGAGTAACGAGGAATATGTGGCCTCTCATTAGAATTGGATTGTTCTTACTTATCTTGGAAGTCAACATTTGAGATCCCGGGGAGTGAACAGAGTTTTGATTGCTTAGTGGAACCAGAATTGGGTTGTATGTTGTGGAAAAGATTGTTGACACAAGGGAATGTGATGCTCCGGTATCAAATAACACTTTAACTGGATAAGTGTTTACGAGGATGTTTTGATTAGACGCCGGTAGAAGAATTGAATTGGAAAACAACAACAAGATTTCAACGGACGAAAAGGATGTTGAGAAGAATAGGATATGAACATCGGGAAAACACGAGATCAAAACTCCTGAGGTACTACGGAAAACCCATCCGTGCTTCTAAAGGATCAATATCTACTGCTTAAGGAATAGAGGATCTGCTTCCGGGGCTTACACGCCTCTGTTCTCAATCATGAGTAGGCAACATGATAAATCATGTCACAACCACCTCCATTCCTATGGACTAGTAGATATAACTATCCCAGAGGAACCAGGATTCGTGAAATCCTAACTTGAAAGTTTAGATGAGAAGGGAGAAATTAACGTTGCACTTCCTTACCAGAAAAGGGAGGGAGGGTGGGGAAAAGAAGAAAAAGAACAGAATTCCTACTCTCACGTTTCATTTTGTTCCTATATAGCTACAAAATAGTTTCTAGACTCAACTGCGACCAGTAAAAAGGGATCCTACAGGCAGACAGGCTCTGATACCATTTGTCGTACCCTGATTTCTAGGGGATACTCATCGGGCCGAACTGGATAGCAGATGCTTGGATTATGGGGCATAACTGCTCCCACGTCCCAGCTTCCTGGTAGGCCTGCGCTTATGCGCGACAACACAAGCCCTGCTATTCCATCGTCGATGTAAACTATCCACTAGAGATCAAAGGCACTACTGTCGACGTACTTCATACCAATCACACATGGTACGTCAACAGCGTTAAACGAATGATAATCACAACATATCTCTAAGACACAAAAAGATTGAAATAAGATTGCAAATAGCTCTCATTAGAGCAGAGATAGCAAATACAATCATTCAGAGGACACATGTCCCAACAATACATCAGTACAATACAGCGGAAGCATTCAACATGTCTGAGTACAGACAAGAACCAAATAAGCCTAAGAGGCCGGAAACAAACAGACGGAGCCCATCCACGAAGTCTCGGATCCTGCCCGGGTCCGCTATCTACTCGTCAGCAGTCTCGTCATACTCCACGTAGTAGCCACCATGTAGATCCTCGGAAACGTAGGTCTGCGGAAACCACAGCCCCAAAGGGGTCAGTACATAAACGTACTGGCAAGCAAGACTCACAGTTCACCAAAGTGTAACCCGTCAACACCAAGCACAAATGCTTTGGGTTCAACGGAAGAAAGGGGATATAAAAGATGCTGCAACTGGCTGCGCTAACCAACTACAGAGATTCTACCACTTCCGGCTAACAGAAAGGAGATAAGATCGAGTATTGTAACCAACTGAAAGATAACTTCAAACAAACCCATCCTGGATCTCGCCCCTTATCCAAAGAAGCAATCCGAGGATAACTCACACAGTTGTAATAATGATGGTTCAAATTATTGTGTCAATAAGCCTATTACTAGTCAAGTTATTAATCATTGGGTGTAAAGTTGTTAATCATTAGGTTTAAGTTGTCCTGAGTACTTGTTAGCCAGTACTTTCACCAAGTAATCCATAACCGCGGAAAACACGGCTTCTCGAGAAGATTATCCCTGCAGGGTTGCACCAATTTGGCCGTACACTCATGAATATCCCGCCAGATGGGAGATCACCCCACCAAGCGGGGCACTCAACACAACCAACCATTCTTCGCATCAAACCCAAAGAACCTTGGGCGCACGGCTAATCAAGCCCCGAAGAAAAGGGACCCTCATAGCACTCTAAGACCGTGTCCCCCTATATGCCGACTACAAAAGTTCCACCCTGGCCTGGGCTCGCAAAAACATGCATGCAGCAAATGGAAAACACGAACTAAATGAGGCGATTTGGACGAGATGCGAATCAGGTCAAGTTGAGGGGGGCGCCCATACTCGCTTCCCAAATGCGGGTAGTGCGCTCATCATGGATCAGTAGACAAGACCCTTTTCCTATTAGGGTCGACACTAGCAGGCTCCAAAACCTCTCATGGGCCTCCTGCCGGTGCCTTATCATCAAATTATTATTTAGCAATATCATTAGCATGATTGATTGATTAACATCGAGCCCCCAGAACATAATGAAATAGTAACTGAAAGTAACGGGTAACAGACTCGAGCAAAACAACCTAAGCATGCTAGTAAGACACGGGCAACAAGCAATGGTGATAGGTATGGAGGTGAGGCAATATCAGGTTTAAGGGATACATGTGATAGGTTCGTAACAGAAACAACTACTACTAAGGCTAGCAGAAATAGACAACGGAAAGTATCGGTAACCAATGTTGAAAGGAACACAATGGTTCATGTGAGTGATAACTTGCCTGCAAACCCAGTAGCCTGGTACTGAGCTAACTCCTTAGAAGGGATGTCGTAAGTATCGTCGGTCTCAACGTCGTCGTGTATCCGAGAAGAAGCAAACAAACAATGCAGAAAGATAAACAATCAATATCATGGCATAGTGCACAAACATGGGATGATGCATGTCAATTTAATTGATGCAACAACATAAACTAGTTGACAAGATAGAAACAGGATTAAATGGACCCATATGCAATTGGATTGCATATGGAAAGCCCATGATTTCTGGTTGAATTAATTGTTTTACAACTAAGCAACATGTGAAAGTGGATTAGCATGATGCATGGATGAGGAAAACAGCAAAATAACAACAATAGAAGCAATTGGAAATAAGGTTGACCAAGTTTGGAAATTCATTCATTAAGTTAGGAAATTTTGGTTACTTAAAGGTGTCACACAAGCATTTGTTGTTTTCACCACTTTAATTTGTTCAAAATAGATAACAAAGTTTATATTTGAAAAGAAAACAAGATTTTAGTTGGAATACATGTTTCACTTGTTGAAAAAGGATTTCAAATAAATTATTTATGAATTAAACAAGTGTAAGCAAGAATTAAATGAATTTAATTCAAACATGAACTTATTTGAGTTTTTATTTGTGCAAAACATTGAGTGAAGTTCATATTTGAAAAGGTTATCCTTTGATGGTTTGAAAACATATTTTATATGTCCCAAAAGAATTTGATTTGATCAAGTTATGAATTTAGCAATATTAAATGAATTAAACAAGGTTTAAATCATTTAACCAATTTTAATTATTCAAAAAATGAAACAAATTTTATATTTGGAAAGATGGTTTAATTTTGCATGGAAAACATATTTTATTTGTTGAAATTGGATTTAAAATGAGCAAGTTATTATTTTGGCAATTTTAAATGCAATAAACAAGAAACAGTTGTTTTCAGCAATTTAAATTATTCAAAACAGCAAACAAAATTTATATTTGGAAAGTACATGAAAAGTTGATTGGAAAACATATTTAGTTTGTGAAATTTGGAATTTTTATGCTCAAGTTATGAGTTTTGCAAATTTAAGTGAATTTGACAAGTTTTCAAATTTTGCACCAATTTAAAATATTCAAAACAGTAAACAAATTTTATATTTGGATAGAACATTTAATTTGGTATTGAAAACATATAAAAAATGTTGTATTTGGAGCTAAAATGAATTATTTATGCAATTTCCAAAATTGGGTGCAAATCTGCCATTTTTATGGATCTAGGGACTTGGAAAAATATTTTACAGGGCTAGAAAGAAATAGAAGGGACCTATTGGTGAATTGCTGGAAGTTCCAGTACCAAAACCTTGCAAAAATAAAAGTTTGTTTTATTGGTGGGAGGTGGGATTCGATCCCCCCACCTCTTAACTGCACAAGGGGAACCAAACCAGTGGGCTGGTGCTCTAGTTGTGCTAGGAAGGGGGGCATCGGGGAGGGTAAGCTTCAGATAATGCACAGAATTTAATTGGAAAAATAGAACAGCGAAAAGGGTGGAGATGGGGAGTCGAACCCACGACCTGAGGGCTCCCTGCGCGCGCTGCTGCCAGCGCGGCTGGATGCGATTTGTGATAGGATAGCAGGACGGGGGGTGGATAAGGTGTGCTCGCGGTTTCTGAAACTGTAACTGAATATGTTCGTGCTGTTGAGTTCGATACAGGGAGGAGGTCAGGCAGCGATGGCAGGGCTCGCCGGAGGAAACTAGGGGGCGCCGGCTGGGGGGTGCGGGTAGAGAGGAGGAGGGGGAGGCGAGATGGGGGAAGAGGAGGTGGGCGCTCACCTTCGTGCGTCTGGAGGCGAGGCGGTCGAGCGGACGGGCAGCAGGCAGACTGCAGCAGGGCGACGGTGGCGACAGTGGTGGATGGCGGCGGCGGTGTGGTGTGTCCCTGTCCGCGCCGAGATGATGGGGAGGGAGAGGGCAGCCGCGGGGTTCCATTCCCGCGGTCGCCCGGGCCGAAGGAAGCCCAGAGCTCCGGTGATCGCCGGTTGAAGAGGGTGGTTTTTCGGGTGTGATGTTCAGGTTCAGGTTCAGAGGAAGAAAGGGCAGCGAGCAGAGAGGGAAGAGAGAAAATGGAGGCGGGGGGAGGAAGAGGAGGATAGGGTTAGGGTTAGGGGAGGAGCTAGGGGGTAGTGCTTAAATGGAGGAGGAGGGCGTGCTCGCAGCCGTCTGCTGTTCCCTCTGCACATACGTGGACATGACCGATGTGATCCGTACCGAGGTAGAAGAAAAGCTAGGGGGGTATCGGGCCAAGGGGGAAGATGGGCTGGGCTGCTGGTGTGCTCCTCTCTCTCCCTTGTTTTATTCCTTTTGTTCTATTTTTTTTTTTTTGCTGAAAACCAATTGGAAGAAAAAGGAGGGTTTTGGGTGGGTAAAAATTAGGAAAAAAATTAGGGTGAGTTGGTTAGCTCAACACCTACCAAAATGTCAACTTGGTTTTTGAAAAGTGCAAACTTTATTTGATGTTTTGTAAATTGGTTTGAACTGGAATAATTGGATGATTAATTGATTAATATTGAAAATAATGTTTTTTGTTAGGGTGACCCCTATTGATTAAATAGAGCAATTGTGTTTATAAATTGTTTGGTATTTTTATAATTTTCAAATGAGGTGCTGTTGAATGATTTGCTTTGAATTTGGAACCACCTTGGAATTAATTAATTGAAATAAAAACACCATGTTATTAGTGGAACATTATGGGATGATTGGAAACAACTAAGGTTTTGATTTGGAAACAACTATTTGGATGTTGGTTTGGAATTTTTAAATGGAAAACAAATTGAATTTGAAAAGGGTTTGATTATTGGATGCATTTTTATAGAAATGAAACAATAGTTTGGAATCACACTTTAATGGAAACAAATAATTGTTTTATTTTGAAATATCATTTTAGAAATTGTAACATCACAAGGATGAAACAAAAGGTTTGAATTTTGGTTTGAAATTCAAATAGAAAACAAAGGAAAACAAAGGAAAACAAATGAAAAACAAACAAAACAATTGCAATCAACATGATGCCATGATGCAAAACATAAAATAACAGAGAGCAAACATTCTAAAGGCTATTTTTCAGACTTGGGATGTTACATTGCATCTTTTCCATCCCAAGTTCCTGAGACCTGCTGTACCACAAGGTCCGAATCTCCAAAGCATCGTATCCTCTTAATGTTCATCTCCTTGGCTACCTTTAAGCCGTGCAATAGGGCCTCATACTCGGCCACGTTATTGGAACAATCAAAGTGAATCTGCAACACGTAACTTAACTTGTCTCCTTTGGGTGATGTTAGCACCACTCCAGCTCCTGATCCCTCGTATTGCTTGGAACCGTCAAAGTGCATTATCCAAGACTCGGAGTTTGGAGCCATGGTGGGCATGCCTGTGTGAGTCCAATCGTTAATGAAGTCAACTAGAGCTTGAGATTTGATTGCTGACCTGGGCTCATAGTTGATGTGATAATCTCCCATCTCGATCGCCCACTTGGCTATTCTACCCGTTGCCTCCGAGTTTCTGATGATATCCGACATTGGTATAGAACTGACCACTGTTATGGGGTGTTCCTGAAAATACGGCTTCAGTTTCCGGCTGGCCATGAAGACCCCGAAAACCAGCTTTTGCCAATGTGGGTAGCGCTGTTTTGCCTCTGATAATACCTCGCTGACGTAATAAACCGGCCTCTGGACCGGGTGATCTTTCCCATCCTCCTTACGGTCGACAACAACCACTGCGCTAACCGCCCGAGGCCCGGCTGCAACGTACAATACCATGGGCTCTTTAGGGCCCGGGGCTGCTAGGACTGGTGCCTCAGATAACTGCTTCTTTAGTGCCTCGAACGCCTCATCCGCCTCTTGGTCCCATACGAATTTATCAGATTTCTTCAAGAGCCGGTACAAGGGTATTGCCTTCTCTCCGAGTCTGGATATGAACCGGCTAAGCGCTGCTACACACCCTGTGAGCTTCTGAACATGCTTCAAATTTTCCGGCTTTTTTAGACTCTGGATAGCTTTGATTTTCTCCGGATTTGCCTCAATTCCTCTCTCGGAAACGATAAAGCCGAGTAATTTCCCGGCTGGTACTCCAAAGACACACTTTCTCGGGTTAAGTTTCATCTGGTACCTTCTCAGGTTTTTGAACATTTCCTTTAGATCATCAATAAATGTCTCCGCTTTCCTGGTCTTGATCACCACATCATCCACGTATGCGTGAACATTGCGTCCGATTTGGTCCTCAAAGCACTTCTGAATACACCGTTGATAGGTTGCGCCAGCGTTCTTCAATCCAAACGTCATGGTCTTGTAACAAAAGGCCCCAAAAGGGGTTATGAACGATGTTTTCTCCCAATCTTCCTTCTTGAGCTTGATTTGATGATACCCGGAATATGCATCCAGGAAACACAGTAGGTCACTTCCAGCCACTGCGTCTATGATCTGGTCTATCCTTGGTAGTGCAAACGGATCCTTCGGGCAATGCTTGTTGAGACTCGTATAATCAATGCACATCCTCCACTCATTGGTCTTTTTCATCACGAGAACCGGATTTGCTAGCCACTCCGGGTGAAATACTTCCATGATAAAGCCGGCTGTAAGCAGCCGTGCAATTTCTTCCCCTATAGCTTTCTTCCTTTCTTCATTCATTTTTCTCAGGCCCTGTTTCACAGGCCTGGACTTGGGATCAACGTGCAAACTGTGCTCTGCTAGTTCTATAGGGATACCCGGCATATCGCTGAGCTTCCAGGCAAACACATCCTGATTCGAACGAATGAATTCCACAAGTGCTTTTTCCTGCTCGCTGTCCAAGTTAGATCCTATAGCAAATTGCTTAGAGGGATCACCCTCAACAAAAGCCACCATCTTGGTGTCCTGCGCTGCCTTGAACTTCGCTCTCTCATCTTCAGTATTCGGCCTTTTTAACGCGGTTCTGTCATCCGGGTCTACTTGAGACCGGTAATACTTGAGTTCCTCTTTTCTGCAAGCTTGTTCAGCCATTGCCGCATCTCCTTCATCGCACTCAGCCGCTATATCCCGGCTCCCATGTATGGTGATGGTCTGCTTGGGACCCGGGATTTTTAGTTGTAGATACACATAACACGGCCTGGCCATGAACTTAGCATAAGCCGGCCTTCCGAATAGCGCGTGATAAGGGCTGCGCAGCTTGACCACCTCGAAGGTGAGCCACTCGACCCGGAAATTGTCCTTCGATTCTCCAAAAGCTACCTCCAATGTGATTTTTCCTCGGGGCACGCTGAGTGACCCGGTACTATCCCGTGAAAAACTGTTGAACTCTTTTGTAGCTGGGACTCCTTGAGACCCATACGTAGAAAGGTTTCCCAATATAAGATGTTGATGCTACTACCACCGTCCATTAAGACCTTTTTCAGCTCATAACCATTAAACTGCGGCGCAACCACTAATGCTAAGACTCCCGGGTGTTCTATCCTTTCCGGGTGATCTCTTCTGCTCCACGTTACATCCTGCTCCGACCATCTCAGGTATCTCGGAACGGCCGAGGCAACTGAGTTTACCGCCTTTTTCAGTATCTTTTTATCCTTGTTGGAAATTCCTGTAGTATGCACGTGGTATTGTCCCAATTGCTTGGGGTTGGCTTGGAAACCTCCAGCTCCCCCCTGGTTATTACCCGGATTTCCGCCTGCCGGGTTACCGGCTGGGGGTGGGCCGTTGCCCGGGTTTCCACCCGGACCCGGTCCTCCTCCCCTACCTGCACCTCGCATGGCCTTGTTTACTTCCTCGTTCTTCCATCTCTGTAGGTCCGCACATTGCTCCAATGAGTGATTAGCCGGCCTACCGTTCCTGCTGTGCTTTGGGCACGCCATTCTGAAGATATCCCAATTGTTACCCGGCCTTAGCGGTCCTTGATAATTTCCTCCGTTATGGTTTCCTCCATTGAAATTTCCTTCTGCCCTAGGTCTCGAAGACCCGGCTTCTGTACTAGCGACAAACTCGGAGCTTCCCTCAAACGGGCGCTTGTTCTGGTTGTTCCCATTGTTATCTCCATTGTTACCCGGCGTTGATCCATTGTCGGTTCTTCCATTGTTACTTGTGTTTGCTTTTGCTTTCTTGTCATCGACGTCCTCTTCTGTAGTATCCGTTGCGGCGTGTTTGTTGCATGCGTCCATTAGTTCTCCCATCGTAACCTCTGAAGCATTCCGACTGGATTTCATGCGAGTTAACTTTTGCACTAAAGGTATGTACTTGCACGTCTTTGCCATAGCTTGTAATGCATCCTTGGGCTGAATATCTGTGGATGAGTGAAGTATCTCCATAACTCGGCGCACCCAGCTGCGCGCCGATTCTCCCTTCTTCTGGACGCACCGCTCTAGGTCATCAATAGTAAATAGCTTTCTGCACGTCCCATGAAAGTGCTTGATAAACGCAGTTTTCAACTCCTCCCATGACTTGATAGATCCTTCCGATAGATTAGTGAACCATAGCTTTGCTGCTCCCTCTGACATCATCAAGTACATGAACTTGGCTTGAAGATTTTCAGACGCGTTTCGGATTGACATAGCCATCTCATAACTGCTCAACCATGTTTCTGGATCCATAGTCGGCTCATAATTCACTACCTTACCCAGTTCCTTGAATTTATCCGGGTAAGGCTCAGCCCTGATGTTATCCGACAGACACTTAGGCCTAGCGAGATTAATCGGAACTGGCCTTACTCGGGAAACGTGCGATCCTGCGGGGGGTACGGCTGGACGCGGCACTGCTGCTTGTCCGTGCACCGCAGACCCGGCCGCGGCTCTCCTGGCTCTAGAACTGTCCACAATAACTTGTGCTGCTGATGCTGCTGGTACGACTTGAACGCGGGGAGGAGGCGGCATTTGCTGCTGCTCTGCCCTCCGCCGCGCTGAACTTGTCTGAATATTACCGGTATTGCCTCGTTAGTGGCTGATATACGGTGTCCCATGCATTCCACTTCTGTTGTCCGGGTAATTAACTTGCTGCGCCACCGCATTGCGCAATAGATCTATCGCCCGCCGGGTCTCCTCTGCGTGGGGTGACTCTCTCACGGGGATTTGATTCAATGCGAGTGTTGCTGCATACACATTATCCATGGGGTTGTTGTAATGACCTGTTGGCGTGCGAAATCGTGATGGTGGTGGTGGTGGTAATGTATTGCCGGTAGTAACTCCAGTCTGTAATATGGGTAACCCGTCCTGCATGTTTACCGGCTGTGCTCCTCCAGTTGCAGGTTGATGTACAGTTCCTTGGTTCACCGCTGGAATCGGCTGATCCTGAGGTGTGATGAATAGTGCGGCCGGGTTTATGACTCCACCCGTTGCCGGTAATCTGGTCTGGTGCCTTTGATGCACCCTGGTTGTCTCTTCTCGGAGCCGGTTTTCCAACGCCTCCAGCTCACGCCGGCGCGCGGCCACCCCTTGTTTTTCTGCTTCTACTTGCCTTCTCTGTTGCTCCAATGCACGGCGGGCTACATCCAGATCCCTAACACGTTCCACCGCGTTTTCCGGGGTTATGACTGTGACTAGAACGGTGGGATCCAGGATCATGTTGTTGTTGAACAGGGCCGGGTGTTGCGGGTTTGAAGGACCCGCCCCTGGCGTCCGGTTTGCCAGATATCCGAACGTGTTTGCCTGCAACTCGTTATCCGCCGCATGGCTAGTAACTGATGCCGATTCACCATCAACCCGGGCCAGAACCGGGTTTCCGTCAACTGGACCTTGATGCTGGGCCAATGCTTGTGCTGCTCCGACGGCGGCCGCGGTCACGTTCCCCTGATTAAGATTGGTTGCAGGGGCCGTGTAGACCGCGACCTGGCGCACAATGCTTGGCGCGGATTCGTACTCTTCCTCATCAATGCTATCTTCCTCGTACCGGTCCTCCAGCAGGTGCAAGATAGACTCGGTGTCATCTTCTCTCATAACCCGGCCACGCGGGGTCCATGCCGGCTCCTCCGGCTGTTCCCTCTTCGTGGTGGGCTCTTCTGTCGGATCTATCGTCCCGACCGATTCCTCTCCATCAGACTGAACGCAGGTGGCCTCCCCTGACATAGAATCAAATCCAAAATCGTCAGGGATTGAACCGGACGTACGTACCATGCCGATGAAGACGTTGATCCGTCCGATTGTCACGACAGATCCGGATTCGAGCAGATCCGACTCTGGCCCCCAGCCAAAATCGTCCACCATCTTCTCTCCTTCGGGGTTGGTGTAGATCTCGCCGACAACGAGGTTCTTCATGTTCTCCCGAGCTTCTCCCGTGATGTAAACACCCTTGGACGTAGGACCCACGGTGGGCGCCAACTGTCGTGGGATAATCACGGCAGACGTTACCGGGGGTAACTTGTCTTGGGGCAAATCGACTCTGGTGTTTGGGAGAGAGTTTAGCTCAAAGGAAACCATGGTGATATGCGATCTGGTAGCCGGCAATCAAGTCGCCGAGTCTCCGATCTAAATATATTATCTCAACTCTCGTGTTACAATGGTCGCAATCCGGCGATTAGGTTCTTGCTCACGCTAAAACTCTCCTCTCAGCTAACCCTAGGGACCGGTTTATATAATATCCGGACCCCCTGGCTTACTCTCCAAGGCGTACTCTGAATCCTACCCGGACACTGCTTACAAACCCTAAACTTCCTTACTGGAACCCACAATCCGGGTTATGAGGCCTATGTTCCTAGGCCTTCTAGAAGCTCCTTTATCCTAAGCCGGGTCTTGCGCAGCGTCCTTTGGGCCGAGTTACTCCTTGGCGTTAGCCTACCGGGTTATCATCCCTCCATCAAGGCTCAGCTACCTCGAATGAAGCATCACCCAAGGAATTGTCCTTAGAGGTGACTTCCTCCTCCTCCTTCTCCTGCTTGCAGCGCTTGCGGTGACGAATCTGATCGCCATCCGACTCTTCCTCCTCCTCCATATCTTCCCGCTCGGAGTTCGAAACAGCATCTGCGACGCTGGTCTCGGGAGGAGCTTCAACGTTACTCGCCAAAAGATCTGAGACATCGTCTACAGAAACTGGCGGGTAACACGTTACCATGCTTTGGCTCTACAAAAGCAAAGAGAAAAAGAAGAAAAGTTTTCAACCAATGAAAACCCGAACTAGAAGAAACAAAAGGCGAAAGATAAGAACAAAGAACTCAAGAACTCACCTCAGCCGGGGGAGGTTTCGATGCTTCGAATGGGTCGGGAGGGCATGTCGAGTAGCCCTCTACCTTCTTCAAACTAGTGATGGCCGCGATATTCTTGTCCAACTCGGCATTCGAGAGAATATCGTCGCATACACGGCTTGGGTCATCAACGCAAGTGTATTCCCACATGGGATTTGGCCTCGCTTGGAGGGGCTGGATCCTCTGGCGCAGAAACACACCAGCCAGATGAATCCCGTTCAGCAGGGTCCCTTGCTCCTTCTCGCGGAAGCGCTCCACCTTTGCGAGTAGAGGAGCGATGACCTTGCCCTCTTCGATTGGGAGGGAGTGCAGCCAAGACTTCTGCCGCTTCAGAATGGCGAATGGTTGGAACTCAGGGACGCCACCCGCACTGTCGTCCACAACATAGAACCACTTTCGGCGCCATCCCTGGGCCGAGTCAACGAAGTGCATATCCAAGTAGGGGATTTCCTTATTCGCCTTAATCCCAAAGCCGCCGGTCCTTAGTGGCTCGCCAATTATCTCGCCTCGCTGCGCCTTCTCCCGGAAGATCCGCACCTTGAAGATGGCTTTTCCAAAATCCCCAGTGCGGACGAATCCCAAGAAAGCACTCGCAAAGCACGATATAGGACGAAATGTGCTGAATTGTGTTTGGAGGAAGGTCATGCAGGTGTATGCCATAGACATACAACTGCCCGACAAGAAATGGGTGGAGGGGGAAAGACAAACCTCGCGCAACATGCTCCGAGAAGACGACGTGCTCGGTGGCGAGAGGGTTGGGTGTCTCCTCTTTCTTCCGGACATGCGCACGCTCCTGGAGGTGTCTGGAGGAAGCAGCCCCTCCCCTTGCATCTCGATGATGCTCTTCTTTGTGGTGTTCGCCAAGCGCCAGTCGCCAGTCTTCTTCGCAGGAGCCGCAGTGGAAGCGCTCGCCACATTCTTGGAGGATGTCGCAGCGGTGCCGCGTTTCTTCGCCCCCGACATTGGAGAGTGCTTCAGTGCTCACGGGAGAAGAAGGTGTGCGCGAAGGAGGAAGAAGATGAATAAGGGCCGGGAAATTTGCCCTTTTCCTAAGGCACAATACTTATACCCGAGCCAGGCCGATCCAAGCCGTATATCCGCAAACGTGGCATCCATCACAGCCTCCACGTGCGAAGCGGAAACGAAGAGGCAGAGGCAGTTACCCCTCCACGATCTTTGATGAAAAGATCGCGCATATTTAGAGCGCAGACAGCGGATTAACCAGAGCACGACCGCTCATTTCCGGTCAAAAGGGTGCCAAAGTGGGCCCCGCGCGCTCTGTCCCACTTCGTCACGTCCCATCGGGAGCAGGCGAGTGCAGGCAAGTGCGCGGTGACATCATTGAATACCTCACAAACACGAAAACTCTTTCGAATGACCATCAAGACGCGAAATTTCTTTCGCATGGACACCCTAAACACGAAATTACTTTCGTATGGGCATTCTAACACAAAATCTCTTTCGGATAAAGACACTGACACAAAAAAAGTTTTTGTAATGATTCATAACGCGAAATCTCTTTAGCACATGACCAAGGAAAAGTGGTATGACCTCACTCCAAGATATGCAGAAAGCGGCACTTATAGTGCAACCAAGGTAAAATCGCGAGTATGCGGCTCCCGCAACTCTACCTTACGATGTACTTACACATCTTTCTTATCCTGGATCTTTTGGCCGACTAGGCACATCCGGAAGCCGTATTCTTTCGAGTACGAAGGTAAGACCCAAGGATCTCTCCCGTGGGCATAGAATCGCACTCAAGCTGCGTCCTCCAGTAAACTTTCCGTGTCAATAACACGAAGAAAAATCCTAGCGGACGCGCCGGGTACCCATTTAGGTTAAGTTTGACTCGGTAAGACCTCCACGGCCCAGTCGCAACGATCACCTCGCCGGATTCGAGTCGGAGGTCTCGAATTTGTGTAGGCTATAACCGTTTTTGCCCTAGATGCAATTAATTGGCCCTGATCTTTCGGGAGAGCCAAGCGAATGAGATACATCCTTCTGTGAAAACAGCCAACACAAGGCACATTTATTACTCGATGCTCGAGTACATGAGCGCCTCGCACACAGGGTATACACCCTCAAAACCAAGCGATTGAATGACCAGTCGAATCAACCAAGAACGAACTTTGAGTGCTTAGCCGACTATTCTCGGTCGAATAAACACTCGGGGGCTACTTACGTGGGGATGTTTCCTGGACCTGTCAGGTGAGCCTACCCGGTCCAAGGCCCAAGACCTAGGCCCAAAGAGAGGTGCTATCCTGCGTTACTAAAAGACCCAATAAAAGCCCACCCGTAAGACTTGCGGGTCAAGAATGAAATCCTACCGATCTATAACTAGGGTTTGTAACCCTCCCGGACACGGTTTGAGACATAGCCACCTATAGAAGGCTAGGAGAACCACCAAGGGGGGATCCAATCTACTTCTCACCACCACATCCTTGGGCTCGAGATCATACTCTTGACTTGAGCACCTCCTCATTGTAACAGATCTACTGATAATACAGATCGAAAGAGCAGGAGTAAGGGTTTTACCTCTACAAGGGCCCCGAACCTGGGTAAATCGTGCCCCCTGCTACGCCTTGATGGTGCCAGAAATTCTTGATGCTTGTGATGGCGTGTTGGGAACCCCAAAAGGAGGGTGTGATGAGCACGCCGGTAAGAATTTCCCTTAGTTAAGAACCAAGGTTATCAATCCAGTAGGAGAAAGAGGATCTTTGGAAGATTGATGCCACTGATGGTGGTGATGGCGTCTCACCGGTGTCATCAACAATGCGGAACCCGCATGCAACACAACCAAAATACTTTGTCCCAACGGTACAGTAAGGTTGTCAATCTCACCGGTCTTTGCTGAAAACAAAGATTAGACGTATAGTGTGGAAAATGGTGTATGCTTGCAGTAAGTAAAGAAAGCAGGGAATTGTAGTGGTTTGTTTAACAGTGTAGGAAAATAGACCAGGGTTCATAGGTTCACTAGTGGTGTCTCTCCATAAAAGATAGCATGCTGGGTGAACAAATTACAGCTGGGCAATAGACAAATAGAGGTTGCACCATAGTGCACATTCATGACATGATGACTACTATGATATTTAGTGCGGGCATTACAACAATATACATAGACCGTAATTCAACTGCATCTATGACTAATAATCCACCCTCAGGTTATCATCCGAACCCCCTTAGGTATTACGTTGCAAGTAATAGATAATCGCATTAAGCAATGTGTGTAATGTAAGCAATGTTTGTGCACGCGGGCACTCACACCGCTGTTTTCTCCCTAGTGGCAACAACACATCCTCCCTCATCACGTTTCGGTGAAAAGGAGGCATGAACCCAACTATCGAGCATAAATATTCCCTCTTGTTGTCACTAGCAACTACTTGGCCAGAGCAACCACTAGCAACGGAAAGAATGCAAGATCACAAATAACATATGCAATAAAGACTATAATCAACTTGGCATAAGTTCAATATTCATCGGATCCCAGCAAACACAGCGCATAGAATTACATAAGAACAATCTCAATCATGTTAGGCAGCTCACGAGATCTAAACATTGATGCATAGGAGGAGAAGACAACCATCTAGCTACTGCTATGGGCCCGTAGTCCAAGGATGAACTACTCACGCTTCACTCTGGAGGCAGGCATGGAGATGAAGAGGCCTTCGGTGATGATCTCCTCTCTGGCAGGGTGCCGGGAGACAGCTTCAGAACCCCCTGATCTAGGGTTGACGATGACGGCGGCTGCGGAACTTTTCGGGGATTTTTGATCAGGTGCCTAGGGTTTTCCTTCGGAGAGGAATAAATAGGCGAAATGGCGACGTCGGTGGGCCACCAGGGTGGCCTCGCCACCCCGAGGCACGGCCAGGGGGGCCACACCTGGCTATGGTGAGGCCCCCCTGGTGCCCGTCTTCGACTCCTCTTCGGACTTCTGGATGCTTCCGAGGAAAATAGGAATTTCGGGATTCGTGGGGTCCAATTCCGAGAATATTTCAAGAACAACTTTTCTGAAATAAAAAACAGCAGAAAACATGGAATTGGCACTTGGCATCTTGTTAATAGGTTAGTCCCGGAAAACATGTAAAAATGCTATAAAGAAGGGAGAAAACATGTAGCAATTGGCATAATATCAACATGGAACATCAGATATTATAGATACATTGGAGACGTATCAAGCATCCCCAAGGTTAGTTCCTACTCGTCCTCGAGTAGGTAAACGATAAAAACACAATAATTTCTGAGGTGACATGCTAGCAACATAACTTGATCATCAATAATGTAAAATCATAAGTAAGCTGAGATCGTAGAACTTTAACACAAGCATGATAAATAGAACTTTAATAATAAAGCATAGAAATCACTTTGCATCATGAGAAGTAACTCAAATAAAGGATCATGGATAACAATGCAAAGAAACATATACGTTTGTTTCAAGTATAGAGAGAACATGTCAAAGTGATATTTCGCTAGTCCTTAAGAGTGGGGCAAAACATAAATGCCAGGACACCTTCAAAGTTCATGAGGAAGACTAGAACAAATAGTTGGAGAACAATCAATAACACATCATGAATCAATTAATAATGTTTCTGGGACAAATGCACATAAAACTTAGAATGGCAAAAATGCTCTCTCAACTGTGCATAAAGTTAGAAGATGGAGACTCAACATAAAAGTAAAAGAAAGGCCCTTCGCGGAGGGAAGCAGGGATCAACTCATGTGCTAGAGCTTTTATTTTATTAAACATGGGTATTAAAAACTTGACATTCCTCCCATCCATATTACACAAACCATGGCTAACCGAATCCTCGGGTGCCTGCCAACAATCACATACCGTGGAGGAGTGTCTATATTTTAAGAGAGGTGTATGCTAGTGTCAACGAATGGTAAACAGAAAATACAGTACGTCACAAGACAACTAGATTTCACAAGTGCGGCTCCCATATGAAGGACACATCTGGGTAGAAGGTCATCCCTCTTTCTCTTTTGTTTACACAATTATGCTTTGACTGATAAATCAGGGGCAAAAATAGTGAAGATAATTTGTTTGCATTAATTTGGGGCTGGCCACCCCGCTCCCAGCTCTTCTATCAATTGGATAAGCGGATGAAGCCACTAGTCCAGGGTGTGAAATCCAATCAACAAGCGAGATAAAGTTTCTCTATTACGTCCTCATGAGCAAAAACAAGAACAAAAAACAGGAGTAATTTTGAAAGTTTTAAAGGTAGCACATGAGAAATTTACTTTGGAGTGGCAGTTAAATACCACATGTAGGTAGGTATGGTGGACACAATGGGAAAATTTTGGTTTTTGGGAGTTGGATTGCACAAGTAGAGCTCATACTCAGTACAGGTGGAGGCTAGCAGAAGACTTGGAGCGGAAAATCAAGAGAGCATAAGAGCCATAATCATGCATAGCGACATAAACATCATTAATCAAAGCTTAAGTGGTACCACATGTTCAAAAACTAAATGATCATGTCGGCTATTCATGACTGGTTCATATTCATAAACATGGTGTGAGCATGCGCCAAGTCAACCAAATAGAACATTCAAAGGAGAACACTACAAATTTATGCTTCAATATGACAAGAACAACTCATGATTCTTTCAATGGCACAATAAACACTGTCAGCTATTTGAGGCTAATCATGCTACTCAATAACCACAAGGATTTAAAACTAAAATAACATCTAGCATGATATGAAAAATTCTAGCCACAGTCTATACAAGCTTCTACTTGCACCGTTATAAATTCTACCTCAAGCAGCAGTTTCTTTTCCCAACAAGCACCATACAAAACATGCTTTAACAAAAACTTTCCAAATGATAAAGAAAGAAAAAATGATAGTACTCACATAACACTACTAAAACTAAAAACTCTAAATAAGAGATGCATTGAAAACAAAAGGTAAACGTTAATTTTTGCAGCAACTAGAAGAAAAACTAAGAATACTAAGTATTCCCATGAAAAAGCGGAGTGTTTCACTCTCGAATAAAAGAATGCTAGGGTCCAACCAAGATTATTGCAAAAATAAAAACAAAATTAAAGCAAAAATAAAAGACGCTCCAAGTAAAGAACATAAGATGTGACCGAATAAAAATATAGTTTCACTAGAAGTAACATGATAATTTGTCGATGAAGAAGGGGATGCCTTGGGCATCCCCAAGATTAGACGCTTGAGTCTTCTTGGAATTTGTGGGGATGTACCTCTGGGTCATCCCCAAGCTTAGGCTCTTCACTCTTCTTGATCACGTCATATCATCCTCTTCTCTTGACCCTTGAAAACTTTTTTCACACCAAACTTCTCACAATCTTCATTAGCAACGTTAGTGCAATCGAAATAATAAATTCACATGGTTTAGTTTCAACACAAGCCTAACACTCATAAACACATTATATACTGTCACAACTTCTTTTAAAACTCTTTTTATCAAAAGAACACAAAAAAAGAGATTAAGATGCAAATGCAATTACTGGCAGAAATCTGTCAAAACAGGACAGCAGGTAAAGATGATATTTTTCGAAAACCTTCTATTGCTCAAATCAAAACGTGTTCAACTAAGAAACGTTGCGTATACAGCCCAGGATTATGTACAAAAAATCAGGTCATTCCGAATTTTCTGTGATCTTATACAAATTTAACAGTAGACAGCAGAAATCTGTTTTTCTGCGCAGAAATCCGAAATATAGTCTCAACTTTCCACTAGAGGCTTTACTTGGCTCAACAAAGGCACGAAAGAAAAGATACATCGGGGTTTCTAAGGAAATATAAAACACCTAGGTTCAAAGCAAACAGAAAGAAACGACGGAAAACGGGTTGAAAACGGAGAAATAAAACGGGTTGTCTCCCGGTAGCGCTTTTCTTTAACGCCTTTTAGCTAGGCATAGAAAGCAACTGAAGTATTTTCAAGTGAGTAAGAAATAACATAATAACTTTCTCTAATAATAGATTCAAAAGGTAGCTTCATTCTATTTCTAGGAAAGTGTTCCATACCTTTCTTGAGTGGGAATTGATATTTAATACTCCCCTCTTTCATACCAATAACAGCACCAACAGTTCTAAGAAAAGGTCTTCCCAAAACAATAGGAAAAGAATCATTGCATTCAACGTTCATAACAACAAATTCAACAGGGACAAGGTTATTGTTAACCATAATGAAAACATCATCAATTCTACCAAAAGGTTTCTTCTTAGCATTATCAGCAAAATGAACATCCAAATAACAGTGTTCCAACGGTGGTAGATCAAGCATATCATAAAGCATTTGAGGCATAACAGATATAATAGCACCAATATCACACAAATCATTGCAATCAAAATCATTTACTTTTATCTTAATGATGGGATCTGTAACATCCCAATTTTGCTAACAAAAGGGTGTGTGGTGTTGTGTCATCTCATACATGCATAAAAACATTGGTTAAAAATTTTGCATTTGAAAATAACAAATGAAATGACCAAAAATCACTTAAAGTGATCACCCAAATTTTGTTCTGAAAATAATTTCAATTTTGGAAAGCAAATACATGGTGAGCTTGCAAATTTCACAAGGTTTCCAAAAATTATTTTTGCCAAATTTTATTCTTCCAAAAAGGCCCCCAAAAGTTCAATTTTGTTCTGTTTTCAACCACAGAAGGACCTCTTGGTAAATCTTAAAAGTTCCAGGGGGTTATTGTAATTGCCCTTTTCTTTTTCTCTTTCTTCTACCTCTAGCCAGAAAGCAGCAGGTGCGTGTCCTTCCCGCCATCGTCGATGCCACCTCCAGCTTGTCCGCTTGGTCGCGTGGATAGGGTCACAAGGAGCCCCGCAGAACCCTCTCTTCCCTAATCTCTTCCACTCACGCGATCTCTCTGTAACTTTCCCAGAACTGAACCCTAACCCTACTACCCGTCGGCCGCCATCGATTTCCGTCGTTCCCGGCCACCTCCGGCCGACTGGAGGTGTCCAGGAGGCGCGCCTGGTCCCTGCCTTCCTCCTTGCCCAGCCTCGTTTGCAGGGATTCCCGGAAGGAGCCGAATCGGGGTCGTCTTCTTCACCTCCGGCGCGGTGCCCTCTTCCGATTCCGGCGCCGTCGAGCCCCCTACGGCCACCCCGACCACCTTCCCGTGCTCCTGGTGAGCTTGTAGTCCTCCTGGGCTGCTCTTCCCTCTCCCCCGCTACCTAATTTTGTCGTTGCGACACGAGCCGCCGCCGGCCGCCGCGGGCATGGAAGCCGGCGAGCCTCCGGTGACCAAACGCTAGCGGCGCCACCACCCCAAGGCTTGCCTCGACCCCCTCTAGCTTCCCATCCAGGCCGATACGCGAATTGCGCGCTATTTCGATCGAATTTGAACCCATCTGTGAGGAGCAGAGTTCTGTGACGTCACCATCTTGTCATGATGATGTCATCCGCCATCTGTTTTTCCCTTTTACTGTTTACAGAAAATGAATAACACTTATAAAATTAATATCTTTCAATCTGTAATTCAGAAAAATAAAATAAAAGTATGGAAATGTTCAGAAAAATGCAATCTATCTAAATATGTCATTTTCACACATGTTTGCCAAAGTTCAAAAATGAGTATTTATTTAATGTGGTTTAATTCATTTAAAAATAGAAAAATAAGATTTTAATCAATAAAATTAGAAAATTAAAAGTTATATACCAAATTGCTCAAAATGACAAATGCAACCTATTCATGATGTTTTCAAACCCATTTGAGTTTTTAAAATGGTACCTACTTCCATAACTGCCCGAAGTACCCCTCCGGGGCCTATTTCGGGACTTTTTCACTAAAACTGCATTTCTGACATATGAACCCTAGCAAACCAACGATTATGCTTAGGGCTTTATTTCAGTGCATTAATTTGCTCATGCATACATATTGCACATTGCATCGATGCCATGTTTGATTGTGTTCTCCTTTTCGGTGTTGTTTCCCCCTCGGTAGAACGTGATTCCGAAGAGAAGGCCAGCAATCCAACGACGAATACTTGATCTTAACCGACAAGTCAAGCACTTATTCCTGAAGATCTTTATCTGGTTTTCTTATAACCAAGGCAAGCATAACCTCTTATCTGCTCATATATGATTTCAAAGTGATTTCAATCTCGTACTTTGCATTCGGTTCCAAACTATTTGATGTCAGTAGATAGAGTTCTCCTATATATTGCATAACCTAGATATCCTGATCCACTGCACCTAGCAGCTATAGGCTTGTTTGTGCGCGCTCCGCTAAACCTTGTGAGTCTTGCTTAGCCATGCCTAGTTGTTGAATCTGTTCAATGCGTGAATCTACCATGTCAGGTGTTTATGATTTGAGTTACCTTTGATAACTTGACTAATCACGGCATGGATGTGAGGCCACAATGGGTTGTGGCGTTTTGTCCTGTTCATGCCCCTAGGAGCGAGTTCTCGCCTTCGAGCCAAGACTGAGCGTACAGCCACACGTGGGCCGATGAACCCCGCCCGGCTAACTAACTTGTTTAACCTTATCCATGAGCCACGTAGTTTGTGCTTTCCATCTGCGTGTGAGTCGGAAAATGTTTTGGAGAAAACTAGGTCGTGACCGGGACAAGTGATGGACGTACACGGATCTTGTTCCCGACTCACAGAACAGGTGCCGTCAGGAGGTGGCCAACTCCCTGTTGACGGGGTGGCCCTGTTTGGGTTGACTCATGGATATGGTTCGACAAGGTAAAGGCTGGGAATCGACCACCCTCTGCCGGCACTTCCCGGACTAGTGCCAACCCGGTGGCACTAAGAGTCGGTTGGTACGTGTGGGTAAAGTTGTACACCCCTGCAGGGTTAAATCTTTTCGAAAAGCCGTGTCTGCGGTTAAAGACGACTTGGTGACGGATTCTGTGATCATAGACAACTTAAACAGAATGATTAAAACTTGCTGATAACGAATGAAGGATGCCTCCTCGGAGATGCCGAGAGGGGTTACCTTGTAGTATGAGATAGTGTGGAACAACTGGAGGAGGTGATCTTTGAAGCACGAGGTGCTGAAATGATTTGGTGGATTAAAAAGATGATGATATCAGTAGTTGAGTAGCTTTCTCATCTGTTTTCAAAACACTCCATGAGACGTGCTATTCCTTCCTCAACTTGCAAAACAAAGATTGCTTTACGCAAATCAGCCTTCATGAAACCCTTTTCGAAATAGCAGATATATAATAGGTTAATTAAGTCTTGTTGAGTACCTCCCGTACTCAGGTTTGCTTAATTTTGGTTCAGGAGAAGATCTCACATCGGTGGTGATTCAACGTGGACATCGACGAGTAGTTTGGGGTTCCCAGGTAGCAGCCTGGAATCTATGGGCTGGGACGTCGCCTTATGTTGCGGCCTCTTAGGCCTTTTTGGTTCTTGTTGTTTAGCAACATAAATTGCCTTCCGTTGTCTGATGTAATGTTGGGTCGTGTGACCTCTGCTTGTAAGCTATACTCTAGTAACACCTGTTTAATAAAGCTTCATGTCTAGAGTACTGCTTTGATCGGTTGTTGGTTTCGAGCTCATTGCTATACAGTTTTGGCTATGCCTGCATAGTTGTCGCAGTCGAAGGGTTGTGGAGCCGATGATCCATGTCCGAGCCCGCCTGTCGATGTGATCGGCCTGGGGCGAGGTAACCCCAGTAACCCTCGATTGTTGTTGCACTTTCTGGACACATAGCATCTCTGTATAGCTTTGGTCCCGTTTCCTTCAGTTTCATTCGATTCGTGGACGCTTTGATATGCATAGTTGCTTATGACTAGCATGGATACAAGGAGTAGTAGACTGGGGATCCGGACTACGTGCCGATGAATCCAGTCTGCCTGCCGTTGTTTGTTGCGGCCGGGGCTGGTAACCCTGAAGCCCTTGTGAGTCCATGGCTAGGAGCACATAACAGTATGTATATCTCTGGGTCCGGGGTCGTGACAAGTCATGGTATCAGAGCAGGACTGCCTGTAGGAAAACCTTATTGCTTGGTCGATGTCGAGTCTAGTGGTTGTGAAAACTACTTTGAAACCTCAATTGAGTTGTGAAAAACCTTCTTAGGATTCTTTTTACTCCTTATCTGGTATCGCTCTAACTCTGGGTCACCTTACCTGTTTTGATTTGAAAAGGTTTTGCTATCCCTTTTAGTCATTCAAAACCTAGGTGCCTTCTCTGGCAATGACGTTCTTTTAACCAAGTTGACCTAGTGTTAAAGTTTCTAGAGTCGTGTGTGTTCCGTGTTCCGTTATCTCTTAATCTGGGAGATCTCCTTTCCATTCCAATCTCTCAGAGCTGTGTGGATTCCACATTCTTACATGTTTCCAAGTTCTAAATCCCGAACCTCGAGATTTCCTTTTCATCTCGAATGTACTCTTCCTCTGCTCAAATTGTTCCGGAGCTATCAACGTCCTTTGAAAGATACTCTGTGATTGCTATTCCTAGTGTTCTTCAAGGCACTAAGATAGTAGTTCCTCCTTTCTTTATGTTTTCAACCTTGGACTTGAACCGAAGGTCCCGGAATGTGCTGAATTGTGGTGAGATGAGTCATGTGGTTTCTTAACCATGTAATGCTCACGCTATCAGTACAGGATGCTGACCTTTAACCCAAGTTCTGTTCCTTTGGATCCTGAGGAATCCGTTCCACCTCAGGATGGCTAGGTAATTTCAACTCCAATAGCCATAGGTTTCCTCTTGGAACCAAAAGGGATCACAACAAGGGTGGTCATCTTGAATTCCACATCTTTGTGCCTGATTCAGCTATACCTCTCTTCTAGCATGGGTTTTACAAATGAGTATGAACTTGTGCATCTAACGTGGTCTCAGGATTTTCCAAGAGCATGTTCCTATTCCTTGCTTGCTTCCAAACCTCCATCCGTTGTTTTGGACACCAAGTTGCGTATGTGTGTTGGAGTCTTCCAATACATTCCTCATGTGTTTCGTCAGGACATTCCACCTTGGAATGTCAGGAGAAACAAACTCCAGTACCTCGTTCATCTCCAGGACCAGGTCAAAGTTTCGTAACCCACAGATTAAAGAAGTTTTATCAGCTTCTGTTCTGTTCTACCTTAGAGTATCACACTCTTTCATATCACGAGATTGTGTTAAGTTTCATGGCCTTATTGATGAAGTGATGCTCTTACCGTCTTCACCCCCTTCCTCCAAGCTTGAATGCTTGAGAATGATGGGTCTGCTCATCGACATGTGTATCTGCTATTCCTAGCAATTCTTATTGCTTTGGAAACCTAAGAAACATCTGTATCCTTCTTAGCACTACTGGTCACCCAGCCTTTGTTTGAAGTTGACTGAGTCACCAAATCCGTTCAATCCGGTGCACACTTTTGGTCAGAGAGATAGGTTCGTACCAAAGCTCTCAAGACCATATCGGTTGCTTTGAAAAGCATGCCTCCTATCGATTTCTAAGACATACCGGTGGGTTGTGATATTCTGGTTGTCTATCTAGAAGTATCACCAGGTTTGTCACATGGCCGTGATGTCTAAACAAGGGGTACTTTGAACTACTCCTTCCTCCAAGGAACTCTGCTGGATATCCTGGACTAGTTGGTTGAGCTTAAACAAAAACTTGGAGAGTTGAAAGACAAGAGTTCCGCCTAACTTGATCCTCTGTTAAGGGATGTCTAGTTTTCCTCGTGTTGAAGCATGATAGTATCTCTTTAATGGACATGCTATCATTCTACCTTGATTTGATTTGGGCTATCGTCAGATCAAGTTCAGATCCAAGGGTTATCTCGATGGTGTTTCCAATCATGGTGTTTTACCGGGTACACCTTCATGTCCTTTGATCTAACTGATGTTTTGCCTTGTTCATATATCATATGAATTCCTCTTCCTGGAGTGTCTTGATAAATTTGTTGTCGAGCCCATCGATGACATCTTTATTTTCTCCAAGTTGCAAGAGGTTCATGTTGAACACTTGGCACTAATCTTGGGAAACTTTTGAGAACCATCTTTGTGTTATCACGAAGTTGTGCTCTAGGTGTTCGAAGTGACTTCCTCGAGTTCGTGTGCTTATGGTGAAAGTTGTCGCCGTGGATTCGAGTATAGTTTTCCTGTTCCTTCGGGAATAACCCCAAGTTGGTCATGCAGGTGTGGACTACTCTTGAGATGGTAGGTTGTTACCTCCATCTATCCGAAGAAGTTTACATCCACACTAAGCCACTGACTGATTGTTCGTAAAGAGAAGAAGTCTATGAACTTCGTTATCTTTGTATCATCTCCCCAACAAGGACTCCGATGTGTTTCGTTGCAACTAAACCATGTAGGTGCAACCGTCTTTCACAAGTTACTAATACATGGGTTCCGCAATCTTGCTCATCTTTTTGAGCTTGACATCGTAGTCCATATCTTGAGAATCTAGTAAATGTATCTCGTTGATAACCGGTGAAACCTCTTATCAAACATATCGAGTCTGAGTTATCAACCCACTAACCAGAGCTGAATCTCAAGCAGCAAGGATGGTTGGTGCTTCCTCAAGGGTGTTGAACTAGGTCCATTCAAAAATCCGGCATGGTTGATGTTGTGGTTGACACAATTAGCCGGAAGGCCTAATGCCATATCTCTTTGAATCCGTAAGAACAACCACTCTCCGTGAGAATTCTTGTCTGGCTTATTCTAACAAGTTTCCTCCCTGTTCTTCCAAACCGGAGTTTTACTTTGACTTGATGACCTATAGAAGGCTTGTCATGAGCCTGCTGTCGGTATCTAGAACATCCAGGAGAACTTGGAAGTTGATCTTTCCAATATCCTTCTAACAATCCTACCAATCTTTGTTCTCGTGAAGACAAGTTCACCATGAGAACCATCTCGTGGTGCTTTGTAATCACCTTCGATCAGTTCCCTTTTTCAAGTTGGTTGTACTTGAAGTTCTGTTCATCTCACACATTGTGTGAATTTGTCAGTTACTTCAGCCCTGGGATCTTAACCATGTGGCGGATGTATTGTTACGTCCAAACCACAACAGGAAAGAGAATCCCTATTCCTTCCGGTGTTTCAATCCTCGTTGGTTATCCATTCTTATGGTGTGACCAAAAATACTTCCTTCATTACGGCGTTCCAACATTCCGTGACTACTCATCTTCTGTCGTGAAGTGACATTCCTTTCTTGACAAGTTTTCGACAAACTTTAACGGAATGGAAGTTCCGATATCTTTCGTGTCCACTCCGAAGAGTGAACGTGATCCTGTATCAAATTTTCTCCAACGCACGAATTACAGTGTTTTCTCGTGTTTTCCCTCGTCTACGGATATTACGTTGTGGTATCCAAGACCATACTTCCCATCTTGGTATTTTGTTTGAAGAAACCTCGATGTCACAAGTTTTTCAACCTTTCGTTTCTAAAAGGATTTAAAGTCTTGTGCAAAGCTCATATTCCAAATCCTTTCAAGAACCATCGTCTGTAAACTTGAAACCATCTTTTATTCCCTCCGTTATCTTGATGTGTTTCATGCCGTTAACTCAAAAGTTCGTTACGAACATTCCTGTCATGAGTTAGCCATGAGATACTCGATCTTTGTAAAGATCAATTCATAAGAGTTTTCCCTCTTACCTAAGGTGTATCCGTTCAATACTTCAAGATGCTACAGATCAACCTCTTCAAGAAGAGAACCATAAGGTTCAAGAAGATCGCTCAAAACCGGTGTTCCTTCTTTCTTCTCCTTCGGGAATCTCGGGACGAGATTCTTGTAAGGGGGGTAGATTTGTAACATCCCAATTTTGCTAACAAAAGGGTGTGTGGTGTTGTGTCATCTCATACATGCATAAAAACATTGGTTAAAAATTTTGCATTTGAAAATAACAAATGAAATGACCAAAAATCACTTAAAGTGATCACCCAAATTTTGTTCTAAAAATAATTTCAATTTTGGAAAGCAAATACATGGTGAGCTTGCAAATTTCACAAGGTTTCCAAAAATTATTTTTGCCAAATTTTATTCTTCCAAAAAGGCCCCCAAAAGTTCAATTTTGTTCTGTTTTCAACCACAGAAGGACCTCTTGGTAAATCTTAAAAGTTCCAGGGGGTTATTGTAATTGCCCTTTTCTTTTTCTCTTTCTTCTACCTCTAGCCAGAAAGCAGCAGGTGCGTGTCCTTCCCGCCATCGTCGATGCCACCTCCAGCTTGTCCGCTTGGTCGCGTGGATAGGGTCACAAGGAGCCCCGCAGAACCCTCTCTTCCCTAATCTCTTCCACTCACGCGATCTCTCTGTAACTTTCCCAGAACTGAACCCTAACCCTACTACCCGTCGGCCGCCATCGATTTCCGTCGTTCCCGGCCACCTCCGGCCGACTGGAGGTGTCCAGGAGGCGCGCCTGGTCCCTGCCTTCCTCCTTGCCCAGCCTCGTTTGCAGGGATTCCCGGAAGGAGCCGAATCGGGGTCGTCTTCTTCACCTCCGGCGCGGTGCCCTCTTCCGATTCCGGCGCCGTCGAGCCCCCTACGGCCACCCCGACCACCTTCCCGTGCTCCTGGTGAGCTTGTAGTCCTCCTGGGCTGCTCTTCCCTCTCCCCCGCTACCTAATTTTGTCGTTGCGACACGAGCCGCCGCCGGCCGCCGCGGGCATGGAAGCCGGCGAGCCTCCGGTGACCAAACGCTAGCGGCGCCACCACCCCCAGGCTTGCCTCGACCCCCTCTAGCTTCCCATCCAGGTCGATACGCGAATTGTGCGCTATTTCGATCGAATTTGAACCCATCTGTGAGGAGCAGAGTTCTGTGACGTCACCATCTTGTCATGATGATGTCATCCGCCATCTGTTTTTCCCTTTTACTGTTTACAGAAAATGAATAACACTTATAAAATTAATATCTTTCAATCTGTAATTCAGAAAAATAAAATAAAAGTATGGAAATATTCAGAAAAATGCAATCTATCTGAATATGTCATTTTCACACATGTTTGCCAAAGTTCAAAAATGAGTATTTATTTAATGTGGTCTAATTCATTTAAAAATAGAAAAATAAGATTTTAATCAATAAAATTAGAAAATTAAAAGTTATATACCAAATTGCTCAAAATGACAAATGCAACCTATTCATGATGTTTTCAAACCCATTTGAGTTTTTAAAATGGTACCTACTTCCATAACTGCCCGAAGTACCCCTCCGGGGCCTATTTCGGGACTTTTTCACTAAAACTGCATTTCTGACATATGAACCCTAGCAAACCAACGATTATGCTTAGGGCTTTATTTCAGTGCATTAATTTGCTCATGCATACATATTGCGCATTGCATCGATGCCATGTTTGATTGTGTTCTCCTTTTCGGTGTTGTTTCCCCCTCGGTAGAACGTGATTCCGAAGAGAAGGCCAGCAATCCAACGACGAATACTTGATCTTAACCGACAAGTCAAGCACTTATTCCTGAAGATCTTTATCTGGTTTTCTTATAACCAAGGCAAGCATAACCTCTTATCTGCTCATATATGATTTCAAAGTGATTTCAATCTCGTACTTTGCATTCGGTTCCAAACTATTTGATGTTAGTAGATAGAGTTCTCCTATATATTGCATAACCTAGATATCCTGATCCACTGCACCTAGCAGCTATAGGCTTGTTTGTGCGCGCTCCGCTAAACCTTGTGAGTCTTGCTTAGCCATGCCTAGTTGTTGAATCTGTTCAATGCGTGAATCTACCATGTCAGGTGTTTATGATTTGAGTTACCTTTGATAACTTGACTAATCACGGCATGGATGTGAGGCCACAATGGGTTGTGGCGTTTTGTCCTGTTCATGCCCCTAGGAGCGAGTTCTCGCCTTCGAGCCAATACTGAGCGTACAGCCACACGTGGGCCGATGAACCCCGCCCGGCTAACTAACTTGTTTAACCTTATCCATGAGCCACGTAGTTTGAGCTTTCCATCTGCGTGTGAGTCGGAAAATGTTTTGGAGAAAACTAGGTCGTGACCGGGACAAGTGATGGACGTACACGGATCTTGTTCCCGACTCACAGAACAGGTGCCGTCAGGAGGTGGCCAACTCCCTGTTGACGGGGTGGCCCTGTTTGGGTTGACTCATGGATATGGTTCGACAAGGTAAAGGCCGGGAATCGACCACCCTCTGCCGGCACTTCCCGGACTAGTGCCAACCCGGTGGCACTAAGAGTCGGTTGGTACGTGTGGGTAAAGTTGTACACCCCTGCAGGGTTAAATCTTTTCGAAAAGTCGTGTCTGCGGTTAAAGACGACTTGGTGACGGATTCTGTGATCATAGACAACTTAAACAGAATGATTAAAACTTGCTGATAACGAATGAAGGATGCCTCCTCGGAGATGCCGAGAGGGGTTACCTTGTAGTATGAGATAGTGTGGAACAACTGGAGGAGGTGATCTTTGAAGCACGAGGTGCTGAAATGATTTGGTGGATTAAAAAGATGATGATATCAGTAGTTGAGTAGCTTTCTCATCTGTTTTCAAAACACTCCATGAGACGTGCTATTCCTTCCTCAACTTGCAAAACAAAGATTGCTTTACGCAAATCAGCCTTCATGAAACCCTTTTCGAAATAGCAGATATATAATAGGTTAATTAAGTCTTGTTGAGTACCTCCCGTACTCAGGTTTGCTTAATTTTGGTTCAGGAGAAGATCTCACATCGGTGGTGATTCAACGTGGACATCGACGAGTAGTTTGGGGTTCCCAGGTAGCAGCCTGGAATCTATGGGCTGGGACGTCGCCTTATGTTGCGGCCTCTTAGGCCTTTTTGGTTCTTGTTGTTTAGCAACATAAATTGCCTTCCGTTGTCTGATGTAATGTTGGGTCGTGTGACCTCTGCTTGTAAGCTATACTCTAGTAACACCTGTTTAATAAAGCTTCATGTCTAGAGTACTGCTTTGATCGGTTGTTGGTTTCGAGCTCATTGCTATACAGTTTTGGCTATGCCTGCATAGTTGTCGCAGTCGAGGGGTTGTGGAGCCGATGATCCATGTCCGAGCCCGCCTGTCGATGTGATCGGCCTGGGGCGAGGTAACCCCAGTAACCCTCGATTGTTGTTGCACTTTCTGGACACATAGCATCTCTGTATAGCTTTGGTCCCGTTTCCTTCAGTTTCATTCGATTCGTGGACGCTTTGATATGCATAGTTGGTTATGACTAGCATGGATACAAGGAGTAGTAGACTGGGGATCCGGACTACGTGCCGATGAATCCAATCTGCCTGCCGTTGTTTGTTGCGGCCGGGGCTGGTAACCCTGAAGCCCTTGTGAGTCCATGGCTAGGAGCACATAACAGTATGTATATCTCTGGGTCCGGGGTCGTGACAGGATCCCAACCATCATCTAATTTCCTAGGGATAGATTGTTCAAGTTTCAGCTTTTCTTCTCTAACTTTCATGAGAGCATTGGTAATATGTTTAGTAAAGGCCATATTCATGCCACTAGCATTGGGACTTCTAGCAAGATTACTTCAGAAATATTGCAATCATCAAAATCAAAATTATTATCATCAAAAGTAATGGGACCATTAACTCCCACATCTCTAAAAATTTCAGCACTTTTATCAGAAGCAATTTGAGGCAATTTAGCACGTTTCACCGAAGGGGTGGAGACTTTGTTAACACCAGCTACTTTACCACTGATAGTAGGAGGTTTACAAGCACTTGGAGCTTTAGTTTTACTAGTGGTGGTGATAGTGCAAACTCTAGCGATATTATTCTTTGTAGCCAATTCATCTTCTCTTTCCCACCTAGCACGTAATTCATCCATCAACCTAACATTATTATCAATTAGAACTTGGATGGCATTCAAAGTTTTACTTTCTTTAACATCATGTGGCAAAACCTTCAGTTTTAGAAAATCAACATCAATAGCTAGGCTATCTACTTTAGAGGCAAGAACATCTATTTTACCAAACTTTTCCTCAACAGATTTGTTAAAAGCAGTTTGTGTGCTAATAAATTCTCTAAGCATGTTTTCAAGATTAGAGTTAGAGCTTTTATTATTATTGTAGGAATTTCCATAAGAATTACCATAACCATTATTAGGAGGATAGGGCTTATAATTGTTTCCACCAAAATAATGTCTATAAGCATTGTTGTTAAAATTATTATTTCTAATAAAGTTCACATCAACATGCTCTTCTTGAGCAACCAAAGAGGCTAAAGGAACATTATTTGGATCAACTTGGGCTTTACCATTAACAAGCATAGACATAATAGCATCAAGCCTTTCACTCAAAGAGGAGGTTTCCTCAACGGAATTTACCTTCTTACCTTGTGGAGCTCTCTCAGTGTGCCACTCTGAATAATTTATCATCAAGAAGCTTTGTTGCATTGCCTAAAGTGATGGACATAAAGGTACCTCCAGCAGCTGAATCCAATAGGTTCCTTGAGGAGAAATTCAGTCCTGCATAAAAGGTTTGTATAATCATCCAAGTAGTCAGTCCATGAGTGGGACAATTCTTCACCATAGTTTTCATCCTTTCCCAAGATTTAGCAACATGTTCATTATCAAATTGTTTAAAATTCATTATGTCACTTTTCAGGGATATAATCTTAGCAGGAGGATAATATTTTTGAATGAAAGCATCTTTACACTTAGTCCATGAATCAATACTATTTATAGTCAAAGATAGCAACCATTCTTTAGCTCTTCCTCTCAAAGAGAAAGGAAATAATTTTAGTTTAATAATATCTCCATCCACATCTTTATATTTTTGCATCCCGCATAGTTCAAAAAATTATTAAGGTGAGAAGCAGCATCATCAATACTAACACCAAAAAATTGCTCTTTCATAACAAGATTTAATAAAGTAGGTTTAATTTCATAGAAAGCAGCAGTAGGAACAGGTGGAGCAATAGGTGTGCAAATAAAATAATTGTTATTTGTGCTAGTGAATTCACACAACTTAGTATTCTCAGAGGAACTCATTTTAGCAAAATAAAAGAAAGCAAATAAATAACAGCTATGAAGTAAACTAATTTTTTGGTGTTTTTGATATAAAGAAGCAAAACAAGACAAAAAATAAAAACAAGACAATAAACAAAATAAAGAGGTTGAGAGTGAGAGACTCCCCTTTCCAAAAGACCTCTTCCTCCCCGGCAACGGCGCTAGAAATTTTTGCTGCTATGGATGGCGACCGTTGCGGGAGGAAGTCTTCTTATGTATGTTTGTTTTGTTCCCCAGAACCGGCACCAGAAATTCTTTGCTACGCCTTGATGGTGCCAGAAATTCTTGATGCTTGTGATGGCGTGTTGGGAACCCCAAGAGGAGGGCGTGATGAGCACAACGGTAAGAATTTTCATCAGTTAAGAACCAAGGTTATCAATTAAGTTGGAGAAAGAGGATCTTTGGAAGGTTGATGCCACTAACGGTGGTGATGGCGCCTCACTGGTGTCAGCAACAGCACGGAACATGCACACAACACAACCAAAATACTTTGTCCCAACGGTACAGTGAGGTTCTCAATCTCACCGGTCTTGCTGAAAACAAAGATTATACGTATAGTGTGGAAAATGGTGTATGCTTGCAGTAAGTAAAGATAGCAGGGAATTGTAGTGGTTTGTTTAATAGTGTAGGAACTGGAACGGGGTTCATAGGTTCACTAGTGGTGTCTCTCCATAAAAGATAGCATGTTGGGTGAACAAATTACAGCTGGGCAATTGACAAATAGAGGTTGCACCGTAGTGCACATTCATGACATGATGACTACTATGATATTTAGTGCGGGAATTAGAACAATATACATAGACCATAATCCAACTGCATCTATGACTAATAATCCACCCTCAAGTTATCATATGAACCGCCTTAGGTATTAAGTTGCAAGCAAAAAATAATCGCATTAAGCAATGTGTGTAGTGTAAGCAATGATTGTGCACGTGGGCACTAACACCGCTGTTTTCTAACTAGTGGCAACAACACATCCTCCCCCGTCACGTTTCTGTCACTCGAGCACAGGCGAAAAGGAGGCATGAACTATAATCACTATTATCGAGCATAAATACTCCCTCTTGGAGTCACTAGAAACTACTTGGTCAGAGCAACCACTAGCAACGGAAAGCATGCAAGGTCACAAATAACATATGCAATAAAGACTATAATCAACTTGGCATAAGTTCAATATTCATCGGATCCCAGCAAACACAACACATAGAATTACATAAGAACAATCTCGATCATGTTAGTCAGCTCACGAGATCTAAACATTGAGGCATAGGAGGAGAGGACAACCATCTAGCTACTGTTATGGGCCCGTAGTCCAAGGATGAACTACTCACGCATCACTCCGGAGGCAGGCATGGTGATGAAGAGGCCTCCGGTGATGATCTCCTCTCCGGCAGGGTGCCGGGAGACAACTTTAGAACCCCCTGATCTAGGGTTGACGATGGCGGCGGCTGTGGAACTTTTCCGGGATTTTTGATCAGGTGCCTAGGGTTTTCCTTTGGAGGGGAATGAATAGGAGAAAGGGCGACGTCGTTTGGCCACCAGGGTGGCCTCACCACCCCCAGGCGATACCAAGGGGGGGCGCGCCTAGCTATGGTGAGGGCCCCCTGGTGCCCGTCTTCGACTCCTCTTTAGACTTCTATTCCGAGGAAAATAGGAACTTCGGGATTCGTGGGGTCCAATTCCGAGAATATTTACAAAACAACTTTTCTGAAATTAAAAACAACAGAAAATAGGGAATTGGTACTTGGCATCTTGTTAATAGGTTAGTCCCGGAAAACGTGTAAAATGCTATAAAGAAGGGAGAAAACATGTAGCAATTGGCATAATATCAACATGGAACATCAGAAAATTATAGATACGTTGGAGACGTATCACCCCCTGTTAGCCGATGGTTGTCACCAGTGCCTTTATGTTCTCTTAATCGAAAACCTACCGGATCATCCGAGGGACTTGTTGAGATGACTAATCGACAAGCGCCTCGTATTCTGCGTTGTTGTTGGATGATGGATCATTGGGAGGGAAGTCAAGCCGCAGGACGTACTGGAGCTTGTCTCCTCTTGGCGATATGAGGATCACTCCGGCTCCAGCTCCTTCGTTTCTCTTCGATCCGTCCAAGTACATTATCCAGGAGCTTGTGTACTCGGGTGGTCCTGGGGTTTGCAGCTTTGTCCACTCGGAGAGGAAATCTGCTACTACCTGGGACTTTAGAGCATTTCGCCCTGTGTATATGATGTCCCAGGCGCCCAGCTCGATGCTCCACTTTGCGATTCTTCCAGATGCCATGGGATTTTTCTTGATTGTACCGAGTGATGCGTCGTTTAGCACAGTATGCTCCTGGAAGTAGTGTCGTGGGATAATCACGGCAGACGTTACCGGGGGTAACTGATCTTGGGGCAAGACGACACAGGCGTTTGGGAGAGGGTTTAGCTCAGAAGAAAACATGATGGAACTCGATCTGGTAGCCGGCAATCAAGTCGCCGAGTCTCCGATCTCGATATATTAAATCAACTCTTGTGTTACACTGGATGCTCGATATCAAGCGATATTGCTAGAACTCTTGGATCTCTCTTAACCTAACTTAGGGGCCGGTTTATAAAGCACCCGAACCCCCTGGCTTGCCCTCCAAGGCGCATCCTGAATCCTACCCGGACACTGCGTACAAAACCCTAACTTTCCTTACCGTAACCCACAATCCGGGTTACGAGGCCTGCAATCCTGGGCCTTCTAGTTCTTTCATCCTCAGCCGAATCTTGCGCAGCGCCCTTTGGGCCGAATTACACCTTGGAGTTGGCCTACCGGGTTATCATCCCTCCATCAGTAGTCCCCAGAATAGCTTGGGCTTCACAGGATCCCCTTTGAAGCGCACGCTATTCCCTGCAAAATTATCAAACTTACAAGTTCAATGGAGGCCGGGTTACATTGCTTTGATAAACAGGTAGGCCTAACTCCACGGCGGCCATACAATAACCCGGCTTTTTCCAAATTCCTTGCCTAACTTTCCGGGCCAGCTCCCTGACAAAAATGTCAAGGATCCGGCTTGCTTTACTCGATAATTGACCAGGATGTCGCGGAGAAGATCTCCTTCTTATTTTTGTCCGGATATCTCGGCTAGCACTTAAAGCATATCTCACAAAATCCGCGCAAATAACCGTTATCCCAAAATTTCCGGCTTCCACCCGTTAGAACAAGTTTATCCGCCCGCACCTTATAAATAGATGCCCAGAGGATAACCTAAACCCCAACATTTCATTCCAGCTCCTTCTCCTCTCTCACTTCTCGAGCCCGCGCAACACCGCCGCAGGAACTTCGAGCTCACCACCGGAGCAAACCGCCGCCGGCCACGTTCGTCCTCAAACCACTCCGTGCCGCGCCAAGCTCCGCCGCCGCGCCCTCATCTCGCCCATCGGAGGTTACAAAGGGGAATTCAGATCACACCATCTGCCGCCGCTGCAGTAGACTCCAATTCCTTCCAGTAAGTTCCTTGTATCCATTAATTCAGTCTTGCAATTTTTCGATTTACTCTGGATTGGATCTAGGTCGATCCGCGGGCCGCTTTTCTTGTGACGCCGGATTAGATTACTTAGATGCTTGCTAGCTCGTCCAATAGCCTGATTGATGATCACACACCACCCTCCTACCATTATTAATCATCAATTTCTTCGTAAAATCGTCCGGAAGTTTTCCAATCTAGATCCATTTCATCCCAATTTTCCGCGCATGTCATTGACACCCGGAAAATCCTCCTCTTCCGGCTCTTTTGCTTGCAGTAGATACATGGGCAACCATCCGTCTTCCTCAAACACCTTTCAATACGTAAGTAACCAACATTTTCTATAATTACGCTTGATACCCGGATACCTTGTAATCTTCACCTCATGGCATGATACCCGGATAGTTCTTAGTTTTCATATCTTCTTGATACTTCGTGCATATACTCGGGTAACCCAATATTTCCGAGTTTCATTTCCTGTATCTTTTTTCCTTGTGTTTTGCAGGTTGATCCCATGGCTCCCAAAAGGCAAGGGAAACAGCCGGCCCAGGCGAAGACAACCCAATCCATATCCGCCAATTGGGGGCGATCCACAGTCACAAAGGCCAAGCTAGAAGAGCTGGCCGAGCTGGGGGTTCTCCCCTCTCAGAAGGACATTCATTGTAGGGCGCCGGGTGACGAGACCCGGCCCACACCTGCCGAGGATGAGGTAATATGTTTCCTAGAGCACGTGACCCGGGGATTCCGTCCTCCGGGTCACCCTTTCTTTCGTGAGGTCCTGAACCATTATGGCCTCATGATATTTGACATAGGGCCTAACTCTATGTTGAATATTACCCACTTCATTGTTCTGTCCGAGTCATACTTGTGCACCCCGCCAAGTTTGGCTCTCTTCATCGAACTTTTCCAGTGCAAACCGTGCCGCGAAAGCGGCGACGGAGCACTTCTTGCTTGCGGCGGAGTCTCTATCCAGCGCCGCAAGAATTCTCTAATGCCACCTCTTACTCTTAACTCCCACGTCAAACACTGGCAACTCTCATACTTTTATTGCCGGGACACCTCCCCACCCGGCGAAAAGAGGTTGCCGGGTTACTCAGAGGGCCTCCTTGATATCTCCGAGAAATTCAATGCTTTCGCTCCTGACTCGGACAGGGAAGCAATCCTGCCTTTACTAGCTAGAATAGCCGTCCTCTCCACCCAAGGTCTTCTTGGGCTCAACTTAGTGAAAACTTGGGTTGATTTCCGGATCCAACCCAATTCTATCCGCACCAAATTGATGTGCGAGTACTCGGGGCATGCCACGGACGCACTCCGATATTCCACCAAGAGCTTTGCAGCCGGCGACACCAACAAAACCATCAAAGGTTTCCTGACGGAAAAACTGGAAGTCATAAAGAACATCGCCGGGTTACCTCCATTTACTCGGGAAAATCCGGCTCCAGCGGTAAGACCCAATACTCATAATCTTATTTCCATACTTTGACTAGATACTGCTTTTAACTCTCACTTTCATCTTTTTGTCTCAGGCTGATGACCCTTTCTGGAAAGTTGAAACCTCCCCCCCCTCCAGAGACCCGGAAGAGGAAGACGAGCCGGCTAATGATGATGAAGGTTCTTATCCGGATCTTGTATCATCTTCACTTGTATCATTTTCCTCCCATTTTAACTTTTTCCATTGATACATACTCGGCTCGCAGGGCTAGAGGACGAAGAAGAGAAGGACGAGGACGACCCGGAGGCCACCGAATCTGATCAGGAAGTAACAGTCGGGGCCAAGAGGAAGGCCAGAGGAGTGGTTTCCAAGGTTCCTTTCTCTTCTATATCCTCTGAACCTTACTCCTTCGATATCATGCGTAGACTTAACCAACAGTTGTCACACTCGTCACACTTGAAGGATCCTCTCCCGGCCAAACGTAGGGTGACCCGGAGTTCTCCGGGTGAAGATCCCCTTAATCCCGGTATCACCACCTCACCAGTCCACCGGGTCGGTACTCCTCCACCTCAATCCTCCAAACCCTCAGCGTCACCCATCTCCCAACCATCCACGTGCCGGGCAATTCCGGGTTCCGCTATCGGTCCCTTTGTCGACTTCCTCTGCTTCCAGCAGCGAGCTTCCCCCGGATTACGCTGTAAATACCGGGTAAGTCGTTTCTATTTGACATCCTTTCATACCTGACAACTTTCAATCACTGTTGCTAACTGCCTCTCTCCCTTTTCTTTAGCGCTCAAGTCACAGTTAGTGACCAGGAGAACATGGAAACAGATGACCAGAATACGGAGGAACCAACTGATAATGCGGACGCCGCAGCTGGTGATGAGGCTGAAGACGTCCAAGAACAAGATCCTTTTAATGACCCGGCCCGACAAGAAGCCGGGTCTCCAAAATCGTCTGAAGACGTGGATGAAGACATTGAGATCCAAGAGACGAGGACAGGCTCCCCAAACCCGGAGAACCAGACGGTCCGGGTCTCGACCCCAAAATCAGGAAAAACTCTTCATCCAGAGGCTCAAGCTGCCGGTTCTTCTGGCACCAAGCCTGAAGACATGACCTTCCCCCAGATGCTTAGTGCCCTTCACACCATAAGGGCCAAGGAAGAGAATATCCTGGAAGCTTTGATAGCAAAACATGAGGTAAATCCGAGTGACATTGCTTGTATCCTTATCTAGTCCCCAAGTTCCGGGTGAATTTCTTGATAATTTGCCTAGAACTTCACAGTATTTCCGACTAATTTATCCCTGTATCTCCACTTAGGACTTCGTGACTCAGTCTGAGAAAAAATTGGCTAAGGCCACCAAGCGTATTGAAAAGGAGGTGGCTCTGCGTGAGGAGGCCGAGGCTGAGGCCAGGAGGAGTGGGAAGATCATGAGGAAGTATAGGAGGAGGGCTCATGCAGCCGAAGATAGTCTAGTGAATCTTTCTGTCCAGATTGCTGATACGTATCGCGCTTTGCTCGGTATGACTCTTAGCATAATATTCATAACCCGGGTCATCCGTCTGATACATAGCCGGGTTTCCTTACTCGTGTTCTCATTTCTTTCTGCAGGTCCGGATGAAGTAATGCCGGAAGAAGATGATATTGCCAAGCTGAAGACCATCAAGAGCGTCATCCGGCAACTATGTGCCGGAACCAAATGGATCCTTGAAGAACTACGGTGGCTGGGTGTTGGGCACGTCGACCTGAAGAGGATGCTGGATGCCTGCTCCACTATTCCCGAGTGGATTTGGCATTGGAAACGCTCGTCCTGCCGGGTTGGGGTAACCCGGGGGCTAGCCCTGGCGAAAGCTTACTTTCCTAAGCTAGAGCTGGCCAAGCTGATGGTCGGGTTTCCGGAATTCAACCGAGATGGGTCCAAATTTTCCCCGAAGGATTTCAAGGCCATCCAGAAAGAAGTCCGTTACTCGGCAAGCGTGATTGCTGACAGCTTGGAGCTCAATTCCATTGTCCCTTCCTATGGTGCTGATGGTGAAGCGATTAAGTCGGATCTTCCCAAGCAGTACGATATGCTAGCCCGATGGAAGGAGGAAGCCGCCAAGTTGAGGGAGGAAGCTGCAAAAAAGAAGGCTGAAGCCGACTCTGCACCTGCTACTTCCACACCAATCGTCCCTCCTCCTGCGCGAGCCGGCAATGCTGCTGATCCGGGTGCTGCTGCCACCAAAAGTAACAGCAAGGGCAAGGAGAAGATGGACGCCGCAGCCCAGAATACCGAGTGATACCTGCTACCTAATGTTATGCCATATGCGTCAGTCGGTCAATAGGCCGTTTAAACAATTATTACTTGATAATGCGCCTGTGAGCCATTGATGCTGGTACCGAAATTTGTAATGCACTTTAAGTTCTTGATACGCCTTGTGCCTCTTTTGGCCTCTGGATGAACTTGATATTTATCTGGTTTGTGAGCTTATTCTTGATATCCGACTTTCTTTATGGTTCCTTTTGTGAGACTCGGTTTCCGAGTTTCATGGACTTTGACAAGCGGACTTTTCTTTAAGTCCCCAAGTCCCCAAGACTCGGATGTTTGGGTTTTTTGAGTTTTACCAACTAAGCAACTTTTCCTTTTTTCTAAATCCCCAGTTCTCGAGACCCAAAATACCGAGTCTGGGATGTATGGTTTTTCCAAGGGAACAAGTTGTTTGCTGCTAAGCCCAAGCCCAGAGCCGTTTCACATAGGTATTGAAGTTATGCTTGATAAACGTTGAGTTTCCGGCTATTTGCCCTGTACTATGCATAACTTGTGGTTTAGATGACCCTTTTGACTATCTTGTACTGTAAGCCGGCTTTCGCGTGGATACCATGTTGTTACATCTATACGAAAACAGGGTCAGGCAAGTCCCATTGGGCTTCATGGCTGATTGTAATCGTAAGCGAGCAAATCATGCCACTTTAGTGCGAGTCACATCGAGCTTAAGTAAGAAAAGTCAAGAAAATTTGGCTCCTTTGTCCGGTTATAAGATTGCAGCCGTACTCGTTTGCGAGTAATCGGCCCTTATAACTCATAGGCATCAAGGCCGGGTCATTGAGTTTGTAACTGTGCTATTCAAGCAACCAGCCCCCAAGACCTAGATATACGCAACAACGGAGAGTGAAGAACGTAAGAATAACCATCTCTTTACTTGATATGCGAAAGTTAGGTCAGCAGGCCGCCTCATTAAAAACCCATCCAGTCCCCAAGGGTGCCCTGGATAGGAAAAGAGTGCGTCTGAAAACCTGCTGCCTGTTACATCGTGCAATTCCACTTGCCAATATAGTCTATACTAAGTATAGTAGGGACGCAGCTGAGCCACGTTCCATGGTCTGTCTCTTTCCTGCATAGATGAAGTGGTATGAGCGGTGTCATTAACTGTAGCCGACTCTTCCCTTGCATCTATCAAGTAATACGATCCGTTGTGCAGATTCCGGCTTATGATAAACGGCCCTTCCCATGGTGGTGATAACTTGTGTTTCCCTTCGTTTGACTGTACCAGACGCAGGACCAAGTCTCCTTCCTGGAAGACCCGGGTTTTTACGCGCCGGCTATGATACCTCCGTAAATCTTGCTGATATATGGCTGACCTTTCCAGGGCTTGTTCCCTTTGTTCTTCTAACATATCTACGGCATCCCGCCAGGTCTTCTCGTTTTCTACCTCGACGTAAGCTGATACTCAAGGTGAATCATGAATAATATCACTCGGCAGCACTGCTTCCGCACCATAAACCATGAAGAATGGTGTCATCTGAGTAGATCTGTTAGGTGTAGTGTTGATACCCCAAACCACGGAAGGTAGTTCTTCGACCCATGCACCCGCAGCCCTGATACAAGGGAATCGCAGTCGTGGTTTTAGTCCATGAAGTAACTCTTGGTTTGCCCTTTCCACTTGTCCATTGGCATGCGGATGAGCCACTGATGCTACGTCAAGCCGGATTCCATTGTTGCCGCAAAACTTCTCCATCGCGCCAAGGGACATGTTGATTCCATTGTCAGTAATTATGTTGTGGGGATACCCGAACCGATAGATAATTCTTTTCAGGAACTTGACTGCTGTGACTGCTTCACAATTGGTGACTGGCATGACCTCGACCCATTTGGTAAACTTATCAATGGACACCAAAAGATGTGTCTTCTTGCAAGGTGACATGTGAAAGGGACCAACCATGTCCATACCCCCAAACAGCAAACGGCCAAGTTAACGGAATAGTCCGTAATTCCATAGCCGGCACGTGGGTTTGGCGAGCGTACCTTTGACATCCGTCACACCTTGCCACTAGGCGCTCCGCATCTGCTAGAGCCGTGAGCCAGAAAAATCCGTGTCGATAAGCTTTGGCCACAAGGGATCTTGTGGATGCATGATGCCCATAATCGCCTTCATGGATTTCCTTAAGAATCTGTCGGCCTTCTTCTGGTGCTACACAGCGCAAAAAGACTCCTGCTGCACTTCTCTTGTATAACTCCCCATTGATGATAGAATATCCCTTTGCTCGCCTCGCAATTTGCCTTGCTAACACCTCATGTTGTGGTAACTCGCCTCGTGATAGGTAGGCCAAAAACGGTTCTGTCCACTCGGGAACAGCGCGTACATTGGCCACGAGCTCCAAATCCGGGTCTTGATTCGCCAGTTCTTCCTCAGACTCGGTTTTAACTGATGGTCGCCATAATTCATCCAGGAAGACGTTAGGTGGGACCGGCTCTCTGCGCGAACCGAGTCTAGCGAGGGCGTCTGCTGCCTCATTCTTTCTTCTGTCTATGTGTTCCACCTCATACCCGGAGAAACATCCTGCAACCCTATCAACCTCTCTGCGGTATGGTGCCATAGTTGCGTCCTTTCTATCCCAAGTTCCTGATACCTGCTGTACTACAAGGTCCGAATCTCCAAAGCATCGTATCCTCTTAATGTTCATTTCCTTGGCTACCTTTAAGCCGTGCAGTAGGGCCTCATACTCGGCCACGTTGTTGGAATAATCAAAGTGAATCTGTAGCACGTAACTCAATTTGTCTCCTTTGGGTGATGTCAGCACCACTCCAGCTCCTGATCCCTCATATTGCTTGGATCCATCGAAGTGCATGATCCAAGATTCGAAGTTTGGAGCAAAGGTGGTCATGCCTGTGTGTGTCCAGTCATTAACGAAATCGACCAAAGCCTGAGATTTAATTGCTGACCTGGGCTCGTAGTTGATGTGATAATCCCCCATCTCTATCGCCCATTTGGCTATTCTTCCTGTCGCATCCGAGTTTCTGATGATATCCGACATTGGTATTGAACTTACCACTGTTATGGGGTGTTCCTGGAAATACGGCTTCAGTTTCCGGCTGGCCATAAAGACCCCGAAAACCAGCTTTTGCCAATGCGGATAGCATTGCTTTGCCTCTGATAATACCTCGCTGACGTAATAAACCGGTCTCTGGACCGGGTAACCTTTCCCATCCTCTTTACGCTCCACAACCACTACTGCACTAACGGCTCGGGGGCCCGCTGCTACATATAGCAGCATGGGCTCTTTAGGACCCGTGGCCGCTAGGACTGGTGCTTCGGATAACTGCTTCTTTAGTGCCTCGAACGCCTCATCCGCTTCTTGATCCCACACGAATTTATCGGATTTCCTCAAGAGCCGGTACAAGGGTATTGCTTTTTCTCCGAGTCTGGATATAAATCGGCTCAAGGCTGCTACGCAGCCCGTGAGCTTTTGAACATGCTTCAAATTTTCCGGCTTTTTCAGATTCTGGATGGCTTTTATTTTATCTGGGTTTGCCTCAATTCCTCTCTCGGAAACGATAAAGCCGAGTAATTTCCCAGCTGGAACTCCAAATACACACTTCGTCGGGTTAAGCTTCATCTGATACCTCCTCAAGTTTTTGAACGTCTCCTTCAGATCGTCGATAAATGTCTCTGCCTTCCTGGTCTTGATAACCACATCATCCACGTAAGCATGGACGTTGCGTCCAATTTGGTCCTTAAAGCACTTCTGTATACATCGTTGATAAGTTGCGCCAGCGTTCCTCAATCCAAACGTCATGGTTTTGTAACAAAAAGCCCCAAAAGGGGTTATAAATGATGTTTTCTCCCAATCCTCCCTCTTGAGCTTAATCTGATGATACCCGGAATATGCGTCCAGAAAACATAATAGGTCACTTCCAGCTACTGCGTCTATGATCTGATCTATCCTTGGTAGTGCAAACGGATCCTTTGGGCAATGCTTGTTGAGACTCGTAAAATCGATGCACATCCTCCACTCATTGGTCTTTTTCATCACGAGAACCGGATTTGCTAACCAATCCGGGTGAAATACTTCCATAATGAAGCCGGCTGTCAGCAGCCGCGCGATTTCTTCTCCTATAGCTTTCCTTCTTTCCTCATTCATCTTCCGCAGGCCCTGCTTCACAGGCCTGGACTTAGGGTCTACGTGCAAACTGTGTTCTGCCAATTCTGTGAGGATACCCGGCATATCGCTAGGCGTCCAGGCGAATACGTCCGCATTAGAACGAATAAACTCCACAAGTGCTTTCTCCTGCTCGCTGTCCAAGTTAGACCCTATAGTAAATTGCTTAGAGGAATCACCTTCAACAAAAGCTATCATCTTGGTATCCTGCGCCGCCTTGAATTTTGCTCTCTCGTCTTCAGTATTCGGCCTTTTCAATGCTGTCCTGTCATCCGGGTCTACTTGAGACCGATAATACTTGAGTTCCTCTTTTCTGCAAGCCTGCTCGGCCATTACCGAATCTCCTTCATCGCACTCAGCTGCTATATCCCGGCTTCCATGTATGGTGATGGTTTGTTTAGGACCCGGGATTTTTAGCTGTAAATACACATAACACGACCTAGCCATGAATTTAGCATAAGCCGGCCTTCCGAACAGCGCGTGATAAGGGCTGCGCAATTTGACCACCTCGAAAGTGAGCCACTCGACTCGATAATTATCCTTCGATTCTCCAAAAGCTACCTCCAATGCGATTTTTCCCTCGGGGCATGCTGAGTGACCCGGCACTATCCCATGAAAAATTGTTGAGCTTTTCTGTAGCTGAGATTCCTTGAGATCCATGCGTAAAAAAGTTTCCCAATATAAGATATTGATACTGCTTCCACCGTCCATCAGGACCTTCTTCAACTCATAACCATTGACCTGTGGTGCGACTACCAATGCTAAGACTCCCGGGTGTTCTATCCTTTCCGGGTGATCTCTTCTGCTCCATGTTGCATCTTGTTCTGACCACCTCAGATATCTCGGAACGGCCGAGGAAACCGAGTTTACCGCTTGCTTCAGTATCTTCTTGTCCTTATTAGAAGTTCCTGTAGTATGCACATGATATTGTCCTTTTAAACCAGATGTACGTACCATACCGATGAAGATGCTGATTTGGCCGATTGCCACAATAGATCCGGATTCGAGGTGATCCGACTCTGGTCCCCAGCCGGAATCGTCCACCATCTTCTCTCCTTCGTGGTCGATGTAGATCTCGCTGATGACTAGATTCTCCATGTTCTTCCGAGCTTCTCCCGTGATGTAAACACCTTTGGACGCAGGCCCCACGGTGGGCGCCAACTGTCGTGGGATAATCACGGCAGACGTTACCGGGGGTAACTGATCTTGGGGCAAGACGACACAGGCGTTTGGGAGAGGGTTTAGCTCAGAAGAAAACATGATGGAACTCGATCTGGTAGCCGGCAATCAAGTCGCCGAGTCTCCGATCTCGATATATTAAATCAACTCTTGTGTTACACTGGATGCTCGATATCAAGCGATATTGCTAGAACTCTTGGATCTCTCTTAACCTAACTTAGGGGCCGGTTTATAAAGCACCCGAACCCCCTGGCTTGCCCTCCAAGGCGCATCCTGAATCCTACCCGGACACTGCGTACAAAACCCTACCTTTCCTTACCGTAACCCACAATCCGGGTTACGAGGCCTGCAATCCTAGGCCTTCTAGTTCTTTCATCCTCAGCCGAATCTTGCGCAGCGCCCTTTGGGCCGAATTACACCTTGGAGTTGGCCTACCGGGTTATCATCCCTCCACCAAGTAGTGTTTGAGCTTGCGGGCTGTGAAGACTACCCCATATGCGAGTTTCTGATAGTGGGGGTATCGCTGCTTGCACGGTGATGCATGTAAAATGCATACATGAACTTTGCATGTTATTACTTGTTTTTCCTACATATTAGCAACTTATATTCATGTTTTATAATGATTTGGGGGATTTTCTAAACAATTCCCCTTCTTTTGGTTCTAACCCTGTTTTTCCAGAAAACGTACTTTTTAGTGTTTCAGACTTTCCGGGAGCTTCGGGACTCCAAAAAGGGCAAGGCCAAAGAGCACGGTTCAGAATTTTCGAGAAGAAGACCATGGGCCAAAGTAGAGGGCCAAAAGGCCAACCAGATGGCAAAGAGGACCCTCCACGCGGCCAGATTCCTTGGCCGCATGAGAGGCCCCCTTTTTGCCCCCGTGGCTCCGATGCCGTCGATCTCTCTTCTCCCGAGTGTCTCGTGACCTAAAAACGACTATATAAAGGGTCCCCTGGTCTTCTCGAGGAGGAGGCAGCGCCGAGAGACGAAACCACGAAACAGAGAGACAGAAGGCTGCCGCCGGAGAAGATCGGAGGGGGGAAACGCCGCCGGGATCACCCCCGGAGGGCTCCACCCCCCTCCGGCGTGTTCATCATCAACATCTACAGCAAGATCAGCTCCATCTCTCCACTGTAATCACTTGGAAAAACACAATGTATGATGCAATACTATATTCCCTTGATGTATTGTGTCTCCCCGTCTATGTTTGAGTAGTGAATTGTTCTTGGCAATGGTGAAATAGTTCGTTGATTGGTTGCATAAAAGTTTGTTATCTTCTATGATTGTCTTTATGTACAATATATGAGTGCACGCATATGTTGGGGAATGCATGTAAGGTGATCACCGGTAGCATAATGGAGTGGTGGTGACTTGGGAGTGACAGTAACCTGAGACCGAGCCACAAAGTTAAGTTATTGGGGGATATATATAGGGGACCTTAGAACGTAAGGCTGTGGTGGCACTTTATGTCTTAATCAATCTTGTGTAGTCATTTACTTGGCCACATGATCCATCATAAGGGGTTGTAGATCATTTACTTGACTATACCTATTCATGGCTCCTTCCTAGAAGAAACAACTAAGACTAAAACATGTGCTTCACTAATTGTGACAACCACACGAACGAAACACCTATTGCTCGAACACTTGCTCCCTTGAGATACTTGAGATATTTGCTGCTTGCTACTTGTGAAACTTGCTTAGAAACTTGCTTTAGAAACTTGCTTCACTAGTTACTAGACAAACCACACTCCACGTCACTTGCTTTTAATTAGTTAGTTCCTTTTAGTCGAACTTATTGCTTTGCATAAACAACCATATAAGAGGGTTATAGGGCTTTAGAGAATAGATAGCTTACCTTCAGCTCCTCGTGGGTTCGACACTCAAATACTTATCGAAAGGTACTACAATTGATCTCCTGCACTTGGGAGTCATCACACGGTGACAATACCTCGATGAGGTAGTAGATTGGCCTTTGTACACCATATGTCTTGCCTTCCTCTGGTCGCTCGACCACAAGTACTATGCTCACCACTTGATTTGGTTCGGATAGGTATAGGTATAGGGGCTCCCTTTCTTGAGGCGTGGCTAGTACTTTCTTACTCTGGAGTACCTTTTTCAAGTCGATGAACGCGTGCCTCGCTTCGAATGTCCACTTGAACTTGTCAGTTTTCTTCAGCAGTTTGTAAAAGGGGAGTGCCTGTTCGCCCAGTCTTGCGATGAATCTGCTGAGGGCTGCCAGTCGCCCTGCGAGCTGTTGTACGCCGCGAAGGTTGGTCGGTTATTTCATCGTCAAGATCGCCTGAATCTTCTGTGGATTGGCTTCAATTCCTCGGGCAGACACCAGGTATCCGAGAAGTTGTCCTGCAGGAACTCCGAAGACGCACTTTGTTGGGTTAAGCTTGATCTTGTACGCGTTGAGGACATCGAATGTCTCCATGATGTCCTCGAGGAGTGTGTCCTCCACTCGAGTTTTTATGACGATGTCGTTGATACGTCCATTTTGCATCACCATTTTATATCATAATTTTCTGTTATTCATCGATATATTCCATGTTATGATGCATCTCTTATGTTATTTTATCTTATTTTGCATGTTTTATAATTTTTGGAGAATAAACACCGGGACCAGGAATCTGATGGAAAAAGCACCGTCGGGATACCATATTTCAGAAGATCAGAAGAAGAAGAAGTGAGACACCGTGGGTGTCCTAAAAGTCCAGAGGGAGAACACAGCCAGAAGGAGAGCCAGAGGGGGGCCACCATGGGCCCACACCATGGGGTGGCGCGCCCCCTGGCCACGCAACCAATAGGTGTGGCCTCCCTAGCCCACCTCTGGGGGATATTTTTGGCGTTCTTGTCCCCCAGGAAACCCTAAGCCTCATTCCATCTTCGAAGAATTATTCGGCCGCCGTCTCGGGGCGGAAAACACCTGAGAGAAAAAAGCTCTCTGGCCGGGAGAAATCTGCCGGGGAAATTCCTCTCCGGAGAGGGGAAATCGCCGCCATCGTCACCTTCATCACTCTGGACATCATCAAGATCGTCATCATCATCATCATCACCACCATCACCATCAACCTCATCATCCACCTTTATCCCGCTGTAACAATTAGGGGTCTCTATCGTTGTTTTTCATTAGATCTCCCTCCCGGTGTGGATTACTTGTTAGTAGTTGATGCTTGTGAGATTTATCGGTGTTTGCACTTTATGACCAGATTGTTATCATCCATTATATCACCTCTAATCATGATCCATATGATGTGTTGTGAGTAGTTCGTGTGGTTCTTGAGGACCATGGGAGAAGTCAAGTTGTTAGTAGTGAAGTAATGTTGAGTAATATTTATTGTTTGATATTTAAGTTGTGGTGTTATTCTTCTAGTGGTGTCATGTGAACATCGACTACATGATACTTCACCGTTTATGTGCTAAGGGGAATGCATCGTGTATTTGGCTACTAATTGTGGCGTTGCCGGAGTGACAGAAACCTAAACCCCCGTTAGGAAACCATTACATGAGGGAGCGTAGGATCCCGGAGTTTAAAGTTGTGGTTAGATTTATTTCTTAATTACTTTCTTGTAGTTGCGGGTGCTTGCAAGGGGTATAATCACAAGTATGTATTAGTATTGGATGGGACGGTACATTAGCATAGGTTCACCCACACAACACTTATCAAAACACCAAAATTATTCAACTGCATGGAACAAAAGCACTTGACAGAAACCTCCTGTGTGTCCTCGAGAACGTTTGTTAATGATAAGTAAACTCACCGGCTCGTCCTTTGCTGAAGAAAGGATTGGGCCACTTGATGCAATTATTATTACTGCATTTTATTTACTCTCACTTTATTTATCTGCAATATCAAAAAACCCTACAAATCTATTTTCCAGTATTTACAGTTATTCCTTCATCGAAACTGCTTGTCAACACCTTCTGCTCCTCGTTGGGTTCGACACTCTTATTTATCGAAAGTATTACGATACACCCCCTATACTTGTGGGTCATCAAGACTATTTTCTGGTGCCGTTGACGGCGAGTGAAGCGCTATTGGGAAGTGGAATTGATAAAGGAAGCTTCTGCTGTAAGTGTTGTTTTTATTATTGCCTACTGCTTTATTACGCTATGTTTGGAACTCCTTTTGAGTCCTTATTTGAGGGCACTGCTGCCACTGCTAGGGTAGTAAGTGACCCACCGCCTGATGATTTGGATCCTTACAAAATACCTAGAAAGATTGTTAAACATGTTATAGATAACTGCTATTCAGGTGATGGAAATGTCCATCCTTGTGATCATTTGCTCTTTTTACATGAATTGTGAAAGTTGTTCAAGTGTGAAGGTATTACTATGAGACAAGTGAAGAGGAAATTATTCTCTGTATCATTGACAGGCCGAGCCGCTGAATGGTTCAAACTGCTGAAAAATAGCCAGACTATTGAATGGGAGGAAATTGTACTCTCTTTTATTCTAAATTCTATCCTCCAAGTGAAGTCCATAGAGATCAGAATTATATATATAATTTTTGGCCTCATGACGGAGAGAGTATTGCCCAAGCATGGGGGAGATTGAAGTTACTAATGCTCAAATTCCCCATTCATGAGCTCCCCAGTAATATTGTTATTAATAATTTCTATGCAAGGCTTCCTCTTCATCATAAGGATTTATTGGATGCTTCTTGTTCTGGATCATTTACACGTATGAAGGATGAAGCTAAATGGGATCTTCCTGACCGTATTCAAGAAAGCGCTGAAGCATGGGAGAATGACAAAGGTAGAAAGTCAGGTATAAATTATGACTATGAATGCATTAAAACCTTTATGTCATCTGAGGATTTTCAAAATGTTAGTGTTGTTTATGGTCTTGATTCTCAAGTTGCTGCAAACTTATATACGGCTTTTGCTTCTTACATTGATATTCCTAAAAAGGAATGGGATAAGTACCATGCACCCTATAAAGATACTATTAATTGTGTTCCTGCTAGAGATATGGAAGTTCATACTGTTGATTCTATTGTGTCTGAACCTTATATTGAGAAAATGCCTTTCCCTGCTAAGGTAAAAGAACACTCTATGTTAGCTAGTGGGATTAACAAAAGTGCAAAGAAACTTGTAGAACCTGGGGAACAAATAACTGTAGAACCTACAGTAGCAATAGTAAAGGACCTTGTTTCTGAAAATGTAGAAGAGGGACACATTATATTTTGTGAAGATGCTTCTAATATTGTCTGTCATCCTAGTAAATCTAGGAAATCTAGTGTTCATGTGCTATCTGTTAGGATAGGTGATCATTGATATTATGGTTTATGTGATATTGGTGCTAGTTCTAGTGATATTCCTTATGAGCTGTATAAAGAAATCATGCATTAAATTGGTTATTGTGAACTTTAAGACATTGGTGTGATTATTCAACTTGCTAATAGGGAAACTATTTCTCCAATTGGTATTGTTAGAGATGTGGAGGTATTTTGTGGTAAAACTAAATATGTTGCTTATTTTCTAGTACTATGCACTTCTGCTAGTGATACTTGTCCTATCATATTTGGTAGACCTTTCTTAAATACTTGTGGTGCTGTTATAGATTATAAAAAGTAGAAAATCCTTACAAAGTTTGATGGAGAATTTTATGAATTTAATTTCTCCAAATTTTCTAACACACCCTATGAAGCTGAATTACCTAATGAAAATTATAGAGTTGAACAGTTGGATGCTATTGCTCTTGCTTCTAACAATCCTTTGCAGCAATACATGGAAGACCACGAAAGTGATGTCTTTATGGAAGAAAGGAATGAAATTGATGAGATTTTCCTACATCAGCCAACAATGCTGAAAACATAAGATTTGGGTACAACATTACCACCCAAGGAAGGTCCTGTTTTTGATTTAAAGCCTTTGCCTGATAATCTTAAATATGCTCATATTGATGATAAGAAATTATATCCTGTTATTATTAGTTCTCAACCTTCTGATAAAGAAGAGGAGAGATTATTGGGGATATTGAAGAAACATAGAGGTCCTATTGGTTATACTCTTGATGATCTGAAGGGGATTTCTCCTGCTATATGTCAGCATGCTATTAATATTGAACCGGATGCAAAGCTAGTTGTTGAACATCAACACCGTTTAAATCCTAAAATGAAGGATGTGGTAAGAAATGAGGTATCGAAACTCCTTGATGATGGCATTATTTATCCTATTGCTGATAGTAGATGGGTTAGTCCTGTGCATTGTGTCCCTAAGAAAGGAGGGATGACTGTTGTGCCAAATGAAAATAATGAACTCATTCCTCAAAGAGTAGTGGTTGGTTATAGGATGTGCATTGATTTTAGGAAGGTTAACAAAGTCACTAATAAAGATCATTATCCTTTACCTCTTATTGATCAAATGTTAGAAAGGTTGTCTAAGAAAACTCATTTCTGCTTTCTTGATGGTTATTCTGGGTTCTCTCAAATTGCTGTTAAAAAGCTTGATCAAGAGAAAACAACTTTCACTTGTACTTATGGAACCTATGCTTATAGATGTATGCCTTTTGGTTTATGTAATGCTCTTGCTTGTTTTCAAAGATGCATGTCTGCTATCTCTCATCGTTTTTGTGAAGAAATTGTGGAAGTTTTCATGGATGATTTCTCCGTCTATGGGACTTCTTTTGATAATTGTTTGCAGAATCTTGATAAAGTTTTGCAAAGATGTGAGGAGACTAATCTTGTTCTTAACTGGGAGAAATGCCATTTTATGGTTAATGAAGGAATTGGTCCTAGACATAAAATTTCTGAAAGAGGCATTGAAGTTGATAGAGCTAAAGTTGAAGCTATTGAGAAAATGCCATGTCCCAGGGATGTCAAAGGTATTCTTAGTATTCTTGGTCATGCTGGTTTCTATAGAAGGTTTATTAAAGATTTCTCTAAAATATCAAAGCCTCTTACTAATCTACTTCAGAAGTATGCACCTTTTGTTTTTGATGAAGATTGTAGAGAAGCTTTTGAAATTTTAAAGAAGGCTTTAATATCTGCCCCTATCGTTCAACCACCTGATTGGAATTTACCGTTTTAAATTATGTGTGATGCTAGTGATTATGCTGTAGGTGTTGTTCTTGGACAGCGGATAGACAAGAAGTTAAATGTTATTCATTATGCTAGTAAAACTCTCGATGCTGCTCAAAACAATTATGCTACCACTGAAAAATAATTCCTAGCTGTAGTTTTTGCTTGTGATAAATTTAGGCAGTATATTGTTGATTCTAAAGTTACTATTCATACTGATCATGCTGCTATTAAGTACCTAATGGAAAAGAAAGATGCTAAGCCTAGGCTTATTAGATGGGTGCTTCTATTGCAAGAATTTGATTTACATATTGTGGATAGGAAGGGTGCTGAAAATCCGGTTGCTGATAATCTGTCTAGATTAGAAAATATCCCTGATGACCCTATTCCTGTCAATGACAGTTTTCCTAATGAACAGTTAGCTGCAATAAAAGTGAGATCTCAAGAGAGTCCATGGTATGCTGATTATGCTAACTTTATTGTTTCGAAGTATTTGCCTCCTACCTTTAGAGCTCAGCAAAGAAGAAAATTCTTCTATGATTTGAGGCATTTGTTTTGGGATGACCCACACTTATATAAAGAAGGTGTTGATGGTATTATGCGAAGATGTGTTCCTGAAAATGAACAACGAGAGATATTTAGAAAATGTCATAGTAGTGCCTATGGAGGACATGACGCTGGAGATAGAACTGCACATAAGGTTCTACAATCAGGTTTTTATTGGCCTACTCTCTTTAAAGATGCTATAAAATTTGTTTTATCTTGCGATCAATGTCAAAGGGTGGGAAATATTTCTAGACGTAATGAAATGCCTATGAATTATTCTCTTGTTATTGAACCGTTTGATTGTTGGGGTTTTGACTTTATGGTTCCTTTCCCTCCTTCACAAGGCTATACTCATATTATTGTTGTTGTTGATTATGTTACTAAATGGGTAGAAGCTATACCTACTAAAAGTGCTGATGGTGAAACCTCATTAAAAATGCTTAAAGACATTATTTTCCCTAGGTTTGGTGTACCTAGATATCTTATAACTGATGGTGTTCTCATTTTATTCATGGTGGTTTTAGAAAAACCCTTGCTAAATATGATGTTAATCATAGAATTTCCTCACCCTATCATCCTCAAACTAGTGGGAAAGTAGAATTATCAAATAGAGAGATCAAATCTATCTTGCAAAAGACTGTTAACAAATCTAGAAAAAATTGGGCTAAGAAATTAAATGATGCTTTATGGGCTTATAGAACTGCCTATAAAAACCCCATGGGCATGTCTCCTTATAAAATGGTTTATCGAAAATCTTGTCACTTGCCTTTAGAATTAGAACACAAAGCTTATTGGGCAGTGAAAGACCTAAATAGAGATTTTAAACTTGCTGGTGAGAAAAGGTTGCTTGACTTAAGTTCTTTAGATGAATGGAGGAGTGAAGCATATGAAAATGCTAAGCTCTTTAAATAGGAAGTTAAAAGATGGCATGATAAGAGAATTATTAAAAGAGAATTTCATGTTGGTGATAAAGTGCTATTGTATAGGTCTCGTCTCAGATTTTTTGCAGGAAAATTACTCTCGAGATGGGAAGGATCTTTTGTTATTGAAGAGGTATATCATTCGGGGGCAATTAAAATTGTTTCCCTTGAAGACAACTCCTCACAAGTGGTGAATGGCCAAAGACTCAAGCATTATATCTCCGGAGATCCTTATAATGTAAATGTTGATTGTATTCAAGCCATGATCCCGGAGGAGTTTATTAAGAAGCATATTTCAGAAACCGCAGAGTCAGTTTTCGAATAGGTAACAGTTTTGGTAACAAAATGTTCGTGAAACATCTTCCAACTTATATTTTTTACTGTTTTTGGAAAATATGAAAAATTATGATCCGGAAACGAGGCGGAGACGTAGCCCGGAGGCTCCACACCACACGGTGGCGCGAGCCCACCCCTGGCCGCGCCATCCCATGGTGTGGGCGCCCCGGAGCCCCTCTCCGACTCGTTTTCGACCTGGACTTTCCTTTCGTTATGAAACTTTTTGCTATATAATTTCCCGGACCCCCCGAGGTCCGTATATCCTTTTCTCGTCGTGTTTCTGTTTCGAGCTGTTTCTGCCAGGTTACATCTTCAGATCTAGAGCCACAATCTCCTCTCCTGGATCTCCTGGATCTCCCAAGGACAGTTTCTTTGAGAACGTCGTCAACCCGTACATGAACGAGTTGAAGATGCGTCCCAAGGAATTGCTGCTTAAGGACGAGAAGGTGCAGATTGAAGATGTTTGGGGTCCTGAAGGAGAAGGCATTCTGGAGGCTAGGATGAAGGAGCTAGCTGGAGCATGAAGTCTTTAGGTACAAGAAGATGGCGGAGCGTGAAGTTGAGATCATTCAGGATAAAGACAGAACAGATCGCTGAATACAAGAGGGAGAATTTGAGGCTTTGGGAGGAAATCTTCTCACTCAGCAAGACCACCAATGATTTGCAAGCATAACTCTATGATGTGCATAACCAGAACTGTGAGCATGAGAGAAGGTTTAAACGTATAAGCTCTACTGCTAGTTTCGAGATGTTGGAGACCAAGACATCATTTGTGGATAGAGAACCTTTACCATGGAAGGACGAGGATGAGAAGGATTCACCACCACCACCGAAGAATTAATTCTTCATTGGGTTTGGCATCCCCTCAGCTTGTTCCAAGATTCGGGGGAGTGCCGCGGCATCACATCACTATCTTTCATCTTTTACTTTTTCAGTAGAGTCATATCATGAGTAGAGAAGTTATCGTATAGGATGGTTTGCAGTATGGAAGTGTCTCTCCCTAGTTGGTTATCGTTGTATTCGTTGGTGTGAGTTGCCAGTTTGAAATATTAATGAGAAGTTTTATCATTTACTTTCTTCACACATTATTCTAGTTTTCAAATTCTGTCATATGGTTGAGCTTGTTATTAGTATTTGGTATCACTCTAGAGATCATCAAGTTAATCTAGTTGGTTTTGGCAAACGTAGCTTGGGTCAGCAGAAATAATAATTTGAGATGCTAGTATAAGAAAGAGGAATTTGCCTATTAGCTCGTAAACTTAGTATTCACAAGTTAAGATCGCTTGGGCTTTCAATGAAGATTGCATGATTGGTTTCATCATATATATATTTGTTTGTTTTCCCTCAACTCTTATGCTTGCTACCCAACCTTGCTTGCCAAAAACCCTGTACTGAGAGGGAATGCTTCTCGCGCATCCAAAACTTGAGCCCCAAAACCTTGCCATTGTGTACACCATACCTACCTACATGTGGTATTTAACTGCCACTCCAAGTAAATTGCTCATGTGCTACCTTTAAAACCTTCAAAATTATTCCTGTTTTGTGCCCCTGTTTTATCTCATGAGAACGTAAATAGAGAATCTTTATCTCACTTGTTGATTGGACTTCAAACACCTGGACTAGTGGCTTCATCCGCTTATTCAAATGCTAGAAGAGCTGGCAGCGGGGTGCCCAGCCCTAAAACTAGTACACAAATTATCTTCACTATTTTTACCCCTGATTTATCAGTCAAAGCATAATCGTGTAAACAAAAGAGAATGACGGATAACCTTCTACACCAGTTGCGTCCCTCATATGGGAGCCACTCTTATGAAGTCTAGTTGTCTTGTGACGTACTGTATTGTGTGTTTACCATTCGTTGACATAAGCATACACATCTCTTAAAAATGTTTTCAATACCTCTGTTCAATAAAATAAAAGCTCTAGCACATTAGTGATCCATGATTCCCTCTGTGAAGGGCCTTTCTTTTACTTTCATGTTGGGTCAGTAAACCCATTTCTCTCTGTCTCCAGCAAGCATTTGAGTTGTTGTGATATCACCATCTATATGTTGATTTATTCAATCATGTTTTCTATCCTTCTTTGTTTACCACATGCTTTATTATCTGAATGAATATTACTTTGAAAAGCTATGAATCACTCTAAAAGAATAGCTATAATTAAACATGTTAAGCTCTACATAATGAGCCTTATTATAAAGACTTCACCTAAGGTAAGCAGGATATCATTAAATGTTCTCTGACCAAGAATGAAGTTTGCCATTACCAATTTTGATTATCTCCTTTGCATCTTTGTTTGTGACTCCCATTACTCGTTTCAAGTTAGGTTATATGAGAGGAAGTTGCTGTCTATAATGATTGGTGCATAGATATATGTGATGCTTATTGTCCGTATTTTATTTATCGACTCTTCACTCCATAAACCTGTGGTCATGTTTTCTGAGTTCAGTTTCGCTTGGGGACAAGCGAGGTTTAAGCTTGGGGGAGTTGATACATCCGTTTTGCATCACTATTGTATGTCATAATTTTCTATTATTCATCGATATATTTCATGTTATGATGCATCTCTTATGTTATTTTATCTTATTTTGCATGTTTTATAATTTTTGGAGAATAAACACCGGGACCAGGAATCTGATGGAAAAAGCACCGTCGAGATACCATATTTCAGAAGATCAGAAGAAGAAGTGGGACACTGTGGGTGTCCTAAAAGTCCAGAGGAGGAACACAGCCAGAAGGAGAGTCAGAGGGGGACCACCATGGGCCCACACCATGGGGTGGCGCGCCCCCCTTGGCCGCGCCAACTATAGGTGTGGCCTCCCTGACCCACCTCTGGGGGATAATTTTTGGCGTTCTTGTCCCTGGGAAACCCTAAGCATCATTCCATCTTTGAAGAATTATTCCGTCGCCGCCTCGGGGCGGAAAACACCCGAGAGAGAAAAGGTCTTCGGCAGGGAGAAATCTTCCGGGGAAATTCCTCTCCGGAAAGGGGAAATCACCGCCATCGTCACCGTCATCACTCCGGGCATCATCAAGATCGTCATCATCATCATCATCACCACCAGCACCATCACCCTCATCATCCACCTTCATCCCATTGTAACAATTAGGGGCCTCTATCGCTATTTTGCATTAGATCTCTCTCCCGGTGTGGATTACTTGTTAGTTGTTGATGCTTGTGACATTTATCGGTGTTTGCACTTTATGACTAGATTGTTATCATCCATTATATCACCTCTAATCATGATCCATATGATGTGTTGTGAGTAGTTCGTGTTGTTCTTGAGGACATGGGAGAAGTCAAGTTATTAGTAGTGAAGTAATGTTGAGTAATATTCAATGTTTGATATTTAAGTTGTTGTGTTATTCTTCTAGTGGTTTCATGTGAACGTCGACTACATGATACTTCACCATTTATGGGCCTAGGGGAATGCATCTTGTATTTGGCTACTAATTGTGGGGTTGCCGGAGTGACAGAAACCTAAACCCCTGTTAGGAAACCATTACACGAGGGAGTGTAGGATCCCGGAGTTTAAAGTTGTGGTTAGATTTATTTCTTAATTAGTTTCTTGTAGGTGAGGATGCTTGCAAGGGGTATAATCACAAGTATGTATTAGTCTTGGATGGGACGGTACATTAGCATAGGTTCACCCACACAACACTTATCAAAACACCAAAATTATTCAACTGCATGGAACAAAAGCACTTGACAGAAACCTCCCGTGTGTCCTCGAGAACGTTTGTTAATCATAAGTAAACTAACCGGCTAGTCATTTGCTGAAGAAAGGATTGGGCCACTTGCTGCAATTATTACTACCGCATTTTATTTACTCTCACTTTATTTATCTGCAATATCAAAAACCCCTACAAATCTATTTTCCAGTATTTACAGTTATTCCTTCATCGAAACTGCTTGTCAACATGTTCTGCTCCTGGTTGGGTTCGACACTCTTATTTATCAAAAGTACTACGATACACACCCTATACTTGTGGGTAATCAGTCGTCAACGTACACCTGTACGTTCTTGCCAATGAGCTTGGCGAGGCATTTTTGCATTCATCGCTGATATGTTGCGCCTGCGTTTTTAACCCGAAGGGCATTGTCGTGTAGCAGTATACACCGTATGGTGTGATGAATGCCGTCTTCTCTTCATCTTCCTGTTTCATCCTGATCTGATTATAGCCCGAGTAGGTGTCCAGGAAGGAGAGTCGTTGACAGTCTGTTGTGGAATCCACGATCTGGTCAATCCGTGGCAATGGGAAGTTATCCTCGGTGCAGTGCTTATTCAACGACGCGTAGTCGATGCACACGCGAAGGATGTCAGTATTTTTCTTCGGGACCAGCACCGGGCTTGCTAAACAGGTGGATATTTTGATTTCCCTGATGAACTTGGCGGTTAGTAGTCTATTCACCTATTCTCCGAGTGCTTTCTGCTTTGGCTCGGAAAATCATCGGGTGGTTTGTTTGACTGGCTTGTCATCTTTAAACACTTCAATTGAGTGCTCAGCGAACTCCCCGGGTATCCCTGGCATATCTGAGGTCTGTCAGGCAAAAATCTCCTAGTACACACGGAGGAGTTCGACGAGCGCGCCTTCCTATGCGGACGATAGGGTGGTGGACACGATCGTCGTCTTCGTAGATTCAGTCGGGTGCACTTGATGCTTTCGAGTGTCACTGCTTGTTCTAAACTCTAGCTTTGGGGTGTTCTTTTTGGTGAGCGGCATCATGGAGTTATGCGTGGTTTTTGCTAGCTCTTCCAGCTTCTCTTGCATCCCGAATGATTTCGCGATCTCGTGTAACTCAGTGTCGCATTTGTGACTTTTGGAAGTCGCCGTTTATGGTTATTGTTCCATATTTCCCTGGGAGTTTGAACTTGAGGTAGGCGTAATTTGGTACTGCCATGAATCTCGCGAACGTTGTTCGCCCGAGTATGGCGTGGTACTGTGATGGCAAGTCGACTACCTCGAAGTCGAGGAATTCTCTCCTGTAGTGTCTTGGGTCTCCGAGTACCACCTCCAGGTTGATTGTTCCGAGTGGTTGGACTGCTTTCCCTGGTACTATCCCGTGGAAGGATGTTTCTGATTCTGCGAGTCCGTATAGGTTCTTGTTCATCTTGTGGAGTGTGTTCGCGTATATGATGTTGATTCCGCTGCCACCGTCCATGAACACCCGGGCTAGGTCGTAGTTGCCTATTTGCGCCTGGATGACGAGCGTTGCGTGTCCATGTCGATACATCCGTGGAGGGTGGTCCTCTTTGGAGAAGGTTATCGGCTGCTCTGACATCATCAGGTATTCAGTCGCGGATGGTGGAGCTTGTACTGCCATGTTAACTTGGCGTGTGTTTGTTTTCTGGACTCTCCGGGACGGGAAGATCTTCTGTATCATGCCTAGGAGCCCCTGTGGGTTCGGGTACCCATTGCCTCCCTGGTTTGCGGCGGGTGGCGCTGGTAGTGAGGCTAGTGCCACGTTCTGGTGTCCTGGTGGAGGTAGGGGTGGCGGTTGGTATCCGTTAGATCCTCCTGAAAGTTGCGGGTATCCCTGGTTAACGGAAGCCCTGTGCTTCTTCGTGTAAGCCTTGTGGATGTCCTGAAACTTTCGGAAGTCTTTGAGGAGATGAGTTGCCTTGGTTTTGCCCGTGCGCTTGCCTGTGAATAGATGTAGCGTGCAGTATCCGTCAAGGTCTTGCTCGAGAGTTTTATCGTCTGGCTTTGGTTTCCAGACGCGATTTCCACGGGGCCCGCTGTCGTGATTTCTTGTGAACTCCGCTACTACCAGTTCCTCTCGATCGTCATGGTTGTAGTATTTCCTCTTGTTCTTTCGGCCATTGCGATCCTCCTCAGGCGCGGGTGAAGATGCTTTCTCGTTGTGCAGGGATTCTTCGCCATTAGCCCATCTGTCGGTTATTGCCATCAGCTCTCCGATAGTTTTGGGCGCAGCTCGTCCCAGTTCCTCTCAGAAGGCAGGACATCGAGCACCTTTGGTGAAAGCCTCGACTGCGACCTCTTCCGACATGTTTCCTGCCGTATTTTTGAGCGTGGTCCACCTCTGGATATACTCGCGGGTAGACTCGCCGCTCTTCTGCTTGCAAGCTCGCAGTTCCTCGATGGAGGTTGGCCTCTTATATGTCGCCTGGAAGTTCTTGCGGAAGTCGTAGATGAGATCCTCCCATGATCCGTAGTGTGCACGTGGTCTTCCTTCGAGCCAGCTGCGGGCAGCGCCTACGAGGTGTAGGTTTAGGTACTGCATGGCCGTTGTCTTGTTCCCACGTTGGCATTTTACTGTTGTGAGGTAATCTGACAGCCATGACTTGGGCTCTTGCGAGCCGTCGTACTTCAGGACCTCCGTTGTGAGCTTGAATCTCTTGGGTATCGGCGCCTCGCGGATGTCACGGGTGAAGCATATTGCGCCGCAGGCTTCCTCGTCAGAGGAGGTGGACAGCGACCGTGCGCGGTTCCTGATTGCTCGGGCCTTGTCCACCTTGCTTTGCGCGATGTCGCCACGCGCGTCGTCATCAGGCCGGTCGCGATTATCCTCCTTCCGCGGTTCCCTGCTGCAGTGTCGCGATCGGTTTTCGTGCTGCCGTGGGATGCGGTCGCGATCTCGCGGGCTATCGTCATCGCTACGTGGGCTGTCGCCGCGCCGCCGGGCTTCTTTTCCTCGGGGGCGACGAGGTGAATCATTGTCTCCCCTTCTAGGCGACGTGCTCCCACGTCTGCGAGGTGTTTCCTTGTCTCCCCTTCTAGGAGACGTGCTCCCGCGTCCGCGAGGTGTTTTGTCTACCTGAGGGGTTTTTCAGCTTCTGGCGTTGTCGCGTGCCTACGGTTTTGAGCAGCGATTCTTGCGGCTGCCATGCCTAGCCCCTTCCGGACCTGTCGATGCTGCTCCGCGCGGGGGTCGTTTTCGGATGGCTGGTTCGCCTGTAAGTATGTGGCGGCTGCCAGGAGTTCCGCAGTGGGGGTCGTAGGGTGCACATTGCCCTCTTCACCCACATGCATAAGGGTTGTCCCGAGTGCATTGCTGATTTCACTGAGGGATTCGCGGTCCATGCAAGCAGTCTTTGAGACGTATCTCTTTTTTGAGGGTTGGTTCCCTACCGAGTGAGTCCTGAAGAGCGCTGCGCCTCGCGCACTCGAAGCTTCCGCCGCTTGCTTGCGCTTCACCAAGTCTAGGCGGGCTTCCTGCAGCCGTCGTCCGGTTTGCAGTAGGTGGAAGTGGTACGCCACCATCTCCTCATGACTGGATATGGGCGGTAAGCCGGTAACGGTTGGCCCCCGTTTGGTGCCTGTTTTCCTGTGAGCCATGCGGCTCGCGAGACTTTGATGTGTTCTCGCGCTTCCTTGCTCCCTTCCGGTTTCTTTGGGTATCTCACCCGAATCTGCCATGCAGACCTGAGCCAGATATGGCGAGTGGGTCCTAGGCGTAGATTGGTGGTTCCCGCAGAACTTTGGGGGTTCCTCCGCCGTGATCGTGTGGAAGTCGCGGGTGTTGTGGAGGATGGACCTACCAGTGGGAGCTAGGTCGCGACCAGCGTTGTCAGATGGCGAGTCAAGGATCGCCGGGCTCGAGACAGACTCGGAGTCTGATTCGCCGAGATCGATCTGTTCGGGGAAGCACAGGATCCCCTCCTTGTTGGCGTTTAAGTGGAAGCTGCCGAACGTCAAGTTGACACTCTTCTCCAGTCCGCTGAACGCCGGGCACGATTCCGGCGAGTGGGGCGCGCAGATGAGCGACCCGAAGTGGATCGGCTCCGATGGAGTCGTTGTTCCGGGACTCCAGCTGAAGGTTGGCGATGATGAGGCCGAAGATGACGTAGATCCAGCGCCTTCCATTCCCACAGACGACGCTAATTGTCGATTAGTCATCTCAATTTTTATTAAGAGAACGTAAAGGCGCTGGTGACAATCGTCGGTTAACAGGGGGCACCATTTACCCAGGTTCGGGGGCCCTCGTAAAGGTAAAAACCCTTACTCCTGCTCTTGCGATATGTATTATCAGTAGATCGGTTACAATGGGGGTGCTCAAGTCGAGAGTATGATCTCAAGCTCAAGGCTGTGGTCGTAAAAAGTAGATTGGATCCCCCCTCGGTGGTTCTTCTAGCCTTTTATAGGTGGCTAGGTCTCAAACCGTGTCCGGGGGGTTACAAACCCTAGTTCTAGGTCGGTAGGAGATTTCCTTCTTGACCCGCAAGTATTGCGGGTGGGCTTCTGTTGGGCCTTCTAGAACCGCGGGATAGCACCTCTCTTTGGGCCTAGGTCTTGTGCCTTGGACCGGGTAGGCTCACCCTACAGGTGCAGGAATCATCCCCACGTCACACCTATTTCTAGCACAAAGCGGTGTATATTCGGTGAATGAGAAAAAGATCGCGACATGTTTTTTTCCTGCTGGGAGAGGTTTGTGTTGGCATCCGGAGTCATTCTGGAAATTCCGGAATGATTCCAGATTGTCCGCAAAAACCTCTGTTAGGATCCGGACTCATTCCGGGTGATTCCAAGAGTTGGATTCTTTCTGGATTCATTCCGACTTTGTCGTGAAAACCTAGGTTACAATTCGAATTCATTCCGGAATGACCGTGAAATCCTCTGTTAGCATCCGTGATGCCCCGGAATATTCTGGGTGGCCGGATTCATTCCAGATTGCAAGCAGACTGCAGCAAACGGCTAGTTTTGAGTGGACTTATAAATATAAGACCCCTTCTTCTCCAAAGGGTTAGCTCATCCAGAATTCATTGGTCAATTGATTGAGCTCACCCACCAAGCTAGATCTCCATTTCCTCCACCCAAACTTGTTGAAACTTGGAGGATTGAAGGAGAAGGCCTGGATCTACATCTTCACTAACCCGTTCTTCATTTCCCCCTCATACACTTGAGGGAACCAAGTCTAGGGTTTCCTTGTATGGAAAACCTAGACCTCATTGCTACTCGTGGGAGCCCCCAATTTGGTTGTGGGTGTGTGCCCCAAGCTCGTTGTAAAGGACTCGATTCCTGCCTAAAAGAGGATCAATAGTGGAAGGTGAACTAGGCATTTGTGGTGAGGTTCATTGGAGAATAGGGTGATGCCTTTGTGGTGTTCAGTAGTCCTTTGTGGCGAAACTCACACTCCTCCAACAAGACGTACTCCCCTCAAAATTAGAAACTCGGGATTACATCCTTATCTCCGCGTGCTTCCGTTATCGGTTACCTCGTTCCCTCTCCTTTACTTCGTGTTTGTATCTTGTACCTTGTTGTTGTTGTTGTTGTCATATAGGTAAATTCACCATAGTTGCATATCTAGAGAATTTACCGTTGCGTCAAGCCTTGTTCAAGGAGGAGGCAGCCACACCCCCATGGGCCCCATAAGGCCCATGCGGCTGGACCCCCTTTGGTCCCCTTCTATTTCCACTATTTTACCCAAATGTGCCTCTTTTGCCCGGAAGCTCCATTAGTGGAATAAATACAATTAAAAATAAAATAAAATGATATTTATTATTAATTAAACTAATTTATAATAAATATGCATTTCTTATTTATTTCGAGTCCCAGAACTCCTTTCGGTACCCTCCGATCACCATCGGGCATTTCTCCCTTAATTCCGATACTCCTTCGGAATTCTCCGATCTCTATCGATTAAACGCCAGAACGATTCCGGCTCTCTCTCTATTATTCTCTTCGGTACTAAGATCACTCTTAAACATTGTCTACCCTTAAGTGTGACACCCTATGGTTTGGGCTACTCCAGACATGGCAGAGACTCCTCTCCGACCAATGACCAATAGCGGGATCTGGACATCCATAATAGCCTTGTGCATCCATCAAAGTTTCTGCATCGTTTTGAACTTTGAACATAAGTCCCCATACCTCTTGTCTTAGTGATACTATGTTAGTCTGAGACTTGATCATCCGGTATCTTATACCATGTCCAGTCTCGTTACCGACATAACAATTCAACTCGTTCCCGTGTCGTTGCATCTCCTTGACCGAGTCACATGCTTGCAAGCTAATTGATGCAACTCCACCGAGTGGGCCCATGAGTATCTATCCGTCATTAGGATTGGCAATTCCCGCTCTTGATGACTCTCTTCAACATATCCCTTTCATTACCCAAGAGACACCTTTATAATCACCATATCATGGTGTGACGTTTGATGCAATCAAAGTAACTTCCAGGATAGCAATTTAGATACCATCTCACGGTCAAAGGTCATGGTACTACATTTTCGTTATCATAACATTGAACTTTTAGTGACTTGATCTCGTTATGATAAACATAATGGGTGTGAGTGCATCACATCATTCACCAATGACATGACTCCGTTGTAAATAACATAAATGCCCATGATCAGGAAACCTTGATTATTTGTTTCCCAACAAACTAGTATAACTAGAGGCTATTAGGGACCTAGTTTGTTTACGTACCACACGTGTATTAATGTTCCCGCTTAATACAACTATAGCATGGTATGCAACATTATGAACAAATGAGTTATGAATAATAAAAACTCTTTATTAAATTTTCTCTAGGGAATAACTCCTTCACAAGAGAGATAGGAACAAAAGCATGGAACAAAATATGGGAACAAATTTAGGAACAAAAGTTCCATAGAGATAGGAACAAAAAAAATCTATAGATAGAGTAACAAAGTGTCATGGACATAGGAACAAAAAATCGGAACAAATGTTGGAACAAAATATGGTAACATAGTTAGGAACAAAATCTCCATAGAGGTAGGAACAAAAACTCTATGGAGAGAGAGAGGAACAAAGCTCCACGGACATTGGAACATAAAGCTCGGAACAAAACACTTGAAACAAAAAGCTCCGGAGAGACAGGAACAAAAAAAATCTATAGAGAAAGGAACAAAGTTCCATGGAGATAGGACTAAAAGCTAGGAACAAAGCTCGAAACAAAAAGCTTGCAACAAAAACTCCATAGAGATAGGAGGAAAAACTCTATAGAGACAGAGGAACAAAGCTCCATGGACGTTGGAGCATAAAGCTCGGAACAAAACACTTGGAACAAAAATCTCTAGAGAGATAGGAACAAAAGCATGCAACAAAATCTGAGAACAAATTTAGGAACAAAAAACTCTATAGAGAGAGTAACAAAGTGTCATGGACATATGAACAAAAACTCAGAACAAAGGTTGGAACAAAATATGGTAACAACGTTAGGAACAAAACCTCCATAGAGATAGAAACAAAAACTCTATAGAGAGTTACAAATTTTCATGGACATAGGAACAAAAACTCGGAACAAAAGGTAGGAACAATAAGATCCATGTACATAGGAACAAAAATCTTGCAACAAAAGGAAGGAACAAAGCTAGGAACAAAAAGCTCCATGTAGAAAAGTAACCAAAAACTCTATATATGAATAAAGTTCCATGAATATAGGAACAAAATGAAAAACCAAAACTCAAAAAACAAAGGTAGGAACAAAAGCTCCATAGAGATAGAAACAAAATATTTCTATGGACAGTGCAACAAAAGCGCGAAACAAAGGAAGAACACAAAACTCCATAGGAACAAATGGTTGGAAGAAAAGCTCTATGGAGTTAAGAACAAAAAAATTCTATATAGAAACAAAGTTCCATGAAGATGGGAAAAAACATTAGAGTGAAATTTAGAAACAAAGTTAGCACAAAAAAACGAGAGAGAGAGAGAGAGAGGAACAAAATCTCCATGGACATAGGAAAAAAATCTTCATATAGACGTAAGAACCAAAAACTCTATAGATGAATAATTTTCATAGAGATAGGAACAAAAAGGTAGAAACAAAGTTCGGAACAAAGACTAAGAGAGATATGAGCAAAAACTATATAGAGAGAGCAACGATGGAACCATAAGAAAAAAAATCGAAGAAAGAAGAAAGTAAACAGTAGAAAAGAAAACAATTAATCGATAATTATTTAAACAAAAAGAAAATGGAAGTAAATAGTTAGAACCGAACAAAAAAAAACTACGTACAAGGTAGAGAACGAATCATGTGCCCTACATGAAAGGTAGGGAACGAATTTTGCCGCGCGTCCTCTGTCTCTACGCCCCACGAGCGAATGGCGTTAACTTGGGCCGAGCCCCACCATCGAAACTGTTCAGTGAAACGAGGAAACCACAACACTCGAGCGTTGTGAGTGATTTCCAAACTATATATATAAGGAATAAATCCCGAGTATACGAGAAAATAAACTTTAGAATGCCAAGAAACTGAAAAAAGGACAGAACAAAAAATTAAAGGAAAATAAATCATCAAAAAAGAAGGAAGACAAAATATATATTTAGACAGAATGGAAAAAGTAAAATTCTGAAAAAGGTCATATAATGGAAAAATAAACTTTAAGAAAAAATAAAGAATATAAACGAAAAGGAGAAAGAAAGAAAATAGATGAAGAAAGCCTAAGGACGTGTTTGTTTCAAGTCTGTAAACGTAAACGGTAATGGTATCAATTGACTGGCGGTAATGGTAACGTAATGAAAATTTCCTAATTTGTTTGTTTCATGCATGTAACGGAAAGCGAAACGACATAACTTTTTTTTTCTCTACCACATCTTCGATTAGCGACCATGGAATCCCAAGAAAAATCAGGCGCGTGCGAATTAGAAATTTGAAACTGTAGCGGATCTCAAGTGGAAGAGCTAGAGCAAATGAGGATCTTGGGAAGAGCTGGGGGGATCTTGTCTGATTCTCCTCACCCGTGGTTGTGCTGCTGGTGAGATGAAGTACATGAAGCTGATCGGCCGTGGCCTACGAGCACCGGCGGTGCGATCGGGCCGGGAGATACGCTCAACGCCGGCGAAAAAGAGGCGCGGAAGGAGATTTGAAAGGATTTGCCCTCCTCTGCCAAGCATATTTTGGGACTAGGTATCGGGATGGAGGACCGCTCGACGCAGGACTCGACTAGCCGTAAGGTGATTCGTTTACGCTAGGTAGGGGGCGGAATAGATTTTGACTAGCGATAGGATTTTATTACGAGGGACTTGTTTACTAGCTTAGAGAAACAAACGTGATTAACGGTATAAGATAGCAACGTAATCGGATAACAGACCGAAAAGTCGGAACCAAACACCTCATAATTGTTAGTTTCCCGATCCTAAGCTGTGATTGGTGGACACACATTGTAACAACGAGCTCCCATGCTGCGGGTGCGATTAGGGAAAGGGTTCCCTCTCAGAAGTTAAGGAGAGGCCACGCGCGAGAGGTTGGAGTGATGGACGCATGGCAGCAAGGAATCATACGGAGGGTGTGCACGTATTTATTTTTAGATTTGCTTTTAAAAAAATAAAATATCCCGATAACCGTATTTTGGAATTATGAACCGTTTTCACATTTGAGATTCTCAGATATTCAAAACTATATTCTATATTGATAAATTTTGAGATTTTTTTTTCGTACTTTGTACTCTCTGTTATATACACTTTGTACTTCCAGTAGCAGTTTATACATCCAATAGCAATATGGATATACATCTAGTAGCAACCGCGTGGGTGTACACCCTGTATACCGTGTACATACAGTATATGTACACTGTATCTAAAAGTATATTGATGCTCGGTTTTGCCTCGATATTTTTTACGGCTCAGATTCGACTTGATAACCATTTATATAGATCTTGAAGGGGATACATAAGTCGTTGTGCGCATTCGTCAAAACGTGCATTGGTCTTAGTGCGAGCTACGGCTCGGCGTTGCCTCAGGCTACCGCTCGACTTCGCCTCGAAGAAAGTGCCTACGACACTTCACCTAAAAAGTACGCACATGTTATATCTGAAAGTATACAAAAGTTGCTACTAAAAGTATACACACGCTGTATTTGAAATTACATCCACGTTGTAACTGAAAATATATAAACATTGTTTCTGAAAGTATGCGCGCGGTATACCTGAAAGTACATCCGCCTTGGTGTACGTCGACGCTGCACCTGAACGTACAATCTCCTGGGCGTATACCCGTGGTGCACATGGGTGTACGTCAGCACTGCACTTGGGACGTAATTCGGTGACTACACCTGGGCGTACATATGTGCGTAACTGGACGTACATCCTTGTTGATTCCGGGTGTCAAAAAAAAAGTTTCGCGAAACCTATCAACATGAGATCTAGTTTTGAATATCTCGACGCGAGGATTTCAAATATGAAAACGGTCCGTAATTCCGAAATACGGTTCTCGAGATATTTTATTTTGAAAAAACGAATACCGAAATAAATGCATATCAGTATGACCTTCCGGACGGGTTTCTTTTTTCTAGTGATTTCCGTAACCAACGAATCAGACGGAAGAAGTTAACGGGCCAAATCCACATCACGATTCCTTGAGCGAAACGACGGAATTAAAACGCCCCAGCGATGTTGAAGGTTCCCTCGGCCCTTGTTTAGCCACGTACATGGTTAGGCCTCTGACTGGTTGGACACACGTGCTAACGAGCTGGCCCGGTGGCACAGACCCGGTTTGGGTGCCGACGTGTAGCCGCGAGTAAATTACATAAAATTACCATAATTGGGGCAGTGGATATCTCCACTAATATAAAATGAGCGAGTGGTGTTCTATCCAAATAACTTCAGCCATCCGATTAATCACATTCAACCGTCCAGATTTATTTAGTGATGCGCAATTTCTCACCCCATTAGTCCATTCAGCCACCCACGCCGCACTAGTTTGAAGGAAAAAAAATCCACGCACGTTAAAAGAAAAAAAAAATCCCCAATCGCTCGCCTGTTCCATCACCCACGCACAGCCGGGCCGTTCCATCACGCGGCGCGCTGCCGGCCGCTACGCCCCGATCGCGCGCGCTGCCGGATGCCTTCCGGCTGCTCGCTCGATCCAATCGTTACGCGCTGTCAGATGCCTTCCGACCGCTCGCCCGTTCCATCACCACGTGCTGCCGGCCGTCTTCCACCGCGCCGCTCGCGTGCTCCAATCGCTTCCTTCCCAGCGCGCTCGGCGCTGTTCATCCATCTGCTTGGTGCTTGGCGCTCGGCACCGTTCTTCTGTTAGCCGCCGTCTCCAGGTTTCAGGTTGTATTGATTCCTTTTTATTCCCGTAGGATCTGTTGATACTTTACTTCTTCTCAACCTCCCTTTTTGTATGTTTCTCATATCAAATTTGTAACCAAAATTATCTTGCTTCTCAGTACCGCAACCTGTCGTCGGTCGCATATTCCCCCAACCATCCGCACCATGCCTCTCCGCTGGGTATAGGCATCTATCTACCAAGTACGTGACTCTCCATTCATTTGATGTCTTCCTATTTAGATGTCTCAGCTGGAAATCAGCTCATGTTCACTGCTATATAACTCCATTGTTATGCGCGGCGGCTCAGCAGGTCTTGTTATATCCCGTATTCAATGATTCATCACACGATATATTTTCTCAACTAAGTAATCAGATGTATAATAGCGCATTCATACAGTACGGATGTATCTAGGTTGAGATTTTAACAATCAATTAGATATAATACACCAGTAGAAATTAAAGTGTTTACGAGGTTGTTTTACACTTCCTGCTGATTGGGGTGATTGTTGCATGCTCCTGCTTCTCTCCTTTTTTGTAACAGGGAAAATATTTCTATATCATTGTGGCTTGTAATAATATATTATTCGGGAAAAGAACGTTGGAATATTCAGTACTTTAGTACACAGATCCATTATTTCTCAACTGCATTATGGCTTAGTGATTTCTTGTGATTTTATAATTCTCAAAAGAGATATTGTTTCTCTCAACTTCGTACATTCAGTTTTCACTCTTGCTTACAACTGTTGTATTAGGTTTTTTTTATGCCTAGCGTTAGTTAATACAGGTGAAGATTATTATTTTTTAGCTTGTGGTCCTTTTTTTAGTTCGCCAAGGTGTCATTTTGGTTGAGACGTTAGCTATCCGGTTGCTGAGGTGCAGAGATGATATGCGATGATCCTGGCTCAATTTTTGTGGTTCTTCTAATCTGCAGAAAGCAACCGGCCATGTCCAACCCTTCACTATGACAATGTGGCAGAAAGCATGTGTACGAGTTGTTCAACCAAATGCCAAAGGATTTCCCCATCACAAGCGCCGGTATCAGGTCAGTCTTAATCCAACTCTTCTTGACGTTGCGTAAAATTCATTTGACCATTTAACTGCTTATTTTGTTGTATTTTTTTTAAAAAAATAGCACACAATCTTTTGCAAGTATCTTGCGGTTAGGTGTGTGTGATTCGTTATGGTTTGATGAAGCCAGCCACACTAACTAGATCCAAATACCTACAATTTACTCAAAGTGGAGGCTTACTTGAGTTACCTGGCGTTAGCTTATTTTCTCTCTTGAATCTATATAGGTACAACGAGATGATAGCTCTAGCAAGATCTTCTATAATTTTACACTTCTCTGCTTTTCTCGGCAATAATGCTGTATGGATGAAGAAAATTCATATGTCAGAGTCCTCACACATAGAATTTCCAATTTGATAAGTTGCCGCAATGATTAGCTTGTCTGCAAGCCGTTTTAGTTTTCCCCAATACTACACGACATCTATTTCAATTTTCAAGACTTGGATCTATTTTGATATGGTGATATCTGAAACACATAGTTGACTGCATTTATCTTTAGGTTGCCGCTCGATTTGCGATGGGAACAAAAAATCAAGCTTGATAATCTTCGGATACATGAAGCAAAGGTATGAAATATGGATATCGGATGTATACGAGTCCAAAAGTGCACCTAAGCTCATATATTATATTTTCATCAAAGATATGGTTACTTACATATTTATATTTATAGCTTGACAATTGGTTGCTAGAGATCAGATGGTTGATAGAGATCAGAAATGGCAGAACTGTCCAGCTTGTAGGAAAATATTGATGTAATTAACAAAATTGTGTATTAAACTTTCCAATGGAGTACAAACAACATTTTAAATTGCTTGGCTAGGCATTGTCTAATCAAATTTTGATTGCATCTATAACTTTTGTCACAATCCGTTTACCTTAAGCAGGTCTGAAAATTTTGTCAGAATACCTATTTTGAGCAGTGCTTGAGTTTGGAAGAGAACATTTTTGAAACCATATCCTCATCTGGATATTGAAGTTCATGTGGACTTGCAAACTTATCCCGGTGTCGCAACATGCCAGTCGTTGTAACATCCCAAGTATGAAAACTCCCCCTAGAATGTTTGTTTCTTGCTTTAATTAATGTTTTGCATCATCTCATCATACTCATTGCTTTGTTTGCATCTGTTTTCAATTGTTTTCTATTTCAAATTCAAACCAATTTTCAAACCTTTGTTTCATACTTGTTATGTTACAATTGTCCAAATAGAAAGTTCAACTAAAACATTCAAATGTTTCCATTAAACCATAAGGTTCAAACTAGTTAAAATTATGGCTTTTAATAATTCACTTAATTCAAATGATGTTCAAATTCAATTCCAAATTACAAACAACACCCAATTTGAACTTATCAAAATTACAAAACAATTGTTTCACTTGTTTCCAATTAAACTTGAATTTAAAAACTTAATTGCTTAAGTTCAATTATTTCAATTAATATTAAATGTCATTCAAATTTTAAACAAATTACAAACAGCACTTAAATTCAAATCATTTTGAAAAACCAAAAGTTGCACTTTGTGCTGTTACAATAAATAAACAATCTACAAAATATTTCCCTAAAATTTCTAACTCAAAAACCCTAATTTTTCTTCCTATTTCTTTTCAGCAAAAAAAAAACAAAGAAAAATAATAAAAGAAACAGAGAGGGGTGGGCAGGCCAGCCAGGTGGGCTGCGCCCACCAGCCCACCACACCCCAGGGCCTGCTTACCTGTTCGCCATCGTCTTCAACCTGTACGGCAGAAGATCCACCCTGTCCACGTCGCTGGCAGTGAACAGGGAACGGCCGGGAGGCGCTCACCGCCCCTATAAAACCTAACCCTAGGCCGAGCTGCTAGCCCTGACCACCCACCACCACCTATCTCCCTCTCGCCGCCGTTTCCCCTCTGATTTTCCTCTCTCTGCCGGCGAAATTCCCTCTCTGAACCTAAACCCGAACCACCACCTCTGTACTTCCGGTGATCGCCGCCGGGATGCCCTCCCTTCCCTCCGGTTAGCAGCGGGAACGGATCCCCCACTGCTCCCTCTCCATCCCCGACACCTCCGTTGAGCCCGAGGGGGCCTGTAGCGCCGCCGCCGTCCTCATCTCGTCGCCGCCGTCCACCTCCACACCGAGCCTCCGCTTCCACTTCACGGCTGGTGAGCAGCACCTCTGCCTCTTTTCCCTCGCCCTCCCCTCTGCAAGCAACCATAGCACACACACCCGATGCGCAGCCCACGAGCACACGCATCCACGCAGCGAGCGTGGCGTCGCCGGCGGCCACCGTACGCTTCTGACAGCGAGTTTCAGAGTTTCAGTAAAACCAATCGAACCTGAACCTTATCCTCCTCACGAACCTGTACTGTCAACAAATTCAGAAGCCACCGCAGTGGTAGCGGTACTGTGCGCGCGCGCCCGAGCCCTGGGTTCGAATCCCCCTCGGCGCAGTAAAATCCCCACCTTTTTGCCAATTGACACGCGGGCAGGCAGGAGGCCCACCTGTCTGCGGCTGTGAGCGCCACGTGAGCTGCCACGCAGGCCAGGGCCCCCCTGTCAGTGGCTTGGGCTAGCCACTGCAGGGTAGAAAATGCTTCTGCCCAGTTTTCTGTTACGTTTAAATCCTTTTCATTTACAGTTTGGTTCCTAATTTTAAATTGCTAATAACTTTTATTTTCTAAATCCAAATAATGCAAATAAAATATGTTTGCTGAACCAAATTAAATTCTCTACATGATTATAACATTTGTTTTCTATTTTGCACATTTCAAATTGTTTCAAATTTCAAATTCAAACAACTGATTTCAATTTAATTAAATGCATAACTAATTCAAACTTAATTCAAATGCCACATATTAAATATGTTTTCCATGCCATTTTAAACCACCTTTCCAAATATAAATTTTGTTTCATGTTTTGAAAAATTAAAATTGGTTAAATAATTTACACCTTGTTTAAATCATTTAAATTTGATAAATTCATAACTTGCTCAAATTAAATTATTTTTGAACATGTAAAATATGTTTTCAAACCAGAAAAAACATAACCTTTCCAAATATGAATTTTATTTTATGTTTGGAACAAATAAAATTCAATTAATATTCATGCTTGATTCAGTTCCATTTAAATCTTGTTTAACTTGTTTAATTCATAATTAAATCATTGTAATTCCTTTTTCAATAATTGAAACATGTAATCCACCTAAAACTTTGTGCTCTATTCAAATAGGAACTTTGTTATCTGTTTTGAACAATTAAACTTGATGAAAACAACAAATGCTTGTGTAACTCCTTTAAGAAGCAAATTCTCATAACTTAATAAATAATTTTCCAAACTTGGTAAACAACATATCAAGTTGATTCCATTGTTGTTTCCTTTTTGTTTTCATCATGCATGCATCATGCTAACCAACTTCCACATGGTAATTAATTGTAGATCATTTGTTTCAACCCTAACTCATGGGCTTCCATATGCAATCCAAATTGCATATGGGTCCATTTAAACATGTTATCTTGTCAACTAGTTTATTTTGATGCATCAATTAATTGCCATGCATCATCCCATGATTGTGCATTATATCCTGTTATTGATTGTTCGTCTCTTTTCGATTGTGTGTTTGCTTCTTCTCGAATAGACGACGACGTTGAGACCGACGAGGTTTACGACACTACTTCTGAGGAGTTAGCTCAGTACCAGGCTACTGAGTTTGCAGGCAAGTATTCACTCACATGAACCATTGTGTCATGTTCCACACTGGATACCGATACTTTCCGTTGTCTATTCTGCTAGCCTTATGAATCGTTGCTTGTGTCCCGATCCTATCACATGTTATCATATAACCCTGATATTGCCTCACCTCCACACCTATAACCCCTTGTTTGTTGCATTAGTCTTACCTAGCATGCTTAGGGTTGTTTTTGCTCGAGTCTGTTGTCCGTTACTTCCTTTACCATATTTTATTATGTTCTATGGGCTCGATGGTTAAGCAACAATCATGTTAATGTTGGGTAATAATAATCTGATGATAAGGCACCGGCAGGAGGCCCGGCGTGGTTTTGAGGCCTGCTAGTGTCAACCCTAATTAGGAAAAGGGTCTTGTCTACTGATCCATGATGAGCGCACTACTCGCATGTGGGAAGCGTGTATGGGCGCCCCCCTCAATTTGATTCGATTCGCATCTCGTCCAAATCGCCTCATTTAGTTCGGGTTTTCCATTTGCCGCATGCATGTTTTTGCGAGCCCAGGCCAGGGTGGAACTTTTGTAGTCGGCATATAGGGAGACACGTTCTTAGAGTGCTATGAGGGTCCCCTTTTCTTCGTGGGGCTCGATTAGCCGTGCGCTCAAGGTGCTTTGGGCTTGATGCAAAGAAGAGTTGGGTTGTGTTGAGTGCCTCGCTTGGTGGAAGTGCTTTTCCTATCTGGCGGGGTATTCTTACGTGTACGGCCAAATTGGTGCATCCCTGTAGGGTTAAATCTTCTCGAGAAGCCGTGTTTTCCGCGGTTATGGTTGACTTGGTGAAAGTACTGGCTAACAAGTACTCAGAACAACTTACACCTAACTAATGCTAATTTTGACTAGTAATAGGATTATTGACACAATAACCTAAACCATCATTAATCCAACTGTGTGAGTTATCCTTGGGTTGCTTCCTTAGTAGGGGGTAACATTGGATGGGTTTGTTTGGTGGTTATCAATAGTTGGTTACTATACGCTATCTTATCTTCTTCCTGTTAGCCGGATGTTGTAGCGTGTCTCTGTAGTTGGTTACCGCAGCCCGCTGCTATACTTTTGTATCACCTATTCTTCCGTTGAACCTAAAGCATTTTGTACCTGGTGTTGCCGGGTACACTCTGGTGAAGTGTGAGTCTTGCTTGCCAGTACTTGTCTGTACTGACCCCTATGGGGCTGCGTGTTCTGCAAACTACGGTTCCGATGATCCCCATGGAGGCTACTACGTGGAGTACGACGAGACTGCAGACGAGTAGATAGCGGACCCGGGCAGGATCCGAGACTACGTGGATGGGCTTCGTTTTCCTTTCATTGCCGGCCTCTTAGGCCTATCTGGATTTTGTCTGTACTCAGACACTTTGTTTGTTTCCGCTGCTATGTAATGATGACATGTTGGGACATGTGTCCTCTGGATGATTGTATTTGCTATTCTCTGCCCTAGTGAGGGCCAGCTGCAACTTATTTCCATCTTTTGTGTCTTAGAGATATGTTGTGGTATCATTCCGTTTAACGCCGTTGACGTACCATGTGTGAATGGTATGAAGTACGTCAATGGTAGTATCTTGATCTCTATGTGATAGTTTACATCGACGATGGATAGTAGAGTTTGGTTGTCGCACATAAGTGCTGGCCTACTCGTAAGAGGACGCGGGAGCAGTTAGGCCCCGTAATCCAAGCATCTACTGTCAAGTTCGGCCCGGTGAGTATCCTATAGAAGTCAGGGTGCGACAAATGGTATCAGAGCCTGTCTGCCTGTAGGATCCCTTTTACTGGTCGCAGTTTGAGTCTAGAAACTATTTTGTAGCTATATAGGAAAAATGAAACGTGAGAGTAGGAATTATGTTCTTTTCTTCTTTTCCCACCCACCCTCCCTTTTCTGGTAAGGAAGTGCAACGTTGTTTTTCTCTTCTCATCTAAACTTTCAAGTTAGGTTTTCACGTATCCTGGTTTCTCTAGGATAGTTATATCTACTAGACCATAGGAATGGAGGTGGTTGTGACATGATTTATCATGTTGCCTACTCACGATTGAGAACGGAGGCGTGTAAGCCCCGAAAGCAGATCCTCTATTCCTTAAGCAGTAGATATTGATCCTCTAGAAGCCCGGATGGGTTTTCCGTAGTACCTCAGGAGTTTTTGGTCTCGTGTTTCCCGAATGTTGCTTCGATATCCTGTTCTTCTCAACATCCTTTTCGTCCGTTGAAACCTTGTTGTTGCTTTCCACTTCAGTTCTTCTACCGGCGTCTAATCAAAACTTCCCCGATCATCTGCAGATGGATCTCAGGTTCTACCCGCAGGTGGTTCGTATGACTTGTTGTGAGAGCACCGCCGGTTATCCGGAGATGCTGAGAGACATGGTCACTTATCTGGGGTTCCGTTGGGCACCAGAGTACCAGGTCTACGAGCACCAGCGAGAGTTTGAGCAGACCTACTACCAGGCTATCGTCTACATTCTGTCAGATGATGGCATGAGTGTAGCCCACCGCTACGAGGCAGTAGGTTCCACAGTGGATATGGCTGTGTAGCAGGCAGCTTATGTGAGTCTCACCGTCCTTCGTGCTGACTACAGGGGATTTGATGATTCCATCTATCGCCACATCCCCCGTGGTTACGTCACTTCAGAGGGAGTTCACTTCACTCTCCACGACAACTTGGACGTTTACGAGCATGATAGCTCCAGGCTGCACACCACCGCTCAGTTTGTGACACACAGTGACGCACTTGCCAACACACTATCTCGGGAGTTGGCTTCAGTCAGGGAGCAGCTCTACCTTGCTTTGACTCGTCTGGCGACTTACACCACAGACTTTGTTGGAGATGAGCGCTTTGCACGTTTCCATCAGCCAGTTGGGCGTCCTCTGCCAGATGCTGGAGGTTACGAGCCGATCAGAGGTCCACTCCTCAACCTTGGTGCTGGTTACACTGGGATTCCCCGCTTTGGAGCACAGGGAGCCGATGCTATGTACTTCACCACACCTCGAGTCGGGCTCAGACCACGTCAGTTCTAGGTGGATCATCGTTCTACATACTTTGGTGGGCGTCCTCCTCACCGTACCTCTCGCCGTACTACTCACCGCCGTCCTGCGTGATGAGCATGGGAGTACCGATGTATCCATTCCTAGCTATGTTTAGTTATCCTTTCATATTCGAACCATGTATGGTGTGTTGAATATTCTGATGTAATTGAACATGTGATGATGTACCTGTTGGTTATCTATTCATGCGTCGGAATAATCTCTCTTTCGGTTACCAAGTCTATCCTTTTTCTGTTGTTGTGCTAAAATGCATTTCTATTCAGGATTCCGCCAACAAGGAACAGCCCGCCTGAGCCACCGCCAATCACGGAGCTGTTGACTCAGATGACCCAAGTCATGACGCAGATGGCCCAGTTCCAGACTCATCAGCACAACAACCGGACCGCTCCACGAGTCAGTATCAAGGAGTTTCTCAGTCTGGGCCCGAGAGCTTTCGTGGCAACACGCGAGCCTCTGGATGCTGATGACTGGATCCGTGTGATAGCTAAGGCTCTGGAGATTGCTCACGTTGCTGAGGAAGACAAAGTCAAGTATGCCTCCTATCTACTGAAGGGTCAGGCAGCCACTTGGTGGGAAAACTACCAGACCATGAGAGCTGGCTATCCAATCACCTGGGGTTGTTTCAAGGAAGCCTTCCTGAAGCACCACATCCCAGATGGTCTCATGGAAAGGATGCGTGAAGAGTTTTGCTCTCTCAAGCAAGGCAAGCTGGACGTCATCGGCTATCAGAGTGAGTTCAATCGCCTCGCTCGATACGCTGGAGACGAGGTGTCCACTGAGGCTAAGAAGATGGCAAGGTTCCACAGAGGTTTTAACCCGGAACTCAAGTACGCCCTCACCAATGTCAAGACCAAAGACTTCGAGGAGCTCGTTAACACCGCGCTCAATGAGGAAAATGGGCGCAAGGCGTTCGAGGAGTCTCGCAAGCACTCGCGTGAGGGTGGTTCCTCCTCCAACATGACCACCCCTCCGCAGAAGCGCCGCATCTGGGTGCCAAATGGTGCTGTCACTCGGGCTCCATACGCCCAAGCTTCTCCAGGCTTCGCTCCCCGCCCACCCAACCCTGCTCAGCATGATCCAAGGGGTTCGATGGGGCAGCCAAGGCCAGGTCCTCCTCGTGTCGTCACTTGCTTCAAGTGCAAGCAGACGGGACACTACGCCGACAAGTGTACGCAGAGGCAGCTACCTCCACCACCACCTCGTCCTAACACCAACCAGGCAATGGTGCGCGCTCCCCCGCATAAGGCCTTCAACTCCAACAACAGGCCTGTCGGGAGGACCGCAAGGGTGAATCATGTCAAGATCGACAAAGCTGAGGAAGCTCCTGACGTCGTTCTCGGTATATTACCCGTAAATCTTTTCCAGCTAAAGTGTTGTTTGATACCGAAGCATCGCATTCTTTTGTGTCAAAGATCTTTGCAACAACATACAACCTAATTGTGGTTCCACTAAGCAATCAAATCACTGTTCACTCCCCGGGATCTCAAATGTTGACTTCCAAGATAAGTAAGGACAACCAAATCCTAATTGGAGGTCGCATATTCCTCGCTTCTCTCATGTTGCTGGGAAATTCTGACATTGATGTCATTCTTGGTATGGATTGGTTGAAGACCAATAAAGCAAAAATTGACTGTGCTCAAAAGTCAATAACTCTGTTCCACCCTTCTGGCCAGATAGTCTATTCTCCAAATGAATCAAGTTCCATTCATCTATGCACACTCGATGCAAAACCTCTACCTCTACTCGAAAATGTTCCGGTGGTTTGTGAATTCCCTGTCTTCCCAGAAGAATTGCCAGGAATGCCTCCGGACAGAGCAGTTGAGTTCGTGATCGAGCTTGAGCCAGGTACTGCTCCAATCTCTAAGCATCCATACAAGATAGCTCCTCCTGAACTAAAATTGTTAAAGGAGCAAATCGATATGTACATGGAGAAAGGTTACATTCAACCTAGTTCCTCGGCTTGGGGTTGCCCAACTCTGTTCGTTGCAAAGAAGGATCAAACAAAGAGACTCGTTGTTGACTATCGTCCTCTTAACGAGAAAACCATCAAAAACAAGTATCCAATTCCTCGTATCGATGATCTTTTTGATCAACTTGTTGGAGCCTCAATATTCTCAAAGTTGGATTTGAGGATGGGTTACCATCAAATAAAGATCAGAAAGGAAGATATTCCAAAGACGGCCTTCACCACTCGCTACGGTCTATATGAATACACCGTCATGTCCTTTGGTCTCACCAATGCACCAGCGACTTTCTCTCGACTCATGAATTCTGTCTTCTATGAATACCTCGACAAGTTCGTTGTGGTATATCTTGATGACATTCTTGTCTATTCAAAATCCGAGGAAGAGCATGAAGAACATCTTCGTCTCACTCTCATGAAACTTCGCGAGCATCGTCTATATGCCAAGTTCTCCAAATGTGAGTTTTGGATTTCAGAAGTTGCTTATCTTGGTCATATCATCTCTGCCAAGGGCATAGCCATTGATCCATAAAAGGTTAAGGCAATTGTTGATTGGAAACCTCCCAAGACGGTGAAGCAAGTAAGAAGTTTTCTTGGCTTGGCTAGCTATTGCCGTCGTTTCGTCCAAAACTTCTCCAAGATTGCCAAACCTCTCACTGACCTCACAAAGAAGGACAAGACGTTCGTTTGGTCTCCGCAATGTGATGAAAGTTTCAATCTCCTGAAGACTAAACTCACTTCTACACCAGTTCTGGTTGGCCCAGATCCTACCAAACCTTTCCAAATATTCTGTGATGCATCCCTCCAAGGTCTAGGTGCAGTTCTTATGCAAGAACGTCAAGTTGTGGCTTATGCTTCACGTCAGTTGAACACCCATGAGCAAAATTATCCCACACATGACCTAGAACTTGCAGCAGTTGTGTTTGCCCTCAAGAAATGGAGACAATACTTGTTGGGTAACCGCACTGAAATCTTTTCTGATCATAAGAGTCTGAAATACATCTTCACTCAACCAGATCTAAACCTCAGGCAAAGGAGATGGATTGAAAAGATTAAAGACTTTGATCTCACCATTTCTTACACTCCAGGCAAGGCTAATGTTATGGCCGATGCTCTCAGTCGCAAGTCGTATTGCAATAATCTCATGATCATGGAAAGCCAACCTCCACTTCATGAAGAATTCCAGAAGCTGAACCTTGGTCTTGTTCCCCAAGGCTATCTTGCAAACTTGACAGCCAGTCCAACTCTCGAGGACAAGATTCGTTCTGAACAACTTCGTGATGCTGAAATCAAGAAGATGGTAGAGCACATCAAAGAGGGCAAGGATAAATTCAAGTCCTTCTCAATTGATGACAAGGGAACTGTGTTCTTCGAAGGACGCATTGCAGTTCCTCAAATCCAAAGTCTCAAAGATGTTATTCTCAAGGAGGCTCATGAAACTCCTCTCTCCATACACCCTGGAAGTACAAAGATGTACCAGGATCTTAAGACACTGTATTGGTGGCCTAGCATGAAACGTGAAATTGCTCAATACGTTTCTGAATGCGACGTTTGTCAACGTGTTAAGGCAGTTCATCAGAAAACAGCTGGTCTTCTCCAACCTCTGAAAATACCTGAGTGGAAGTGGGACATGATTGAAATGGACTTCGTCACTGGTTTCCCAAAGTCCAAGAAGGGCAACGATGCAATCTTCATTGTTATTGATCGTCTCACTAAAGTAGCTCACTTCTTTCCTGTCAAAGAGACAATCTCAGCTAGCCAGTTAGCAGAGCTCTACACAACAAAGATTGTTCCTCTTCATGGTGTTCCATTGGAAATAAGCTCAGACCGTGGAAGCATATTCACTTCTCATTTCTGGAAGAGTTTTCAAGAAGCATTGGGCACCAAACTTCTGTTCAGCATAGCTTATCACCCTCAGTCTCAAGGACAAGTCGAAAGAGTCAATCAGATTCTCGAGGATATGCTCAGAGCATGTGGTATCTCCTTTGGCATGAAATGGGAGGAATGTCTTCCATATGCTGAATTTTCCTACAACAACAGCTTCCAGGCAAGCCTAGGCATGGCACCATTTGAGGCACTTTATGGCCGCAGATGCAGGAATCCAATCAATTGGTCTGGAGCTGGTGAACGTTCACTCTTAGGCCCTGACATTGTTAAGGAAGCCGAAGAGAAAGTTCGCATCATTCGTGACAATCTCAAGATTGCTCAGTCTCGTCAGAAGAGCTACTATGACAGCAAGCACAGGGATATGGTCTATGCTCCTGGTGACAAAGCATATCTCCGTGTAACTCCCCTCAGAGGCACTCATCGTTTTGGTGTGAAAGGAAAGCTTGCACCAAGATACATTGGTCCTTTAAACATTCTCTCAAGGCGTGCGGAAAATGCCTATCGTCTTGAACTTCCAGAAAAACTATCCAAGGTGCACGATGTGTTTCACGTGTCACAGCTCAAGAAGTGTTTCAAAGATCCAGATCGTGCAGTTGATCATGATTCCATTGAACTGCAAGAAGATCTATCTTATGAGGAGCACCCTATTCGAATTCTCGATGAGACCGAGCGTAAGACTCGAAACAAGAGCACCAAGTTCTTAAAAGTGCAGTGGTCTCATCATTCCGATAAAGAGGCAACGTGGGAGACCGAAGAGGATCTTCGCAAGAAGTATCCGGACCTTTTCTCTTCTCAGTAGGAATCTCGGGGCACGATTCCTTCAAGGGGGGGCGTTTTGTAACATCCCAAGTATGAAAACTCCCCCTAGAATGTTTGTTTCTTGCTTTAATTAATGTTTTGCATCATCTCATCATACTCATTGCTTTGTTTGCATCTGTTTTCAATTGTTTTCTATTTCAAATTCAAACCAATTTTCAAACCTTTGTTTCATACTTGTTATGTTACAATTGTCCAAATAGAAAGTTCAACTAAAACATTCAAATGTTTCCATTAAACCATAAGGTTCAAACTAGTTAAAATTATGGCTTTTAATAATTCACTTAATTCAAATGATGTTCAAATTCAATTGCAAATTACAAACAGCACCCAATTTGAACTTATCAAAATTACAAAACAATTCTTTCACTTGTTTCCAATTAAACTTGAATTTAAAAACTTAATTGCTTAAGTTCAATTATTTCAATTAATATTAAATGTCATTCAAATTTTAAACAAATTACAAACAGCACTTAAATTCAAATCATTTTGAAAAACCAAAAGTTGCACTTTGTGCTGTTACAATAAATAAACAATCTACAAAATATTTCCCTAAAATTTCTAACTCAAAAACCCTAATTTTTCTTCCTATTTCTTTTCAGCAAAAAAAAAACAAAGAAAAATAATAAAAGAAACAGAGAGGGGTGGGCAGGCCAGCCAGGTGGGCTGCGCCCACCAGCCCACCACACCCCAGGGCCTGCTTACCTGTTCGCCATCGTCTTCAACCTGTACGGCAGAAGATCCACCCTGTCCACGTCGCTGGCAGTGAACAGGGAACGGCCGGGAGGCGCTCACCGCCCCTATAAAACCTAACCCTAGGCCGAGCTGCTAGCCCTGACCACCCACCACCACCTATCTCCCTCTCGCCGCCGTTTCCCCTCCGATTTTCCTCTCTCTGCCGGCGAAATTCCCTCTCTGAACCTAAACCCGAACCACCACCTCTGTACTTCCGGTGATCGCCGCCGGGATGCCCTCCCTTCCCTCCGGTTAGCAGCGGGAACGGATCCCCCACTGCTCCCTCTCCATCCCCGACACCTCCGTTGAGCCCGAGGGGGCCTGTAGCGCCGCCGCCGTCCTCATCTCGTCGCCGGCGTCCACCTCCACACCGAGCCTCCGCTTCCACTTCACGGCTGGTGAGAAGCACCTCTGCCTCTTTTCCCTCGCCCTCCCCTCTGCAAGCAACCGTAGCACACACACCTGATGCGCAGCCCACGAGCACACGCATCCACGCAGCGAGCGTGGCGTCGCCGGCGGCCACCGTACGCTTCTGACAGCGAGTTTCAGAGTTTCAGTAAAACCAATCGAACCCGAACCTTATCCTCCTCACGAACCTGTACTGTCAACAAATTCAGAAGCCACCGCAGTGGTAGCGGTACTGTGCGCGCGCGCCCGAGCCCTAGGTTCGAATCCCCCTCGGCGCAGTAAAATCCCCACCTTTTTGCCAATTGACACGCGGGCAGGCAGGAGGCCCACCTGTCTGCGGCAGTGAGCGCCACGTGAGCTGCCACGCAGGCCAGGGCCCCCCTGTCAGTGGCTTGGGCTAGCCACTGCAGGCTAGAAAATGCTTCTGCCCAGTTTTCTGTTACGTTTAAATCCTTTTCATTTACAGTTTGGTCCCTAATTTTAAATTGCTAATAACTTTTATTTTCTAAATCCAAATAATGCAAATAAAATATGTTTGCTGAACCAAATTAAATTCTCTACATGATTATAACATTTGTTTTCTGTTTTGCACATTTCAAATTGTTTCAAATTTCAAATTCAAACAATTGATTTCAAATTTAATTAAATGCATAACTAATTCAAACTTAATTCAAATGCCACATATTAAATATGTTTTCCATGCCATTTTAAACCACCTTTCAAAATATAAATTATGTTTCATGTTTTGAAAAATTAAAATTGGTTAAATAATTTACACCTTGTTTAAATCATTTAAATTTGATAAATTCATAACTTGCTCAAATTAAATTATTTTTGAACATGTAAAATATGTTTTCAAACCAGAAAAAACATAACCTTTCCAAATATGAATTTTATTTTATGTTTTGAACAAATAAAATTCAATTAATATTCATGCTTGATTCAGTTCCATTTAAATCTTGTTTAACTTGTTTAATTCATAATTAAATCATTGTAATTCCTTTTTCAATAATTGAAACATGTAATCCACCTAAAACTTTGTGCTCTATTCAAATAGGAACTTTGTTATCTGTTTTGAACAATTAAACTTGATGAAAACAACAAATGCTTGTGTAACTCCTTTAAGAAGCAACTTCTCATAACTTAATAAATAATTTTCCAAACTTGGTAAACAACATATCAAGTTGATTCCATTGTTGTTTCCTTTTTGTTTTCATCATGCATGCATCATGCTAACCAACTTCCACATGGTAATTAATTGTAGATCATTTGTTTCAACCCTAACTCATGGGCTTCCATATGCAATCCAAATTGCATATGGGTCCATTTAAACATGTTATCTTGTCAACTAGTTTATTTTGATGCATCAATTAATTGCCATGCATCATCCCATGATTGTGCATTATATCCTGTTATTGATTGTTCGTCTCTTTTCGATTGTGTGTTTGCTTCTTCTCGAATAGACGACGACGTTGAGACCGACGAGGTTTACGACACTACTTCTGAGGAGTTAGCTCAGTACCAGGCTACTGAGTTTGCAGGCAAGTATTCACTCACATGAACCATTGTGTCATGTTCCACACTGGATACCGATACTTTCCGTTGTCTATTCTGCTAGCCTTATGAATCTTTGCTTCTTCTCGAATAGACGATGACGTTGAGACCGACGAGGTTTACGACACTACTTCTGAGGAGTTAGCTCAGTACCAGGCTACTGAGTTTGCAGGCAAGTATTCACTCACATGAACCATTGTGTCATGTTCCACACTGGATACCGATACTTTCCGTTGTCTATTCTGCTAGCCTTATGAATCGTTGCTTGTGTCCCGATCCTATCACATGTTATCATATAACCCTGATATTGCCTCACCTCCACACCTATAACCCCTTGTTTGTTGCCTTAGTCTTACCTAGCATGCTTAGGGTTGTTTTTGCTCGAGTCTGTTGTCCGTTACTTCCTTTACCATATTTTATTATGTTCTATGGGCTCGATGGTTAAGCAACAATCATGTTAATGTTGGGTAATAATAATCTGATGATAAGGCACCGGCAGGAGGCCCGGCGTGGTTTTGAGGCCTGCTAGTGTCGACCCTAATTAGGAAAAGGGTCTTGTCTACTGATCCATGATGAGCGCACTACCCGCATGTGGGAAGCGTGTATGGGCGCCCCCCTCAATTTGATTCGATTCGCATCTCGTCCAAATCGCCTCATTTAGTTCGGGTTTTCCATTTGCCGCATGCATGTTTTTGCGAGCCCAGGCCAGGGTGGAACTTTTGTAGTCGGCATATAGGGAGACACGTTCTTAGAGTGCTATGAGGGTCCCCTTTTCTTCGTGGGGCTCGATTAGCCGTGCGCTCAAGGTGCTTTGGGCTTGATGCGAAGAAGAGTTGGGTTGTGTTGAGTGCCTCGCTTGGTGGAAGTGCTTTTCCTATCTGGTGGGGTATTCTTACGTGTACGGCCAAATTGGTGCATCCCTGTAGGGTTAAATCTTCTCGAGAAGCCGTGTTTTCCGCGGTTATGGTTGACTTGGTGAAAGTACTGGCTAACAAGTACTCAGAACAACTTACACCTAACTAATGCTAATTTTGACTAGTAATAGGATTATTGACACAATAACCTGAACCATCATTAATCCAACTGTGTGAGTTATCCTTGGGTTGCTTCCTTAGTAGGGGGTAACATTGGATGGGTTTGTTTGGTGGTTATCAATAGTTGGTTACTATACGTTATCTTATCTTCTTCCTGTTAGCCGGATGTTGTAGCGTGTCTCTGTAGTTGGTTACCGCAGCCCGCTGCTATACTTTTGTATCACCTATTCTTCCGTTGAACCTAAAGCATTTTGTACCTGGTGTTGCCGGGTACACTCTGGTGAAGTGTGAGTCTTGCTTGCCAGTACTTGTCTGTACTGACCCCTATGGGGCTGCGTGTTCTGCAAACTACGGTTCCGATGATCCCCATGGAGGCTACTACGTGGAGTACGACGAGACTGCAGACGAGTAGATAGCGGACCCGGGCAGGATCCGAGACTACGTGGATGGGCTTCGTTTTCCTTTCATTGCCGGCCTCTTAGGCCTATCTGGATTTTGTCTGTACTCAGACACTTTGTTTGTTTCCGCTGCTATGTAATGATGACATGTTGGGACATGTGTCCTCTGGATGATTGTATTTGCTATTCTCTGCCCTAGTGAGGGCCAGCTGCAACTTATTTCCATCTTTTGTGTCTTAGAGATATGTTGTGGTATCATTCCGTTTAACGCCGTTGACGTACCATGTGTGAATGGTATGAAGTACGTCAATGGTAGTATCTTGATCTCTATGGGATAGTTTACATCGACGATGGATAGTAGAGTTTGGTTGTCGCACATAAGTGCTGGCCTACTCGTAAGAGGATGCGGGAGCAGTTAGGCCCCGTAATCCAAGCATCTACTGTCCAGTTCGGCCCGGTGAGTATCCTATAGAAGTCAGGGTGCGACAGTCGTTCACACTCACCAGCTCAATTCCTTGTTTTCTCGAGGTAGCTTCTTCATAGTATTTCTCCATCAAAAGCAATCATTTTCCTAGGCCAAGCATTGTTCCAACTCATGACGTGCATCCAATCCTAATCTGTCCTTTCGTGTGTGACTGGTTGTAGGGTTGTGGCTTTGTTGTGGTCGTTCTTGATGCAGGTCCGTGCCATGTCACATGTGGTAGACCAAGCCGACATCATCAAGCCGCCCATCGAAGCATAGGTACGTATTCTACTCAACACTTGGACTTCGCATCAAAGATGATTGTGGGCAAGTCAACTACCGTTGATTACTTGGGAACACATTAATGAATTTCTCCTTTTCAGACATGTTCCTGATCGACAGTGTGCTGCTCACATTAATGAATAACTCTTCATGCCCCCAACTGATTATAGAATGAAGCGGTGAAAGAAGATTCACGTGTATAGTCTTTGTTGGTGCACTCAGTTGTATAAATCTAATTAATGGATGGAGCTTAATATAGCCAGACCAACATTATTGGATATTTGTTTTTCCTCCTTCCAGTGGCCAAATATATCCTTCGACGTTGAAATAGATCCCGAGTCAAAATAGGAACTATTCCCCTGACACCGAAAATAGATCGGAGAGAGGATATATATGCCAAGAACTTTGCGTTTCCGCATGCCCATATTGATCGATTTCTCCCGTCCCGCCAGCGTTGTTATGCTATTTGCTGGGAGATTAAAGCATTGCAGCCGTTTCTAGCTGAGGACTCTTTCTTAGTTGGTGGAAAAAAAATATTCTCGGTGAATATATCTTGAAACTCAAAGAAATTTCATTCCGCCTTAACATTGATCTTCAAGCAGGTCAAAAAAAGAAACATTAATCTTAAAGTTGTTTTACCGTGACGTCGCATCAGAACAACTATATTGACAACAAACTACGACAAGTTATAATTTTGACATTAGAACCATATGTCCTTCAATATTTTATCTACAATATTACTAACAATAACAATATGTATACCTTTACAGCAACATGTGTGAAATAAGATAATTCATATTCAATGATTTATTAATATTATAATCGATATTGTTAGACGTGTGTTACACGTGCACTTTTACTAGTCCAAGTAAGTAGTACTATTCTTGGTAATATCTTCTAAAATATACTACCAATTTTCACACGTGCCGTGGATAACGACCTGACGTGGACATGGGACCCACTTGAAGACGCGCAAAGGAAATTGGGGCCAGTTAAAAGAAATGGAGGCTCGGGGCGGTTCGTCCCAAATTGAGCTCCTCCTTGGGTTTCAAGCGGGACGGGAAGCGGTCGTCCAGCAACAACAATATGCGGGACAGTACTGCGCATGCGGGCCTTCGCGGCTGCCCGCTACAACCCACTAGCACAAATGCGGGACATAGTGGCATCTCGCGTAACCCCGCAACAGCCCGCTAGAAGAAAACTACTCTGCCATGCACTATCTACAACAACAAATAAATGACTACCGTACTGAAATATGGCATGCAGAGCTTACAGACTGAAACAGCACTAGTGAAACATCACTTCATGCACAGCGGTGCTGAAAGGACATGGCAAAACATAAATTTTTCTATCAAATGCACTGTAACAGCAGCTCTCGGATATGTTACAGACCTACATTACATAAAATGTATGATTTGCAGTACATCCAATGAATAGCAATCATGGGGATCTCGTATGATTTTCAGGGTCCTTAGGAAGTTATCCATTCCTGTAATATTAAGAGCATGAATTGTATAACTCTCTCTGTTCCAAAATATAATCCTTTTCAGCAAACTAGATTAGCAAACTAAAAGGAATTACATTTTGGAACAGAGCTAGTAGCATCTTGTGGCCTTGGATTGACGTGCACAACAAGATCCTTTAGCAGTCACCTCTCTCCCATGGTCCCCACCTTGCACAAGACGTCATACAGCCGATCTTTCTTCTGCTGGAGCATGCTACAAATACATGCAAAACGATCAGAGTTCAATTAATCATCTCATATGGTTCCCTCGGATTAAACAGGGAGACAAAGTTTTTCTCTATATGCTACTTGGGTAGTTATAGTCATCTCATAATATAGCTCCAGTTCGGAATGGAACTATAACCTCACCACTTGCTGCTGTTTCGAAGGGACCATGATTATGCAGCGGAATTAAACCCTCGGATCAACCCGTAAGACAAGGTTTCCCCTAATGATGCTAATTGGCTAGCTCTAAAAATCTCACAAAATTGCTATAGTTTGGAATAGAAGAGTAAACCTCAACACTTTCTGTTGTTTCGAGGAGAGCACGATTATGTAGCAAATGAATCAACTCAGAGAACCCATGATTTCATATAATGCACCATGCTGATAGAAAATGAAGAATGGGGCATATGCAAGGATTTTCTCATTCTTCCAACCATAGTAATCAAGAAAACGGGGCGATGTTTAATTTTGCCTTCTTCTAGATGGTAAGTTTTCTTGTTCTGAAATGATAAAACTGCTGAGGGTCTTGTTAGCATAGTGGGTGTTGCCTAGTGTCTATACATGCCTACCTTCAGGTTATCCACTCTATTGGTGGAATACCGACTACCGAGTAATCAAATTTCTGCTGAAATTCGCATAGGCTAGCAGGCCCATTAGGCAATTTCCATTTAATCCCTAAGGCCCATGCTGCCATAGCAAATGGTGGGAGTTTAGTCCCACATTGCTAGTTGGGAGAGTTTTGCACCAGTTTATAAGGTGAGCTCTCTCCCCACTAGTGTGAGTTGGTATGAAGAGAGAGGAGTAGTGGAGGTGTTCCACACGCGCGCTCCTCCTCCTCCGCCGCCCGCCTCGCCACGCCTCGCCTCGCCTCGTCACGACACGTCACGACGCGCCGCGGGTTGCGGGAATGAGCCGAGCCGATGCCTTTATTTTGGCAGTTGGAAACGGAGTCAACAGACACGCCAATAATATGAGACGTCATATTGATTGTTGTCTATTGCGTCACATTTATTTTGGTAACAGCCGCGCGCAGTAAAACGCCGCATTGATCACGTGTTAACCGCGCGCAGTAAAACAGCGCATTGATTACGTGGTAACGGCTGTAGTAAACGCCAAATTGATTTGTGAGCTGACCGTTCTCCTCCCGTGCCTATATATTGAGGTCGCAGGGGCGGACACATACACACAACTCATACGCTCTGTACCCACTGTCGTTCCTCTCTCTGTTGCTGCCTCCGGTGATCCCATCCCGTCTACCGCGTACACGGCCGACGGGAGAGCAGGCCTCCGAAACTCCGCCTCTCCAGATCCTGTACGGGAGAGGGGCGATTAGGTTTTTGGGGAGCGTCTCCTACGCGACTGCTCGCTGCCGTACGTCTACTTCGACTACTACCTCATCATCAACATGGCCTCCGAAGCCGAACGAGCTGCTGCTGCCGCCGCTGCTGCCACCGAGGCCGCTGCTGCTGCTGAGGCCGCCAACGCTGCTGCTGCCGCCGCGGCCGCCGCCTCTGCTACGACTACTGCCAATTGGCCAACTGCAGGGTATAACACGTTTATCCCTGCCCTTGTTATTTCCATGTGTGCGATACTAGAAGTTTGCGTAGATGTGTCTACTGTCAACCTAGTATGCATGAATATGGTTAATTATCAGTATGCTTACGTCATGATCGTGGTTTATACTTGGATTAATTTAATCTGTAAATTGCCTAAATTCCTAACAATCCAAAAACCTAATATGTGTAGGCAATTTTCGATTCATGGTTTTGCTACTGCACTGAAACCGGACCCGTTTATGGGGACGTACTTTAAGCGTTGGCAGACCAAAACTTTCTTATGGCTCACGGCTATGAACGTGTTCTGGGTCGTCGATGTCACTCCCACGGAAACGATTACTCCTGATCAGGAGAAGGCGTTTAGGGATGCCACCGTCGTCTTTGTTGGATGCGTTCTAAGCGTGATCGGAGAAAAGTTTGTTGACGCATATTTACATGTGCGGGTTGCCAAGGACTTGTGGGAGGCGCTCGAATCCAAATTCGGCGCAACCGATGCTGGCAGCGAGATGTACAGTGTAGAGCAGTTCCATGACTACAGAATGGTCGAAAACCGTTCTGTTTTGGAGCAGGCTCATGAGATACAGTGCATCGCTAAGGAGCTTGAAATTCTCAAGTGCGTGTTACCGGGCAAGTATGTCGCGGGATGCATAATCGCCAAGCTGCCTAATTCCTGGAGGAGCTTTGCCACCACTCTGAAACATCAGAGGCGTGAATTCTCAGTAGAGGATGTCATCGGCCATCTGAGTGTTGAGCAGAATTCGAGGGCAAAGGACTCGCATGGAAAAGGGAATGAAGGGACTTCTGCGGCCAATATGGTACAGAAGAACTACAACTCCCACAAGAACAAGGCGAGGACTGGTGTCCAGCAGAATACCGACTTCAAGAAGAAGGCTAAGAAGACCTTCAAGAAGGATAAGAAGAAAGATGGCTGCTTCACTTGTGGTTCACTGGAACACTGGGCTGGGAAGTGCCCAAAGAAGTATGTGAAGCCAGGACAGGATTCCAAGGCTGTCAACATGATCGTGAGCAACAATGAGAATGGGGCATCTGGGTATGGTAATTTGTTTACTGTATTTTCAGTTTGTCAGTCTACTGATTGGTGGATTGACACAGGTGCAAACATTCATGTGTGTGCTGACATCTCATTGTTTTCTTCTTATCAGTTCACAAGGAACGGGTCCGTATTGATGGGGAACGGCGCAAGTGCTTCTGTACTTGGTGTTGGCACGGTCGATCTGAAGTTTACTTCGGGAAGGATCGTGCAGCTCAAGAACGTGCAGCATGTCCCCGCCATCAAGAAGAATCTCGTTAGTGGCTCCCTTCTATGTAGAGAAGGATTTAAGTTGGTTTTCGAGTCCAATAAAGTAGTTGTAACGAAATATGGACTTTTTGTTGGAAAAGGGTATGAGTGCGGAGGTCTGTTCCGCTTTTCCCTCGCTGATTTCTGTAATAAAGTCGTGAACAATATTCATTCGAGTGTTAATGAAACAGAAGTTTGGCATTCACGTCTTTGTCACGTTGGTTTCAGTTGCATGACGCGGTTAGCAAAACTAAATTTAATTCCAAGTTTCACTTTAGCCAAAGGTTCTAAGTGTCATTCGTGTGTACAAGCAAAGCAACCTCGCAAGCCCCACAAGGCTGCGGAGGAGAGACACTTGGCGCCATTAGAACTCATACATTCTGATCTCTGTGAGATGAATGGTGTGTTGACTAAACCTGGAAAGAGATACTTCATGACATTAATAGATGATTCCACTAGGTTTTGCTATGTATATCTGTTAAACACTAAAGATGAGGCTTTACACTACTTTAAAATCTATAAGGCAGAAGTTGAGAATCAACTTGAAAAGAAAATTAAACGAATCCGGTCAGATCGTGGTGGAGAGTATTTCTCTAATGAGTTTGACTCTTTCTGTGCGGAACATGGCATTATTCACGAGAGGACGCCTCCCTATTCACCTCAGTCAAATGGGGTTGCCGAAAGGTAAAACCGTACTCTAACAGATTTGGTTAACGCCATGTTAGATACATCGGGTTTATCCAAGGCATGGTGGGGGAGGCTATATTGACATCATGTCATGTCCTGAATAAAGTTCCGACGAAAGACAATGAGGTCACTCCCTATGAGCAATGGGAGAAGAGAAAAACAACACTCTCGTACTTACGTACTTGGGGCTGTTTGGCAAAAGTCAATGTGCCGATCCCCAAAAAGCGTAAACTTTGACCAAAGACCGTGGATTGCGTTAATTTGGGATACGCTAAGAATAGCGTTGGCTATAGATTTCTAGTAGTGAAATCTGAGGTACCTGACGTGAAGGTCGGTACGATTTTGGAGTCTAAAGATGCTACATTCTTTGAGGATATTTTTCCTATGAGAGATATGCGAAGCACTTCTAGACAGGAATCAGAGGAGACTCCTGAACCTGCCATTCCTATGGAATATTATGAACAAATACATGATGAGAATCCTGAGAAGGATGACGAGGAAACCCTTGGTAGGGGCAAGAGACAGAGGACTGCAAAGTCCTTTGGTGATGATTTCCTTGTGTACCTTGTGGATGATACTCCCACTTCTATTTCAGAAGCTTATGCATCTCCAGATGCTGACTACTGGAGAGAAGCGGTCCGTAGCGAGATGGATTCCATCATGGCTAATGGAACGTGGGAGATCACTGAACGTCCTTATGGATGTAAACCATTAGGATGTAAGTGGGTGTTCAAAAAGAAGCTTAGGCCTGATGGTACGATTGAAAAGTACAAGGCTAGACTTGTGGCCAAGGGTTATTCCCAGAAAGAAGATGAAGATTTCTTTGACACTTATTCACCTGTGGCCAGACTGACCACCATTCGAGTATTACTCTCGTTGGCGGCCTCGCATGGTCTTCTCGTCCATCAGATGGATGTTAAGACGGCTTTCCTAAATGGAGAGTTAGACGAGGAAATCTATATGCAACAACCAGATGGCTTTGTGTTAGATGGTCAAGAAGGAAAAGTGTGTAAATTACTGAAATCTTTATATGGGCTGAAACAAGCACCTAAGCAATGGCATGAGAAGTTCAATACAACTTTAACATCTGTTGGCTTTGTTGTTAATGAAGCTGACAAATGTGTATACTATCGCCATGGTGGGGGCGAAGGAGTTATTTTGTGTTTGTATGTTGATGACATACTGATATTTGGGACCAACCTCAAAGTAATCAATGAGGTTAAGTCATTTCTATCCCAGAACTTTGAGATGAAAGATCTTGGTGTGGCTGATGTTATCTTGAACATCAAGCTATTGAGAAACAATGAGGGTGGGATTACACTTCTGCAATCCCATTATGTTGAGAAGGTTTTGAGTCGTTTTGGATATTCGGACTGCAAAACTTCTCCAACACCATATGATCCTAGTGTGCGGATTCGAAATTTCGAAGGCACAGCTAAGGATCAGCTGAGGTATTCTCAAGTAATTGGTTCACTCATGTATCTAGCGAGCGCTACGAGGCCTGACATCATGTTTGCTGTGTGCAAACTAAGCCGGTTTGTTTCCAATCCGGGTGATGTGCATTGGCATGCTGTAGAAAGAATTATGCGCTATCTGAAAGGTACCGTGAACCATGGACTTCACTACAGTGGATATCCTTCGGTACTTGAAGGGTATTGTGATGCGAATTGGATCTCTGATGCTGATGAGATGAAAGCCACAACGGGGTATGTGTTTACCCTTGGAGGTGGTGCTGTTTCCTGGAAGTCTTGCAAGCAAACGATCTTAACGAGATCGACAATGGAAGCAGAATTGACAGCATTAGACACGTCTAGTGTCGAAGCAGGATGGCTTCGAGATCTTTTGATGGACTTGCCTGTGGTTGAAAAGCCAGTACCGGCTATCCTTATGAACTGTGACAATTAAACAGTGATTGTCAAGGTGAAGAGTTCAAAGGACAATGCACAGTCCACAAAGCACATAAAAATGAGATTAAAAGATGTCAGACATTTAAGAAACTCCGGAGTGATAGCGGTGGATTATATCCAGTCGGCTAAAAATCTGGCAGATCCCTTTACTAAAGGGCTATCACGTGTTGTGATAGAAAGTGCATCGAGGGAGATGGGTATGAGACCCACATGAGTTGCCATGGCAGTAACCCAACCTATGTGATCGGAGATCCCGTGAAGTGGGACCTGGGAAAACAAGCTAGTGGTTAACTGAGGAGAGTAATTTTTACTAACCCACTCCACTGGAGATGCAGTACTCTCAAAAACTGTATGGCAGGTTGACTTTTGTCTTAATGTGTTCCAAGGCTTGTATAAGCAAGATGCTATCCTACAGAGCGATCTTTGGAGGAACACACCTATATGATTCTGACTGCTGGTCACAGTCTATGAGATTGGGTGATCTCTAATAAGTTCATGAATAGGCCAGGAGTATGACTAATATGCTCCACCCGAGGGGTCAGCCTTCGGCAGCCTAGTACTGGCAAGACATTTAGTGAAACTATTTTACGCCAAACTGACAATTCAAGGCATAGTCCATTGTTCAGTTGTGATGTAGTGTAGCTACTTGTTCTAGGTGGATGTTCAACCTTAACGGGTCTCCACTGAAAATGCCGGTATATAAAAACAGTGAATGGAACAGAGGACAACACATGGGTCTTCGGGATCTGGTGGGGGATTGCTGAAATTCGCATGGGCTAGCAACTTGGATTAATTTAATCTGTAAATTGCCTAAATTCCTAACAATTTCACGTTAATCTCGAAATATTATTTAAAGAAAACATTGATGGCATCATATGTTTAAACTTTCTACCTTTTTTCGGTGGTAGAGTCCAAAGAACAGCAGGGGCAGAGCTGCCAACTATAGTAACGAATTTAGGCAAAGCCTTTAGTAAAACTCAAAGTGCAATAAGTCTTGATGAACAAGATGAGAGCACTCAAAGTTTTGGCTGGATAGGCTGCTTAACATGTCTGGTATGCTCAAGACGGCATGCTCGCTAACAAACCAGAGCTGAAAAATAGCTAACTGAAAAACAACTAAATTTTGAACTAACTGAACCTAGACCTAAAATGCTACTGTAAACCACGACAGTTTCAGTCTTTGGTCTTACAAATGGAAAAACATCAGTTATATTTGTTCATGAACGCTATCGACATTTCAACATGGTCGCTCCTGAACAAAACTGACGGTGGATTCTGAAATTGGTCGTGTGAGGAGACCAACCTCGTCGCCATGGCCTGAGCGACCCTTCCAAGTTCCAAGTACTTCATTGTTGTCTAACCTGTTCAGTTTGTTCATCGGTCCAGGATCATCGGTTGTAGTGCAAACAACTAATAATTATGAAATCATGAATTCACCAGAATTTTATTCAGGCTATGCACCTATTGCTGTTAGTTCAGGTTTCGGCTGGGAAATGTCAAGTTGAAGTCAAATCTTACAAACACATCTATAAGCACATTCAGACTTTTCCAAAATAGGACATATAACTTTTCCAACATGAAAACCCCCACTACTACTTAATCTACTGCTCATATTTGCACACATGGAGTTGTATTGACTTGATACCATGAAATAAAATCAGATATATGTGTACTGATTCGAGATAACAATTTCAACAATCCAAGAGAATCATGAAGGATATGTATCCACTTTTTAATAATTTCTACAAAAGTAAATATACTGGACTACACAACATCAACAACCCAAGAAAGGTTCGAAATCTTGAGAGGGCATGGGTGGTTACCTTCAGCACACTAAGATCGATGGGGTGCACGGACATCGGCAGTAGCAGCGGCCTGTACAGGGGCATGGGAGGGGGCGGAGTTGGAGCGGTGACAGAAAGCGGCGAGGGAAGCGATGGAAGAGCTCCAACGTCAGGCCATGAGCAGCCCCGGAGGTGGAGCACCGACGGCAACTGTCGGTGAGGGAATCGACGGCCATCCCGCCGTGGGCGATAGGCAGATGTGGAGATGGCTGCTCCGCCACCGTCGAGCACATAACCCCCAGCTCCGACGTTGACCCCAGCATCAAGAGCCTAGTGCCGCCGCAAGATCTTTCCCCATCGCCGAGACTGTGCGGGCGGATGCGTTTTGCGGGACTATGCGGGGGTAGATCTTTGCGGGACTATGTGGCTACGCGGCAGGCTGGCGGTCTTTGTGGGTTGACCACTTTAGCCCACTAGACCTTACACAGGCAGCCCGACGGCATTACGCGGGCCTATTTTGCGGGGCGGCGTCGCGGCACTGCGGGATATCCCGCCCCACCTGATACCTGAGCTCCTCCTCACGGATGCATCCATGCCGGCTGCACTTCGTGCCCGCCACTACCAACGACACAAGGTCTCATTTGCCCGCCACTACTTCTACAAGCCCTGCATCGTGGCCGGTGTAGCGGCACCCGGATGGCAAGGGCTCTTCTTCTACGGGCACGACGCATGGCAACATATTGCCTGCGGTGCCTCCCTGCGGGAGCACGGGACGATGTTCCGATGTTCGTCGCTGCCGCCGCGAGCTTACCGCCGCAGTTGGTGCCCGTCAGAGCAAAGGAGCTCACAGCCGGTGCTCAGTGACAGGGACGCGGCCGGACCCGTGCAGCGCGCCACCGCGCGGACATTGGATCCCAACGCCGCATGCGGCTTCTTTTCCCGGCGTCGTGCAGGCAGCTTCGTTCCGGAACGGGCAGCTCCGAGGTGGACTTCCTGCAACTCGATCGACTCGGGGTGCGCGTCCACGGCCCTGCATCTCTTCGTCGAGCTGGACGCCCATGACGCGCTCGCCGCCGACCACGGACGACTTCGCCGCAGTCCGTCGTTTTCTTAGCGACAATACGTTCGGCCATCGCCGGTCGCGGACGGCACACAGGTAGCCACACACGTCCGTGCGCGGCGTCGCAATGACCGAGTCGGCCAAGCTAACCGACCGACGTGGCGCACATCAGTGCGCCTCCTCCAGTCGCCCATGACTGGCGCACATCAGTGCTACCCGGCCGACGTGGCACACATCAGGGGCCAGCCGGCGGCGGCTCGGGTCTCTCATGTGCTTGGGGAAGGCGGAGGTGGTCAGAGGCGACGAGATCGACCGCAGCGGCCACCCACTAGAGTCGGGGAAGATGACCTTGGAACAGACGGAATCGAGAGCCACAGCTCCCGTGACTCGGGGAGGAGATGCAGGAGGAATAGGAGGAGCCGGAGGTGGTCTTTGATTCGTTGGGGGCATCCGAGAACGAAGGCGCGTCGCGACGAGTACATCAAAGTCTTTCGGCGAGCAAACTTGGAGCGAAGCGGTGGCGAAGGAAGCTGAGGATGTGCTTCGTCTTCCTTGAGCTCCTGCTCCCGTCTGCGACAAGTCAACGCTCACGGTGGGATGTGAGGTTGGAGGAGGAAGAAAATCAGAAAGGAGAATAAGGTGGGGCTGACAAATGGACCCCACTTCCACCTCAGCTCATATCCACACTAGTAATCAAGCATGTGCACATGCACGTTCCATACAATGCCCAAAATAGATGAAAATATAATAGTGTGTGTTGTGGATAATATGGGATGGAATTAAAATAACTATATATTTTCCGGAAAATCGAATTAAAAAAGAAAAAAGCCATCGTACTATGCTCCAAAATTCAATTGGCACTCCATATGCTTTTAGTGTTAGAATGAACGAAATTCAGGCATGGATCATTCTAATTGTAATGTTTGTTGAATATATTAGCAATTTAGCACATGATTTAATGCGAAATAGCAGCAGATGAATTGCGACAGTAGTAAATACAGTAATCATGCAAATATCTAGATCTAGTACAGTAGACAAACTGATCCAATCTATAGCTAGAACTAGACATAAGAATTCCAGGAGTATCTCATACAGATGGAATAGAATTACGTACGATGGAGCGGTAGCGGCACCGCCGTTGTTGTTGTCCACGTCGGCCATGTCGTCGATGAAGAGGTTGCCGATGTCCGGGAAGAAATCGTCGTTGGGGAAGTGGTCGCCGTCAGCAGTCGCGCTCATGCGCTCCCCAAAAACCTGATCGCCCCTCTCCCGTACAGGATCACAAGAGGCGGGGTTCCGGAGGCCTGCTGTCCCTTCTCGCGGTGCACGCCGGAAGGAGGGATGGAGAAGACTTGAATTGGCGGCGCAGTGTTTATGGAACGGTATGACGAAGTAGCGGCTAGGGTTTACCGTATGCGCGTATTTATATGCGGGCTGGGAGAGACGTGGGCGTAACTCCACGTCTGAGTCGGTTCGGATCCACGATCCAGAAAGGAAACGGAAACGGTTTTGGAATTAACGCGTCCGTCAATTACCAAATTAAATGACTCATTAAATTTTCCTAATCGACAAAATAAACGCTCTCGGCTCGGCTCATTCCCGCAACCCGCGGCGCGTCGTGACGTGTCGTGACGAGGCGAGGCGTGGCGAGGCGGGCGGCGGAGGAGGAGGAGCGCGCGTGTGGCACACCTCTCCTCTTGCCTTGCCTACTCATACATGAGCTAGAATGGCTCACCTTATAAGGTGCTTCCACTCTCTTCAAACTAGCAATGTGGGACTAAACTTTAGTCCCACTCACTCCACTTATTATTCATGAATGGGCCATGACAATTTCAGGATTTTTAGTGGGCTTAATGGGCTAGCCAAGTGAGCCCATATGATGGAGCCCATGTAAAATTCCAACAATCCCCCACAAAGTGTCATTAGCACATTTCATAAACTCTGTTCCAAAACATTGTTTATATACCGGTGTTAGTGGAGACTGTTAAGTTGAACTTCCACTTAGAACATCATGCTACACTAGTTCACAACTTGAATAGTAGACTACGCCTTGAACTACAAGTTTGCTGTGATACCCGTTTCACACAACGTCTGAACCGATACTAGGCTGCCGCAAGGCTTCCCCGCGGTTTGGAGCGTATGCGTCATACTCCGAAGGCCTTTCATGAGTTTATTAGAGAGCACCCGATTCTCATAGACTGCGACGTTTAACAGTCAGACTCATATAGGTGAGTTCCTCAGGAGATGTTCTGTAGGACACATCTCTGCTTATATAAATAAGCCACTTGGAACACATTAAGACAAATGTCAACCTACCGTACAGATCAGGAGAGTATTGCATCTTTTATGGAGTGGAATAAAAAATAAGGATACTCTCCTCTCAGCCGACCAACAGCTTGTCTCCCACTTCTAATTCACGGGATCTCCGATCACATAGAGTGGGTTACCACTGTGGGCAACTCATAACGTGGGTCTCAAACCCATCTCCCTTGATGCATTATCTATCACATTCCGTGATAAACCCTTTGTGAAGGGATCTGCCAAGTTCATGGACGTTTGGATATAATCCAACGCAATAACTCCGGAGTTCTTCAATTTCCTGACAGATTTTAATCTCCTCTTCACATGTCTTGATGACTTTGCATTATCCTTAGAACTGTTCACTTTGACGATCACAGTTTGATTATCACAGTTCATTAGGATTGCGGGTATTGGTTTTTCAACCATAGGCAAGTCCATCAAGAGCTCACGAAGCCACTCTGCCTCAACAGTGGCTGTGTCTAATGCTGCGAGTTCTGCTTCCATAGTTGACCTCGTTAAGATGGTCTGCTTGCAAGACTTCCAGGAAACAGCGCCACCACCAAGTGTAAAAACATAACCACTAGTGGCCTTAAGCTCATCAGCATCAGATATCCAATTAGAATCACTATATCCTTCCAGAACCCTCGGGTTTCCGGTATAGTGAATTCCATAGCTCGCAGTGCCTTTTAAATAGCGCATAACTCTCTCAAGCGCACGCCAATGATCATCTCCCGGATTGGAAACAAACCGGCTCAATTTGCTCACAGCAAAAGAGATGTCAGGCCTCGTGGCACTCGCCAAATACATAAGCGAGCCTATAATCTGAGAATATCTCAGTTGATCTCTAGTAATCCGTTGATTCTTTCGAAGCAACAAACTAGCATCATATGGAGTTGAAGAAGGATTGCAGTCACTATACCCAAAGCGACTCAAGACCTTTTCCACATAGTGAGATTGAAGCAGTGTGATCCCACCATTATCATCTCTCAACAGCTTGATGTTCAAGATAACATCAGCTACTCCTAGATCCTTCATCTCAAAGCAGCGAGATAAGAAATCCTTAACTTCCTTGATTAAATCAAGATTGGTCCCAAAGATCAATATGTCATTAACGTATAGACATAGAATAACTCCCTCGCCCCCACCATGGCGATAGTACACACACTTGTCAGCTTAGTTTACAACAAAGCCTTCAGCAGTCAAAGTCCTTTCGAACTTTTCATGCCATTGCTTAGGTGCTTGCTTGAGGCCGTATAATGACTTCAATAACTTGCACACCTTGCCTTCCTGACCGGGTACTACGAAACCATCTGGCTGATCCATGTAAATTTCCTCGTCCAACTCTCCATTAAGGAAAGCCGTCTTAACGTCCATTTGATGAACGAGAAGACCGTGTGAGGAAGCCAGTGATAGTAGCACACGAATAGTGGTCAGTCTAGCAACAGGTGAGTAAGTATCAAAGAAGTCTTCACCTTCTTTCTGGGTATAACCCTTGGCCACAAGCCTTGCCTTGTACTTTTCAATTGTACCATCAGGCCTAAGCTTTTTCTTGAACACCCACTTACATCCTACAGGTTTACACCCATAAGGACGATCAGTGATTTCCCAGGTTCCGTTAGCCAAGACGGAATCCATCTCGCAACGGACAGCCTCCTTCCAGTAGTCAGCATCAAGAGACGCATAGGCTTCTGAAATAGTCTTGGGTGTGTCATCCACGAGGTACACAATGAAATCATTACCAAAGGACTTTGCAGTCCTCTGTCTCTTGCTCCTTAAAGGAACTTCATTGTCATCCTCCTCGGGATTCTCAACGTGTTCTATCGGAATGGTGGATTCAGGAATCTCAGCTAATTCCTGACTAGATGAAACATGTTTCTTCTGATTTGATGAGCTAGACATATCCTTCATAGGAAATATGTTCTCAAAGAAAGTCGCATCATTCGACTCCATAATCGTACCAACATGCATGTCGGATACCTCAGATTTTACTACCAAGAATCTATAACCAATGCTATTAAAAGCATAACCCAGAAGAACACAATCTACGGTTTTAGGTCCAAGCTTGCGCTTCTTGGGAATTGGTATATTGACTTTCGCCAAACAACCCCAAGTACGTAGGTAGGAGAGTTTCAATCTTTTCCTTTCCCATTCCTCAAACGGAGTAATGGTTTTATTCTTTGTGGGAACTCGGTTTAGGACATGACATGCAGTCATTAGTGCCTCCCCCCACCATGCCTTGGAGAGACCCGAAGTGTCTAACATGCAGACAACGTTCGGTTCTTTCTTTCAGCCACCCCATTTGACTGGGGTGAGTAGGGAGGCGTCCTCTCATGAATAATACCGTGTTCAGCACAAAAAGAATTAAACTCGTTGGAAAAATACTCTCCACCACGATCAGACCTAAGCCGTTTAATTTTACGATCAAGTTGGTTCTCAGCTTCGGCCTTATAGTTCTTGAAATAAGTTAAAGCTTCATCTTTAGATTTCAGAAGATACACATAACAATATCTAGTGGAGTCATCAATAAGTGTCATAAAATATTTCTTTCCACCTTTTGTCAATACGCCATTCATCTCACAAAGATCAGAATGTATAAGTTCTAGTGGTGCCAAGTCTCTCGCCTCCGCAGTCTTATGAGATTTGCGAGGTTGCTTAGCTTGAACACACACTTGACATTTGGAACCTTTAACAGTACTGAATTTCGGAATTAAACTCATATTTGCTAACCGCGTCATGCAACCAAAATTAATATGACATAGTCGTGAATGCCAAACATCACAATCATTATCGTGGCAAACATTATTAATAACTTTGGTGCAAATATCTGACAAGGATAAGCGGAACAAGCCTCCGCACTCATAGCCTTTACCAATAAATTGTCCATACTTGGAAATTACAACTTTATTAGACTCGAAAACCAACTTAAAACCATCTCGACATAAACGTGAGCCGCTGACGAGATTTTTATTGATGGAGGGCACATGATGAACGTTCTTCAGCCGCACGATCTTCCCCGAAGTAAACTTCAGATCGACCGTACCAACACCACGAACAGTAGCATGTGACCCGTTCCCCATCAGCACGGGGGAAGTCCCTGTGACCTGATAAGAAGAGAACATGGAAGCATCAGCACAAACATGTACATTGGCACCTGTGTCAACTAACCATTCAGGTGAATGACAAACTGAAAGAATAGTGGGAACTATACCGTACCCAGAATCCTTCATCTCAGTGTCAGCCATGACAACATTAGCGGTCTTGCCGCTGTTCTCCTGCTGCTGCAGCTCATAACGCTTAGGGCACTTTGGAGCCCAATGGGTCAGTTCACCGCAAACGTGACATGACCCCTTTCTCTTCTTGAAGTTGGTAGAGTGCGACGGCTTAAACTTGCCATCTGTGACGCCCCAGGATCGGGCACTATGCATATTTCAGCATTCCCGCCAAATCCGCATAATAACCGATTCCAGGTTGCCAGTTATGATAACATTACAATAGTTCACGAATAATCCACAATTACAACAGAAGCAGATAGATACAAGATGACTCACACGAGCCGGGGTTACAACTGATACAATACAAAGATCCAAATAACAGCGGAAGAAACAAACGTCCGACTACGGACAAGATCCAAATTGGACTAAGAGTCCTGAAGATAACCGAAGGCGTCCAATCCCTGCCCAGGCCAAGCCGGAGGGATTCCCAAGCTAACGTCGTCAGACTTCAAACCTGTTGACTGCAATTTGGAATTTGCAGCCACGAAAGAGATTCGTGGGTCAGTACGGTTAAGTACTGGCAAGGGGGATAAAACCCATACTCACAAATTACCGGCGTAGCCAGTCATCACAAGATACAAATACTTTAGGATCAACGGAAAAGGAGGGGTTATTGCAAATGAGCGACAACAGGCTGCACTAACCAACTACAGAGATTCTATTACTTCCAACTATCAGAAAGGGGATAAGATCGAGTAATAGTAACCAACTGAAGGATAACTTCAAACAAACCCATCCTGGATCTCGCCCCTTATCCGAAGAAGCAATCCGAGGATAACTCACACAGTTTGATTAATGATGGTTCAGATTATTGTGTCAATAAGCCTATTACTAGTCAAGTTGTTAATCGTGGGGTGAAAGATTGTTAATGATTAGGTTTAAGTTGTCCTGAGTACTTGTTAGCCAGTACTTTCACCAAGTAATCCATAACCGCGGAAAACACGGCTTCTCGAGAAGATTATCCCTGCAGGGTTGCACCATAGTAACCGACACTCATGAATATCCCGCCAGATGGAGCGGCCACTCCACCAAGCGGGGCACTCAACACAATCCAACCCTTCTTCGCATCAAGCCCAAAGCACCTTGGGCGCACGGCTAATCGAGCCCAGAAGAAAATGGGCCCTCATAGCACTCTAAGAACGTGTCCCCCTATATGCCGACTACGAAAGTTCCACCCGGGTACCAAGGGCTCGCAAGATCATGCATGCAGCAAATGGAAAACCCGAACTAAATGAGGCGATTTGGACGAGATGCGAATCGGGTCAAACTGAGGGGGAGCCCATACTCCCCAAATGCGGGTAGTGCGCTCATCATGGATCAGTAGACAAGACCCTTTTCCTATTAGGGTCGACACTAGCAGGCCTCAAAACCACAAAGGGCCTCCTGCCGGTGCCTTATCATCAAATTTATTATTAAGAGTAACATTAGCATGATTGATTGATTGATTAAACATCGAGCCCCCGGAACATAAGGAAGTAATAACAGAAAGTAACGGGTAACAGACTCGAGCAAAACAACCCTAAGCAAGATAGTAAGACACGTGCAACAAGCAATGGTTATAGGTATGGTAGTGAGGCAATATCAAGGTTAAGGGATTCATGTGATGGGTTCGTAACAGAAACAACTACTACTAAGGCTAGCAGAAAAGAACAACGGAAAGAATCGGTAACAAGTGATGAAAGGCAGCCATATGGCAGCAAGTGAGTATACTTGCCTGAGATCCCGCAAGGTAGCAGAACTTGTCGTTGCTCACATCATCTCAACGTCCTATCCGGGAAGAAGCAACGAACCTCGAACAAACACCGGAATGCAACAATTACTACTACGGCAAAAGATCCAGTATGATCCTATGTTATATGCATGACATGGCAAGATGCAACAGGGGAAACAAGTTAAGCAATTTAATCGGAACCGGAGTCCGGAGAAATAGGAATTGGTTCAAGTTGTTTATCTACCCATCAATATTAAATGTTGTTTAACATGGCGAGATAATATAAAGATGAGCTATGCAATTTTAAATGGAACCGGGACAATATTTAATTATTCCAACTCATTCCATAATTAATTATTAGGTGATATTATTATACCCCGAAACCCACAAGATGCAATGCAAACACAATGAATGAGATGACATTTTAATTATAGTTGATATGTTATAGAAAATAGGGCATAGGTAAAGGGGTTTGGGTTTGGGTTCGCACGTGTGGAAAGAAGATCTTCGGGTTCGGCGCCGGTGTCTTCGGGATGAAGAAGAAGAAGACGACAAAGAGGGAGATAGACGGCGGCGAGGAAGAATGGAAAGTAGACGTTCTCGCGTCGTCGTCGAGGTAGTCGAAGTAGGCGTAGTCGAAGTCGTTGTAGTAGGGGAAGTAGTCGTTCTCGTGCCGTAGTCGAAGTAGTCGTTCACGTCGTCGTTCCCGTTCCGTAGCCGAAGTAGGCGTAGTAGTCGAAGTGGTCGACGGAGGAACCGCAACATCGTTGTCTTCGGGGTTGGTGGCGGACATGTCGGTCCCAATCTTCACGGCACGCACGAAGGCGGCCAACGCAAGCGAACACGACGAAGGCGATGTAGTCGTTCACGGTTCGTCGAGGGAGTAGATGTAGTAGTGGAAATAGTCGTTCGGCCATAGGTGGTCGTTGTCGATCTTGTCATTGAGGTTCGAAGAGGAAGTAGGCGTGGTCGAGGTACTCGTCGCATCCATGTAGGAGATCATGGCGGTTCATGTCTTCATGGCGCGCACGATGGCGGCCAACACAAGGCGGACCCGGCGAAGATCATGCCGAGGTTCCGGTCTTCGGAGTCGGGGTGTTCTTGTCGATGCGGTTCGTTGAAAAAGAGAGGATCTTCTTGGAGTGGAGGAAGTAGTCGTAGCCGAGGTCTTTGGCTCGTAGAGGAAGTAGTGGACGTAGTTGTTCTCGTTCCCTAGTCGTATTAGTAGTGGCCGAACCGCGACATCACCGTCTTCGGGGTGGTTGGAGAACTTGGCGGCGTTGTGGTACAAGGCGCCCACAACGGAGCCGCCGGCGTAGGTCTGGCAGAAGCTGTAGAGCCCGTCGAATACGGGGCAGTCCTCGCCGACGTTGAATCGCTTGAGCGCGCGGAGTGTGGCTTGACCACCTGCATCTCGTCGAGGAGGCCGTAGTGCGCGGGCAGGGCGTGGGGACGGCGGGGCCGTGCGTCAGGCGACGCCCGTAGGCGTGCAGCGCCGCCGCCTCGCGGAGCGGCTGCAGCGCGTCCCTCCACCCTTGGCACGCGCGGCTGGCGGCCGAGACGTCGGTGGCGCCGGAAACGGACAGCGCACGGTGGAGGAGCTCTTGCGGGAGAGCGACGAAGTCAGCGCCGGAGTCGACGGGGGCGGTCTTCGGCGCGGGAGGCGGTGGCTCCGGCTTGAGGGAAAACCGGCGGCGGGCGGCGGCCAGAAGGGGCCGAGGACGGCCGGGCTCGGCTGCCCGGGGCGGACAGAGGAGGGGAGGCGAGGGGAGAGGGCGACGGAAGAGGAGCTCGGGCCGGACGGCGGCGGACGCCATGGAGGTGGGGCGGAGGAGAGCGAGCTTGTGGCCGGGAGTGGCTCGAGGGGAGAGGTCGGGGCAGAGGCACGCCGGCCGGAGAGAGGAGAGGGAGAGGAGATGGCGGCCGCCGGCGGGAGGCGGGGCGAGCTTGGAGGAAAAGGGAGGAGATGGGGAAGGAGGGCGGCGACGAGCTAGGGAGGAGAGGCAGGAGGGAGACGGGGGCAGGGAGGCGGCGGAGGCGCGGCCTCGGCGAGCTAAAGGGGCAGGCGGCGGCGCTCTCGGGAGGAAGGGACGAGTGGGGCGATGGGAGGAGGGAACGACGAGGGAGAGAGACGAGCGGGGGAGGGATCGAGCGAGACTCGGGTTGGGTGCGGGCGGTTCGTTCGCAGCGTTGTCTTCTTTTTTTTTTTTTTACTCGTGGGAGGACCTGTTCGCTAATAGAAGAAACGGCGGGGGGGTAGCTGAGAGGGAGAGAGGAAATTTAGGGTTTGGCTGGGATGGGGTGGCCGGCTGGGCCTGGCTGGGCCGAATTTGGCTGGGCTGGCCTGGCTTGGCTGCCCCAAACAAATTCTTTTTTTTTTTTGTGTTAGCTTATTTATTTATTTTCCAGAACTTGTTTAGGCAATAAAAAAATGGATTTAAACATCAAATAAATTGCAGTGAATTTGTGAAAACATGATTTGATTAACTTCAAATAGTTTGCAAGTTTAAAACGGATGATGATGCATGAGGATGCATGATGCTATGATGCGAAAAATAAAATAAAAAACAGACAATTTTTATTTTGGGGGAAAACCCCCGGGCGTTACAGACGACACCACTAACAAGGGATTGCGCCCTCGCAATCCACCTGCTAACCCGGGAGGGGAAAGAAGTTCGACTATCGATTCTTCGTGCTTCCAGTTGCTCTCCTCGACACCACTAACAAGGGATTCTTGCTCGGAGTGACGACGATGTTCTTCCACCAGGAATCTTCCGATGATCGAACCTATTAGGTTAAAGGCTCAGAAAACGTCCACCCACGTAGGATCCTAACACTTTGAAAGACAGACAAGAGGGGAGACTCCAAAACAAATAATATGGGAGGGGAAATAGAATAGGGATAAGGAGAAAACAAGAATCCTATTGAGATGTTTTTCCAAAATAGTTTAGCAGAAATAGTTTTTGACACTCTAGAAACAACGACCGTTAGCGTGGTTAACCTACAGGCTTTGCGGACCCGTTGCTTCGATAACCATTCGTATCGAAACAATCTCGGGAATCGGAACCAAGGCTCTGATACCATTTGTGACGCCCCGAGATCGGGCACTATGCAGATTTCAGCATTCCCGCCAAATCCGCATAATATCCGATTCCAGGTTGCCAGTTATGATAACATTACAATAGTTCACGAATAATCCACAATTACAACAGAAGCAGATAGATACAAGATGACTCACACGAGCCGGGGTTACAACTGATACAATACAAAGATCCAAATAACAGCGGAAGAAACAAACGTCCGACTACGGACAAGATCCAAATTGGACTAAGAGTCCTGAAGATAACCGAAGGCGTCCAATCCCTTCCCAGGCCAAGCCGGAGGGATTCCCAAGCTAACGTCGTCAGACTTCAAACCTGTTGACTGCAATTTGGAATTTGCAGCCACGAAAGAGATTCGTGGGTCAGTACGGTTAAGTACTGGCAAGGGGGATAAAACCCATACTCACAAATTACCGGCGTAGCCAGTCATCACAAGATACAAATACTTTAGGATCAACGGAAAAGGAGGGGTTATTGCAAATGAGCGACAACAGGCTGCACTAACCAACTACAGAGATTCTATTACTTCCAACTATCAGAAAGGGGATAAGATCGAGTAATAGTAACCAACTGAAGGATAACTTCAAACAAACCCATCCTGGATCTCGCCCCTTATCCGAAGAAGCAATCCGAGGATAACTCACACAGTTTGATTAATGATGGTTCAGATTATTGTGTCAATAAGCCTATTACTAGTCAAGTTGTTAATCGTGGGGTGAAAGATTGTTAATGATTAGGTTTAAGTTGTCCTGAGTACTTGTTAGCCAGTACTTTCACCAAGTAATCCATAACCGCGGAAAACACGGCTTCTCGAGAAGATTATCCCTGCAGGGTTGCACCATAGTAACCGACACTCATGAATATCCCGCCAGATGGAGCGGCCACTCCACCAAGCGGGGCACTCAACACAATCCAACCCTTCTTCGCATCAAGCCCAAAGCACCTTGGGCGCACGGCTAATCGAGCCCAGAAGAAAATGGGCCCTCATAGCACTCTAAGAACGTGTCCCCCTATATGCCGACTACGAAAGTTCCACCCGGGTACCAAGGGCTCGCAAGATCATGCATGCAGCAAATGGAAAACCCGAACTAAATGAGGCGATTTGGACGAGATGCGAATCGGGTCAAACTGAGGGGGAGCCCATACTCCCCAAATGCGGGTAGTGCGCTCATCATGGATCAGTAGACAAGACCCTTTTCCTATTAGGGTCGACACTAGCAGGCCTCAAAACCACAAAGGGCCTCCTGCCGGTGCCTTATCATCAAATTTATTATTAAGAGTAACATTAGCATGATTGATTGATTGATTAAACATCGAGCCCCCGGAACATAAGGAAGTAATAACAGAAAGTAACGGGTAACAGACTCGAGCAAAACAACCCTAAGCAAGATAGTAAGACACGGGCAACAAGCAATGGTTATAGGTATGGTAGTGAGGCAATATCAAGGTTAAGGGATTCATGTGATGGGTTCGTAACAGAAACAACTACTACTAAGGCTAGCAGAAAAGAACAACGGAAAGAATCGGTAACAAGTGATGAAAGGCAGCCATATGGAAGCAAGTGAGTATACTTGCCTGAGAACCCGCAAGGTAGCAGAACTTGTCGTTGCTCACATCATCTCAACGTCCTATCCGGGAAGAAGCAACGAACCTCGAACAAACACCGGAATGCAACAATTACTACTACGGCAAAAGATCCAGCATGATCCTATGTTATATGCATGACATGGCAAGATGTAACAGGGGAAACAAGTTAAGCAATTTAATCGGAACCGGAGTCCGGAGAAATAGGAATTGGTTCAAGTTGTTTATCTACCCATCAATATTAAATGTTGTTTAACATGGCGAGATAATATAAAGATGAGCTATGCAATTTTAAATGGAACCGGGACAATATTTAATTATTCCAACTCATTCCATAATTAATTATTAGGTGATATTATTATACCCCGAAACCCACAAGATGCAATGCAAACACAATGAATGAGATGACATTTTAATTATAGTTGATATGTTATAGAAAATAGGGCATAGGTAAAGGGGTTTGGGTTTGGGTTCGCACGTGTGGAAAGAAGATCTTCGGGTTCGGCGCCGGTGTCTTCGGGATGAAGAAGAAGAAGACGACAAAGAGGGAGATAGACGGCGGCGAGGAAGAATGGAAAGTAGACGTTCTCGCGTCGTCGTCGAGGTAGTCGAAGTAGGCGTAGTCGAAGTCGTTGTAGTAGGGGAAGTAGTCGTTCTCGTGCCGTAGTCGAAGTAGTCGTTCACGTCGTCGTTCCCGTTCCGTAGCCGAAGTAGGCGTAGTAGTCGAAGTGGTCGACGGAGGAACCGCAACATCGTTGTCTTCGGGGTTGGTGGCGGACATGTCGGTCCCAATCTTCACGGCACGCACGAAGGCGGCCAACGCAAGCGAACACGACGAAGGCGATGTAGTCGTTCACGGTTCGTCGAGGGAGTAGATGTAGTAGTGGAAATAGTCGTTCGGCCATAGGTGGTCGTTGTCGATCTTGTCATTGAGGTTCGAAGAGGAAGTAGGCGTGGTCGAGGTACTCGTCGCATCCATGTAGGAGATCATGGCGGTTCATGTCTTCATGGCGCGCACGATGGCGGCCAACACAAGGCGGACCCGGCGAAGATCATGCCGAGGTTCCGGTCTTCGGAGTCGGGGTGTTCTTGTCGATGCGGTTCGTTGAAAAAGAGAGGATCTTCTTGGAGTGGAGGAAGTAGTCGTAGCCGAGGTCTTTGGCTCGTAGAGGAAGTAGTGGACGTAGTTGTTCTCGTTCCCTAGTCGTATTAGTAGTGGCCGAACCGCGACATCACCGTCTTCGGGGTGGTTGGAGAACTTGGCGGCGTTGTGGTACAAGGCGCCCACAACGGAGCCGCCGGCGTAGGTCTGGCAGAAGCTGTAGAGCCCGTCGAATACGGGGCAGTCCTCGCCGACGTTGAATCGCTTGAGCGCGCGGAGTGTGGCTTGAGCACCTGCATCTCGTCGAGGAGGCCGTAGTGCGCGGGCAGGGCGTGGGGACGGCGGGGCCGTGCGTCAGGCGACGCCCGTAGGCGTGCAGCGCCGCCGCCTCGCGGAGCGGCTGCAGCGCGTCCCTCCACCCTTGGCACGCGCGGCTGGCGGCCGAGACGTCGGTGGCGCCGGAAACGGACAGCGCACGGTGGAGGAGCTCTTGCGGGAGAGCGACGAAGTCAGCGCCGGAGTCGACGGGGGCGGTCTTCAGCGCGGGAGGCGGTGGCTCCGGCTTGAGGGAAAACCGGCGGCGGGCGGCGGCCAGAAGGGGCCGAGGACGGCCGGGCTCGGCTGCCCGGGGCGGACAGAGGAGGGGAGGCGAGGGGAGAGGGCGACGGAAGAGGAGCTCGGGCCGGACGGCGGCGGACGCCATGGAGGTGGGGCGGAGGAGAGCGAGCTTGTGGCCGGGAGTGGCTCGAGGGGAGAGGTCGGGGCAGAGGCACGCCGGCCGGAGAGAGGAGAGGGAGAGGAGATGGCGGCCGCCGGCGGGAGGCGGGGCGAGCTTGGAGGAAAAGGGAGGAGATGGGGAAGGAGGGCGGCGACGAGCTAGGGAGGAGAGGCAGGAGGGAGACGGGGGCAGGGAGGCGGCGGAGGCGCGGCCTCGGCGAGCTAAAGGGGCAGGCGGCGTCGCTCTCGGGAGGAAGGGACGAGTGGGGCGATGGGAGGAGGGAACGACGAGGGAGAGAGACGAGCGGGGGAGGGATCGAGCGAGACTCGGGTTGGGTGCGGGCGGTTCGTTCGCAGCGTTGTCTTCTTTTTTTTTTTTTTTTTACTCGTGGGAGGACCTGTTCGCTAATAGAAGAAACGGCGGGGGGGTAGCTGAGAGGGAGAGAGGAAATTTAGGGTTTGGCTGGGATGGGGTGGCCGGCTGGGCCTGGCTGGGCCGAATTTGGCTGGGCTGGCCTGGCTTGGCTGCCCCAAACAAATTCTTTTTTTTTTGTGTTAGCTTATTTATTTATTTTCCAGAACTTGTTTAGGCAATAAAAAAATGGATTTAAACATCAAATAAATTGCAGTGAATTTGTGAAAACATGATTTGATTAACTTCAAATAGTTTGCAAGTTTTAAACGGATGATGATGCATGAGGATGCATGATGCTATGATGCGAAAAATAAAATAAAAAACAGACAATTTTTATTTTGGGGGAAAACCCCCGGGCGTTACACCATCGGGCTTGCCTTTACCCTCAGATTTCTTCTTGTTATATTTAGGCTTGTTGGGCGGGTAATGTTTCTTCTGTACCACATGAGCAGAAGAACCTACCTCAGCAATCCGAGCACGTGTATCCTTTGCTCTCGCCTTCTCTTCCACATCAAGAGATCCGATGAGGTCCATTACGGAAAACTCCTGTCTCTTGTGTTTTAGAGAAGTAGCAAAGGTGCTCCATGAAGATGGAAGCTTGGCAATAATGCCTCCGGCCACAAACTTGTCCGGTAACATACACTTGAAGTGCTCAAGTTCTTTAGCGAGTGACTGTATCTCATGAGCCTGTTGAACAACAGAGCGCTCATCAGTCATCCTGTAGTCATAGAATTGCTCCATGACATACAGCTCGCTGCCAGCATCCGAGGCTCCAAATTTGGCCTCGAGTGCAGCCCACATATCCTTGCCGTTATCAAACGACATATACGGATCGACGATGGAATCATCGATAATACCGAGGAGGGCACTTTTAAACATAGTGTCCATATTCTCAAAAGCCTCCAGCTGTGCTGGATTGAGATCGCCCTCAGGCTTGCCCTTGGTGGCCGCATAGCAGCGCAAGGTTTGAAACCATAGCACTGCTCTCGTGCGCCACCTCTTATAGTCCACACCCTTGAAAGGGATTGGCCTTGTCGCCGCAATGACAGACGGCGCAGGTGCAAGAAATTGCCTATAATCAGGTTTTTGGATTGTTGAATATATTAGCAATTTAGCACATGATTTAATGCGAAATAGCAGCAGATGAATTGCGACAGTAGCAAATACAGTAATCATGCAAATATCTAGATCTAGTACAGTAGACAAACTGATCCAATCTATAGCTAGAACTAGACATAAGAATTCCAGGAGTATCTCATACAGATGGAATAGAATTACGTACGATGGAGCGGTAGCGGCACCGCCGTTGTTGTTGTCCACGTCGGCCATGTCGTCGATGTCCGGGAAGAAATCGTCGTTGGGGAAGTGGTCGCCGTCAGCAGTCGCGCTCATGCGCTCCCCAAAAACCTGATCGCCCCTCTCCCGTACAGGATCACAAGAGGCGAGGTTCCACGATCCAAAAAGGAAACGGAAACGGTTTTGGAATTAACGCGTCCGTCAATTACCAAATTAAATGACTCATTAAATTTTCCCAATCGACAAAATAAACGCTCTCGGCTCGGCTCATTCCCGCAACCCGCGGCGCGTCGTGACGAGGCGAGGCGAGGCGTGGCAAGGCGGGCGGCGGAGGAGGAGGAGCGCGCGTGTGGCACACCTCTCCTCTTGCCTTGCCTACTCATACATGAGCTAGAATGGCTCACCTTATAAGGTGCTTCCACTCTCTTCAAACTAGCAATATGGGACTAAACTTTAGTCCCACTCACTCCACTTATTATTCATGAATGGGCCATGACAATTTCAGGATTTTTAGTGGGTTTAATGGGCTAGCCAAGTGAGCCCATATGATGGAGCCCATGTAAAATTCCAACAATGTTTGGGAGAGAGATATCCAACTTAGCAAGGGACACACCAACGTAAAGACAACAACGCAGTCTGAGTTCTTTTAGATTCACAGAGTATCCAATCTGAGACACCGAGTTCAGTGGACTCAGAAGTCAGCACCAAAGAAGTTGCACCGGCAATTTGTCTCCCATATAGGCATAATGAACTACAATTGATTTGTACAGGAAATTAAAAATATAATGATGCTCAGATGGAGGGGCACAAGGCACACCTAGCAGCGCTAAAGCCAAAGGGGCCAAGCAGCTCGAGTTCCTTGTTCCACAGGAACTGATGGCCGTAGTTCTCACAGCTTTTTTCTAAGCTGCTCCTCCGGGTGAGCACCCAGATCATGCTCCCGAAGCAGAGGAACTTGATCACCCTCAGCTCCTCCTTGGGAGCGACCACAGGAGGAACCTGGTCGCCTCAAGAATAGAATAGAAAGCAAATAAATTGGAAGAGACAGGCAGCAAGGAAGATATATAAGGGCACGTACACCGCGGAGCCTCTTGTGCGGCCGCTTAAAAATTAAAAAATAATTATTCAACTAGTAGCGGCGGTACAAGAGTCTGTACCACAACGCGAACGCAGCAACAGGCGCTTATTGATAGCTTTTTTCCCCGCTGGATAGCTGCCAGCGCTGCCTGCAATCGGGGAAAAAAGCCAAGCGACAGACGCTCTTCTTTGCGGCGACGCTAAGCTCAATCCCAGCGATCGATGGGAATCTAACGTAACGGTCTGGAAATAATTCCCTAGCGCCTCTGTAAGCTGCCGCGTTGTACGTGCCCTAAGGGACGTCAAACAGCCAGTAATCCAAAGCGGAGCTCGGCAGGAGGCTCTAGCCGGCAGCGCCGGGCAGGCGCTGTGCGGCGGCGGCGATATGGCAGGGCGGCTGGGCATCGGAAAAAAGGAAGGCTGCAGGGTGGGGATTGATTGGTTCGGTTTTTGACTCAATCGTGCGACGTGCGGAATCAGGCTGACTGAGAGTGTTTTACCGCAAGTTGCGGGACCAATACTCAGCGTTGATCGCATTGTTTTACGGCCAAGATGCATTGGATCTGCCACCTCTCGCTCTTTCTATATTGGTGTAGATGTGTGCTGCCAACTAGGCCCTTACAAATGGGCCCATCTGTCAGAAATGCTATCAAAACATGATTAATCAAAAATATGCGCAATCAGTTACTTTTCATCCCAGAACTGGTATATTTTAGTAAAAATTACCAAGAATGGTACTTACCTATATTCGCTTCCCCTAATTGTGGTAGTTTTTTTTTTGTAGTTTACTCTGCAACCACGGTGGGTGAAGCTTGGCCACTCACAAGTGGTAGCTATAGTTGGCCAAACGGCAGCATGATTTTTTTGGCACGGCACAGACACAACACGACACGATTTAAATGTGCCGCGACACAGCACGAGCCCGTTAAGTACTCGGGCCGCTCCTCGATTTGAACCACGTGGGCCGACACGGCACGACACGACATGAACAGTCTGGCACGCGGCCTGGCACGAGTCCGACATGACACGATTAAATTAGAGGGTAGGCGACCCTTTTTATAGGAAAAAAAATGCAACTTTTTAGACTAAATCAGCCCTCTAATGATTAAATACAGTAAACCAACTCTAAATTGACACAAATCATACTTAAAATGAGCTAACTATACGCTAATTACTCGCTAATGGAAAAAATCCTGCTTACCCCTCTCCCAACCCCCACCAAAATTTTAAATTTGAATTTCCCGCCTTCCTAATTGGGCCAATCGTGCCAGTTTCCAAACGGGCCATCGTGTCAAAAACTGGCCCGTCAGGCCGCATACGTGCTCCTGTGCCCCTGGAAATACGGTCAATGGGCTGGCACAGCACGGCACGAATAAGACGAACTATATACGGGTCGTGCTTTTACGGGTCGTGATTTTTCTGGCACGAGGCGGGCCGGGCGGCCCGTGGCAGTTATAGCGGCAGCAATGGACTGCTTTGTTTCTTCTGTTTCATCGCCTCCATTGACCTTGGCTACCATAGTCCTGTTGTATGCGAGCTTCACCACGAATTTGTAGAAATCGATTTTCTTTGACAGAACACCGAAAGTTTCCAGCGATAATCATGGATCTGGTTGTGGGAGGTTCGGGATCCACCCTGAAATCTCTGGTGAGCAAGCTGGGCAGCCTTCTAGCCCAGGAGTACGCTCTCATCAGGGGCGTGCGCGGCGACATCCAGTACATCAACGACGAGCTCTGCAGCATGCAGGCCTTCCTCACCAATCTCGCCACCGGCGACGAGGACCAGGACGCCCAGATCCAGGACTGGGCGAAGCAGATCCGCGACATCGCGTACGACATCGAGGACTGCGTCGACGACTTCGCCCACCGGCTTCCCGATGACCCTGGGGGTTCTGCCATCAAGATGTGGATATACGAAATCCGTACGTGGTATCCTCGCCGCGAAATCGCCGGAAATATTGGCGAACTCAAGAAACGGGCCGAGCATGTGGGCACGCGGCGCACCAGGTATGGCGTCCGCGACCCGCAGCCCCGACGGGTCACCGGAACGTCGGCCGGCGAAGCTGCATACCTCGCCGCCGAGAATCAGGTGTCCAGCTGCCAGCTTGTTGGCGTCAAGGAACCCGTGGGCATGACTGACGCTATCAAGAAACTCGAGCTGTGGGTGAAAGAACCCAAGAAGGAGAGGCGCGTGCTGTCCCTCGTCGGATTCGGCGGTGTAGGTAAGACCACCATTGCCATGGCGCTGTACCGGAGATTTGGCGGCCAGTTCGAGCACCGGGCGGTAGTCACCGTGTCTCAGAAATTCGATCTCGGCACAGTGCTTAAGAGCATATTGAGCCAAGTCATGCCGCAGGTGGCCGTGAAAGAGGAAAAAAGCCTGAGGCCGAGTAAGATTGAAACTCTTGAGAATCAACTCAAGAAAGATCTGCTGCAGCATCTGAAAGGAAAGAGGTATTGGAAACTTCTCTGTCCATTTCCTTCCTTTTGCGAGGTTCGATCTGCTCCCACTAGGCTGATATATTGTGTGCAAGATTACCTATTCCATTTGTCGTGCTGTGAATTGCGCATAAGGATTAGGAACTGTATTTTTTCTTATACTGCAATCACCTTGTTGAAATAAACCAGTTCACCTCAGTGTCTTCATTAGGTTCAGTCTATGTTCAGTTAGCGTTTATTGGCTTTTTTCTTCAGTCTTTCGGTAGACATGTTTAGGTTTAAGTAGCCGTTTTTCGTCGGGGTTTGGGCTCCAGGTTCCTAACTACTTGGAGCGAGTCTTCTGCTTGACATTATCGGTTTGTGGAATGGCTTGGACACTTCAGATTTTTGGTGTTGCACGCTCAAGTCTTGCATAACAGGACGTCAGAAAAGCCATAACAGATTACACAGAACAAAATCTCTTGTTACTATCTGTCGTACTGCTTGTGTTCTTTCCGGCTTCTCCCGCGAATTTTCCCTCTGGGTTCACTGTAATTTAGTGAGTATGCTGGCCTCTGACCAACAAAATCTTTACTTCTGTATAAACCACATATGCAACAAATAATATAAAAATGGCTTCCTTGCTGTGGGCAGATTATGTTTGTGATATTAATCTATGTTATATGTTAGCAAATTATGTGAGCACCGTTTTTCATTTATTTTTCTTGCCAGGTATTTCCTCCTATTTGATGATATATGGTCAGCATCAGCGTGGGAGATAATTAGGAACTGTTTACCAGCTGATGAAGTAGGCAGTATCATTGCTGTGACTACACGGTTTCAAGCTGTTGCCAGGACATGCGTCCGTGACAAGAAAAATGATCTTCTCCATAATGTCGATCATCTCCCTGTCAAGGAGGGCAAAGCTCTATTTCAAGAAACTGTGTCCGAATCCAAAGGCAGCATAGATGATTGTCCAGACCAGCTGGACATTCGGAAAGATATATTGGAACTATGTAATGGTTTGCCTCTGGCCATAGTTACCCTTGCTGGTCTGGTGGCATGCAAACGGGAGGAATTTGACTTACAGTGGGAAGAAATTTGCAAATCCCTTCCTCCAAAGTCAGTTAACTGCCATACCCCGGAGGGAGTTACCAAAATACTTGGTTACTGCTACAATGATTTGCCTGGTGATCTCAAGACTTGCTTACTGTATCTGAGTGTATTTCCCAAGGCATGCAAAATTAGTAGGAAGCGACTGATCCGTCGACTGATCGCAGAAGGTTTTGTAAGTGAGAAGCATGGACAGAGTATCGAGGAACTTGCGGAGACATATTTCAATCAGTTGATTAGAAGGAAAATGGTACGAGCTACAGAACATAGCAGTAACGGAAAAGTGAAGACCTGCCAAGTTCATGACATGGTTCTTGAGTATATCATGTCCAAGTCAAGTGAAGAGAATTTCATCACTGTAGTTGGTGGGCACTGGCTGATGCCAACGCCAAGGAACAAGGTCCGGAGGCTATCCATGCACAACAGTGATGCCAATCATGTGAAAGACACAATTGGCAAAATTAACTTGTCTCATGTGCGATCAGTGACCGTTTTCGGGAGCTTGGACCAGCTGTCTTCCCTTTCTTTCAAGTTTGGAATAGTGCAAGTGCTTGATCTTCAAGGTTGCAAGGGCTTCAAGAAACATCATGTGAAAGCAATATCCAAAATGCTACTTGTGAAGTTCCTTAACCTCCGGGGGACAGACATTAAAGAGCTTCCTTCCAAAATCGGAAGGCTCAAGTATTTGGAAACTCTCGACATACGGGAGACAAATGTGAGAGCGCTGCCTGATTCTATTGTCGAGCTCGAGAAGATAAGTGATGTACTTGGGGGAAACAAACACACACGGGAAACACTCAAGCTTCCGAAAGAAATCGGGAAGAAACCGATGAAATCCCTCCGTATACTTTCAGGGATTGAGATTGCCGGAGAATCCAGTGCTATGCCAGACCTCCATGAGTACACGGCGCTGAAGAAACTTGCCATTTACAAGCTGAATATCCAGGAGAAGGATCCAAGCTTCAAGACATTCATCTCCTCCATTGAATACCTTGGCGGCTGCTCACTCCAGATTCTTTCAATTGAAGACGAGGTCTCAGACACGATCAACTCGTTAGATTATCTGAGCTCCCCTCCTAAGTACCTCACTGGGCTCGAGCTGCACGGCATGCTGACCAAAGTTCCCCACTGGATCCAACAGCTGAGCGACCTCAGCAAGTTAACTCTTTCCGTGACAGTCCTCCGGACGGACACTCTCGAGCTTCTGAGCAGGCTATCGTCCTTGTTTTCTCTCACCTTCTCCTTCAGTGAAGCGAAGGCGGCTCCACGTCTCGTGGACATCCTTCACAGGAACAAATCGGACTCGGAAGGAGAGATCGTCGTTCCGGATGAAGGATTCGAGGGCCTGAAACTGCTGCGCTTCGCCACGCCAATCCTGCCCCTGCTAATCTTCTCGGAGAAGGCGATGCCGGGGGTACAGAGGGTCGAGATGAGGTTCAAGGTGCTGGAAGGTGTCTTCGGCATGGACAACCTTGCGGGGCTGCAAGAGGTGCACCTGCGAGTGAGCGACAAGGCTGGTAAATTCACCAAGTCTGCTCTGGCTCACCTGGCAAAGCAGGCGAGGAAGTACGCCCAGGCGCCTAGAGTAGTCGTTGATGAGTACTACGACGGACTCAAATGAGAAGGTAACCACTTACGTTTTTTTTTACTTCCGCGGCCATTTATTCTTGATGTTCAACCAATTTGACTGAATGAGCGACCGATGATGTCGTATGTTTGATCACAATTTTTAATTGTACCTCGTTTGGGATGATCGTGAGTTCAGCTTTCTGGTGGTACGCTGCACCAACTATTCATGTTCTTACTTTACAAAAAAAAGGTGACTTGGAACCTAGAGAAATTGTGGAAAAACCAACACAAACTACAGTTTCAAAATACATACTAGTGGTAACAAAGTAAAAGCGTGTTAACACCCTTATGAGTTATCTGGGAATGCCAAGCCCACCCCCATGTTCTTTGGCCGACATAACCACTCCCATTTCATTATGCACTAGAGGGACATGCTGAATGTTGGGCTGTTATATTGCATCTGTCGGGTGTAATTATGCTCTGTTTGGATGTAGGAAAAAATTCTTGGAATTGAATTGGACTGGGAATTCCAAATCCAAGTTAGAAAGGAAATGGGCTCTAATTCCAAATCTGTTGTTTGGTTGTGCATAAAATTAAATGTTGAAATCAGGGGGTATCACCGAATTCCAATTCTTATTTGGATGTACAAACTATGGAATTTGATGTTTTTTTTAGTTTGGATGTAGTGTACAACAAAGTGATGTGTACATTTTTGTAACAGAACATGTACGTACCTGTATATACATCACTTGACTACGGGCCTACGGCTGCTGAAGAAACTTCATGCACGCGGACTACCATTGTTACTCGTTAGTTTAACTTAGTTATTATCAACGCTTGGCGGAAACGATAGCAGGGTTAGGGCTTGTTACGTGTTAGGTGGGAATAGCCCCCACCGTGGCATTACATGTGGGACTACCGTATGGGGTGGTATACTATACCGTACCCATACGGTAGAGAGGTATTACATTCAACAGCCCCCCTTAATCTAAACCTGGAGATTTAGATTACGCCTAAACTACAGAAGATTCTTAACAGGAAGTGCTTTGGTAAACCTATCAGCAACTTGATCCTTATTGGAAATAAACTTAATATCTAATTTCTTCTCAATCACTCTCTTTCTAATAAAATGAAAATCTATCTCGATGTGTTTTATGCGTGCATGAAAAACAAGATTTGCTAACAGATATGTGGCTCCTAAATTATCACACCATAAAGAGGATCGTTCTTGTAGCTTGATTCCAAGCTCACCAAGAAGAAGCTCAACCCATATTAGTTCAGCTGTAGCATTAGCAAGTGACTTGTATTCTGCTTCTGTACTCGAACGTGATAATGTGGCTTGCTTCTTTGCATTCCAAGACACAAGATCTGGACCAACAAATATAGCAAAACCTTCGGCGTCTGTCATCTATATATCCAGCCCAATCTGCATTTGAAAAGGCACTCAAAAGAGTAGATGGTGAATTCTAAAAAGTTATACCAATGCTAACAGTATCTTTGACATATCTCATGATTCTCTTGACGGCTGTCCAATGAGTAGTTGTTGGTGCATGAAGATATTGACAAACTTTGTTAACAGAATATGCCAAGTCTGGACGTATCAAAGTGAGGTACTGTAAGGTACCAACAATACTCCGATATTGTGTGCAATCATCTGTACCTAGTGGCTCCTCGTCGGCAAGAGAGAGATGCTTAGTGGATGACAGAGGTGTGGGTGCAGGCTTACAATGTTCTAGACCCATTTTCTGAAGTAAATCACGAGCATATTTTTCTTGTGTCAAAAGTAAGCCATCTGGAATTTTCTTTACCTCAATACCCAAAAAGAAGTGTAAGTCACCAAGATCCTTAAGAGCAAATTCAGCATTAAGATCTTGAAGTAGAACAGATATGGCATGATCAGAAGAGCTGGTAACTATGATGTCATCAACATATATCAAGACAGATGGTGATACCTGCCTTCTGATAAAGAAACATAGATGTGTCAGCTTTGGAAGCTGTGAAGCCGAGAGCATGCAATTTAGAACTCAACCGAGAGAACCATGCTCTAGGAGCTTGTTTGAGGCCATACAAAGCTTTGTCTAGTTTGCAGAGGTGATGTGGTGTACGAGGGTCTTCGAAACCTGGGGGTTGTTTCATATAAACCTCCTCTTCCAGAACACCATGAAGGAACACGTTCTTGACGTCTAGCTGCCGCAAACTCCATCCTCTGGAAACTGAAATAGCTAAAACAGTTCTAATAGTGGCTGCTTTAACATCGGGACTGAATGTGTCTTCATAGTCTATACCAAACCTTTGCTTCAAACCCTTTGCAACAAGTCGAGCTTTATACCTGTCTATAGTGCCATCTGCATTCTTTTTTATTCTGTATACCCGCTTACAATTGATGACATTTTTGGTAGAGTTGAATGGAACCAAATGCCACGTGTTGTTTTGAATCCGTGCATCATACTCCTCTTGCATAGCTTGTCTCCAACGTGGGTCATCAAGGGCATCAGAAAGTGTATGTGGTTCACTTGTGCAGGCAAGAAAACCATAACGGCCATACCGGATAGTTCCATCTTTGTAAACACGGGGGTTGCGAATACCTTTCATTAGTCTTGTTTTTACTCCAGGTACAAAAGAACTAGCAGAGCGCACATGCACAGAGGATCCAGGGGCCGTGTCTGTCTCTTCAGGGGGCGCGCAGGCAGCTGATGGACGCGTGGAGCAGCGTGGTTGGTGCGGGGCTGTGCGCGCAGTTGAACAGCGTCGTGGGCGACGCGTGTACACTTGCCATTGGGGCGGGGGAGCATCCACGGAGGAGACAACGGGCTGGCTGTCGGGAGCCCCAGCGCTGGCAGGAGACAAAGATGTTGTCGGCTGCTGCGCGTCAACGGCGAATCCAGAGGCATATCGCCCTTGGGGTCGGTGTGGGGCGGATCCGAGGCGACAGAATCATCATCAGAATCAGGCCCTGTGTTGTCATTTTCTGCATGCGGTACATGATCATTTTCTTCTCCATTTGAGCTCATTTCTTCAGCATTTTCACTGAAATTTTCTTCTGCTGAATCAGAATTTGAGTCTCCATCTGCTGCACTGTTATTTCTTCATTTTCCTGAGTAGGATTAGTGACAACAGGTACAATAGGCAATGTCATATGATCATTAAAATGTGCATCCCTAGTAGTGTAAGATGGAGACTGTGTGGGTAGGAGGAGTATGTCTTGCCGCAGACGTTTTCCAGCATTAGGATTCATATCAGCAAAGGGAAAAATACTCTCATAAAAAACAACATCCCTAGATATATAGACACGTCCAGTTTTGGGATCTAGGCACTTTACTCCTTTGTGAAGGGAACTATAACCAAGGAACACACAATGTGTGGATCGAAAGGAGAGTTTTCTTTTGTTGCAGGGACGCAAGTTAGGCCAGCAAGCACATCCAAAAGTGCGGAGAGACTCATAATTTGTCTTAGTATGAAGTAAACGTTCTACAGGCGTGTTAAAATTTATCACCTTGCTGGGAAGAAGATTAATAAGAATTATGGCCGTGAGGAATGCTTCATCCCAGAATTTGAGAGGCATGGATGCATTGGCAAGAAGTGAGAGACCAACTTCAACAATATGTATATGTTTACGTTCAGCGGAACCATTTTGTTGATGGGCATGAGGGCAAGATACATGATGTGATATGCCAACCTTTTGAAAGAAATTGTTGAGTTTTTCATGTTCACGTCCCCAATCAGTTTGCATGGTTTTAATCTTTGTATTAAACTTTCGTTCAACAAATTGCTGAAAGTTAAGAAAGACTTGATAAACCTCAGAACGATTCTTGAGTAAATAAATCCATGTAAACTTGCTGAAATCATCAATAAATCTTACATAGTATGCATGTTTGCCAACAGACACATGAGCTAGTCCCCAAACATCAGAGAACATTTGTTCTAAGGGAATAGTGGACACACTCGTGGAGATAGGATATGGCAACTGATGAATTTTGGCTAACTGACAAGAATCACAAACATAAGGATTTACTTCAGGACTATGTGAAAGTTTATTTTTCCTAAGAATCTGTTGCACCACAAACGAGGAGGGATGCCCTAAGCGACGATGACACGTATAAGACGAAGGCTTTATTGTGATGAAGGCTTGCTTGGAAGACTTGGTGGAAGAAGGCACTAGAGGATAAAGACCACCCCGGCATGGACCCTTAAACATTGTTCGTCTTGTGTCCTGATCCTTAATCAAAAAGAAATTTGGGTGAAACTCAAGAAAGACATTGATATCACTAGTAAGTTTGTGTACGGATAAAAGATTTTTGGACGAACTAGGAATATGAAGAATGTTATTTAGATGCAATGAACTAGTAGGGGTGCACAAAGTAGAATGACCAATATGACATATTTGCATACCATTGCCGTCGGCAGTGTAGACACGATCACGCCCTCTGTATTTCTCATGCATGGTGAGCTTGCTTAATTCACTTGTGACATGGTCTGTGGCACCCGTATCTGGATACCAATTGGTGTCAATCCCATAGGAGACATAATTGGCCTTCTTCTCTTCACGGTCACGCCCATCATCATCGGAGTCATCCTTGTGCCTCCACCAACAGTCACCCGCAGAGTGACCGTGAATTTTACATATCTGACAAGTTACATCGACGAAGGGAGTGGGCACACTTCCCCTACGACGCTTCTGTCCATCATCAGCACGACGACGATATCCATCATCGCGCTCATCATCAGTTCGACGACGGTAGCCGTCATCACGGCGTCCATCATGAGGATCACGGGCTTCAGCATCTTGGCGACGGTAGCCGTCCTCGCGGCGCCTATCACTATCATCATGACGGTATTGGTCACGGTACTGAGTCTGATCACGGTACTGAGGCTGCTCACGGCGTTGTCCTTGGCCTCCACCATCTCGGCGCTCTGCGCCATAGCGGTCACCGCGCTCTGGTGAGCGCCCTTGATCTCCACGGCAACGAGCTGCGGCATTCACAGAGGAAGTGAATCCACCTTGTCCCGATTCTGATAGCATGTCTTGACGGAGATCGTTTTCAGAAATTTGACCATAGAGATCGTCAAGAGTTGTACCAGGGTTTGCATTGACAGAGGACACCAACGAATTGTAGCTTGCATCGAGGCCATTCAGAACATAGCCAACCATCTCGTCCTCTTCCACCGGCCTGCCTGCAGCTGCGAGCTCGGATGAAAAACTCTTCATTTTTGCAAAGAATTATGAAGCTGTCATATCACTTTTCTTGGTATTGTTCAGCGCCCCTCTCAGATGGTTGATCCGGATCCGAGAGTGGGAGGAGAACATGCCGATGAGGGTTGCCCAGACCTCAGCGGAGGTTTCAAGCCCAACAACGTGGGGGAGGATTTCTGGTGACAAAGAATTCACAAGGAACCCTAGGACCGTTTGATCCCTCAAGAGCCATGCAGCATGTGCAGGATTAGGGATTGTAGATTTCTTCTTTTCTGCGTCTTCAACCTCCAGAGTTTTCGCCGGCGCGATGTCTGTTCCATCAAGGAGCCCGATGGCCTGAGCACCGCGGAGGGGCGACATGACGAGTGTTTTCCAGAACAGAAAATTCAACCTCATCAGTTTTTGGGAGGGAGGGGATCCCAGTCCGGTGGCAGATGCACTCGACGATGAACTGCCGAGCGACATGGCGACGGGAGGGGATTGTGTCGTGGTTTTTCTGGGTTTGTAGATTGGTTTTTCGTGGGATCGTTCGGCGGCGGCTAGGTCGAGGAAGAGCTTCGCTCTGATACCATATCAACGCTTGGCGGAAACGATAGCCGGGTTAGGGCTTCGTGTTACCTGTTATATAGGTGGGAATAGCCCCCACCGTGGCATTACATGTGGGACTACCGTATGGGGTGGTATACTATACCATACCCATACGGTAGAGAGGTATTACATTCAACAGTTATAACACAGACCCACACATCAACAGGTGAGGAAACTACCCCAGCCCGCATGAAGAGCAGAAAACGATCATCAAAGTAATGGACTTCCACACAGAGTCGGGTTCTGAATCACTCGAGATCTCCTTTTTTTTAAACGAGGCAAAAGCTTTGCCTTTTCTATTGATATAGGAGAAGAAAACACATAGGACAAGGCCTAAAGAAAAAGAAAAATACAACTCAATCCACGTAGGCCCCGAGGCCACGCTCCACACTGGTCGACGACCAAGTTGCCCGAAGAACCAAGGTCGACACCAGGACTCCTCAACGCAACACGGCGGAGGAGAGAGACCGGAGCCGCCGCTCCGACATCCACGTCGGCTCCGAAGCCGCGCCCCACACGGGTCGACGGCCATGACGCCCAAACGACCAAAGCCGACACCAAAAGACTCGACGCCCCACAGCGGAGGCGTAGCATTCGGAGCCGTCGCTTTGACATCCCCAAGGCTGCGCCCCAAACATGGCGACGACCACGACGCCCAAAATGCCCGAAGTCGACGCATCAGCCACTCCAAGGACCAAGGCAACACCACGCACCCATCCGACCTGAGTGGAGGCATACCAACCGGAGGCGAATGGACAAGCCGCCTGCTCCAGGGTCACGGTGCCGCAAGGCACCGCCGAGCCATGCCGATGCACAAAGACGAAGGGGAGGCGCCGGGCTCGCAGACAACCACCGCCACCGCCTTCAGATCTGCTGTCACAGTAAACCGGGCAGCCACCTGCGCCCCTTCTGCAGGCAACGCCGCCACCACAACCTCCAGCTGCAGATCCGCCCCAGACCACCCCCAACCACGCGCCTCCACCGCGCCGGCCCACGGCCGACCTCCAACCGGCAAGATCTCTGACCTGAAGAAGTGCATGTGGAAGGACAACGTCATCTTCGATCGCACATGACCGATGGATTTGACCGGCTTTGCATAAACCAGCCCGCCGGGCCTGGCGTCTTACCTCGATCGTCTCTGCGGCGCTCATCCAGCACTAGCGCCGCCATAATGGCCTTGGGGAAGGAGCCGGGAGAGATGCATGACTGGGATTAAAGAGAGGAGGGATGGTACAAAGCAGAGGGACAAGAGGGAGGAGGCAGGATGAAGAGAGCACTCCAGGGCGGAGGACTTGCCGGAGGCCACGGCGCCGGTTGCTTGAGTCGCGAGCGGAAAGCCTCCTCTAGGAATGCGAGCGGGAGTCTCCTTCTGTTCACTCGAAGGAACAGGTACGCGGACGGGGGAAAGTTTTTCCAAGGCTTTCCGAGCTGTTAGGCTCGGAATCGTTTCGGCAGGGTGTGAACGCGCGCGGGGGGTTTCGTGGAATTGGACTAGTTTTCCGACTCAGATTTCTATACCACTCCAAACAATAGAATTTGGTCGGCCAATTCCAAATCGGCAATTCCAGCCTATTTTTCATACATAGCGTTTAACAATCTTGTTAAACACAACAGGTAATAGCAAAACGGTGGGTGGCGTGGTAATTTCAAAGGACCATGCTGAGCTTTCGATCCCTTGTCTCCACCTTTCGGGGCTTCTGATCCCCCCTCTCCACCTTTCGACGCGTGTGCCTAAAAAAATAAACCGCACACTCAGAAAAACAAGGCAAAAAGTCATCCATCCATCCCTGTGTAGTACTCGCTAAACTAAAACTGCTCTGCAGTTGCGCACCCGGAGAAGATGACGTCCGTTTGGCCGTCAACGGAGCATACGCCGCTGCTCGTCGCCCGAGACGCGGCTGAGCTTCGCCCCTGGGCGATCCTAGCATCGGCGTCATAGCTTTGCCAGAGAAGACGCCTCCCGCCAGTCGCTCAACGGAGAAGATGCCTCCCGCCCATCGCTCGCCAGAGAAGATGTTGCCGAGCTTCATCGGTGGCAGCTGATAGCATCGTCGGGTACCATCGGCAGCACCGTTGTTGTACCTTTGCAGCAAAACTACCCTCATTGACAGCACCGCCGGCTGCTGTCAGTAGCAGCTCCGGCTGCCTACAGTAGCAATTCCATCTGCCGAAGGTAAGTGTGCGGTCTCCCTGTAGCAGCACCGCCCCGGTTTGGTAGCAACTCCGGCTGCCTACCGTAGCAATGTCGGCTGACTAAAGTAGCAAGTCCTTCGTCTACCCTAGCAGCGCCGCCCCGGTAAGGTAGCAACTCCAGCTACCTACAGTAGCATCTCCGGCTGCCTACTGTAGCATGGGTGCCATCTACGCCGACCTCCGTCAACCTCTTGTGGCATCCCCCACCGGATCTCGCTCATGGCACCAGTGTCGGCCATGGCGGGGCTGCGGCCGAACTCACTGACGGCACAGAGCAGCAGGTGAGCGAGGGAGCATCGGTGGATGAGGATGCACCGGCGAGCGCGGCGCTGTGCAGCGGCATCGTCTGCCGGTCAGGTAGGCCACGAAGGCGTGGTGTTGCCGTGGGCTCTTAGGAGATACGAGAGGAGAGGATAGATGGATGGGGAATCGAGCGGTGAGGAGAGCCGAGTCAAGGGATAAGGTTAGGGGTGGGGCCCACGCTCGCTTCTCTCACCGGGACAGACACACGTCAAGCGTTGCGTGGGGAGGATCGCGGTGTGCGCTCCCCGGGAAGATTACGAGGGTTTTCCAATTTCAAAACGGTGAGCGTGTAGGTGGTGGTTGTCCTTCAACATATTTTTTGCCAAAAGTGGCCGCTTTTGGCAACAAATGCCGGATCTCGCCGTGTAGGGAAACTATTTCCATATCTGTCCGCTTTGGTCGGCGCCAATTGGGATGGAGCCGAAGTTGTAGTAGTCGGCGCCATCCTAGCCGTTCGCCGAACAAACGAGATGGGGCCAGGAGAAATCCGACGTCGCAGGGGTCGGCTCCGTTTGCTTTGCCGACGACACTGCCGTGAAGTCTGAATTTTGTTCTAGATGTTCGGCTCCGTTTTGCGCTAGCGCCAAACTTTCGAATAGAAAACCTAACCCGCGCCAGCCCCGACCACAACCCTCGGTGTCTTCCCCACCGCCTAAGTCTCCGAAATTTCTCCCCCAACTTTGAATCTACTCAAAACTCTAATATTTCTTCAGTTTGGGCCATGGGAAGTCTTATTAGAGGTAATCTCCCTCAAATCCCTTTGATTCCAGCAATTTTAATACAAAATTTATCTCGTTTTGGTTGCAATCACTACTCAGATAACCACATTCTCAAAAGGTTCGTGTGCATAGGCCTGAGGTGGTTTCCCTGACCGCTTCGCCGCATATGCTGCTAATAGTCGGGCCTACTTCAGGCGGTTTTATGGGCCGACTAGGAAACTCTTTTCCTTAGGCGGTTAAAAAAAGCGCGACTCTGGTAGTTCGACAATCTGTGGCGTTCATTCTGGCGGCCTGATTCCCCCAACTTGAGGCGGTTCAGTAATCTGGCCGGCTCCCACATGTTCGGATGCTATGAGAACGCGAATAGTCCGAATATTCTGAGATGGGCATAGAAATAAAGCGCCTCCGGATGTGAAGTGGCGGTTCCACTTTTGAACCGGCCCATCGTGTTTGGAGAGTCCAACTATGTTCGGAGGGCTCATGCTCCCTCCGGCGCCGGTTATTGCGGATCGTCTCCGATTATATTCGGAAGGGCTAAACTATTTGGGAGATTGTACGGATCCAGAGGTATGGTAATATTCTTTGCGTGCACTTTCAGATGCGTCCAGATTTTGTAACTAAACATCATAAAGCACATGTATTGGCAATTGTCAGTTTACAACATTACTTAAGAGTGGTCAAACCAAAATGTAAATGTTTCAAAAGGCACCACAAACTAAGCGTCCAATTTACGACATAACTTTATCAGTGCAAAAACACACACAGTTTGGGACTGTCATCCTCCAACCTTTCAGCAAGCAGCTTAGTAAGGAAGAACTCAGACATTTCCTGATGGAGTTCTCCTAGCTTGGTGTTCGGAACTTCTTTGCCGTCGAGTTGCGGAAGCTGTAGATAATAATTAGCGCTCTGACCATGATTATGATGAAGTATGAAAGAAATGAAGATGGTCGGTTAAGGAAATGTTAATATGGTAGGCAACATAGAACGCGGACAAGTACATCGGTTCCGACGCGAGCTTTTTCTGGCACTGTGAGACAAAAGGCGTATATAATTCATTACATATCTGCCAAAAGATCCAGAGCTAATCAATGTATTAGCATGTGCCATATGAACAAAAGGTGGAAACTTGCCCGATGATCGTTGATGTGGGTTAGTATTTGATAGCCCTTCGTAGATATAGGTAGTTTTTCCACTTCGCGAAGATGAATACTCTGAAATAGTATGTGATGACTTTAACTTACATGTGTATCATTAGTACACATACATGTGTTTGTACATGAAAATAATCAGTCACCTGTCAAGAATTTGACTATGTGCTGAACATGCATCTTATCTGGATGGGAATCAAGATAGTACACACAACCACTCTTAATGGAGATGGCGGCAAGAATCCAGTGATGGCTACAAAATATGTACTCATTACAAGTGAATCATTGTTGTCTAATTGGAGTCATCTAATGAACAGAATACTTTAAAAAAAATTATGTATTATTATACCTTCTTGAGTTCGAAGGCCATAGGATGAACTCTCTATTTGCATAAACCATCATCGTATGAGGATGTAATCTTCGAAAAACCTCTCATTTCCATTAGAAAGTGCCTTTGAACTCGAGACAGGGTCTACGAATATTACTACTTTAGATTCTTCGCTCCCTTGGTTCATATGTTTCCTGCATAATTAAGCAGATGTGTATAAACATGTATAGAAGTAGATATTACACTTTCATTGACATGGAAGCATATATTGACGATAAATACTTACAATACCAAGCATCTCATGATGCTCGGTGACAAGGTGTTCATGTGCATCATGGCGTACACAACTTCCCACATGACAGTGAACTCACGGGCTTTCAAATCCTTTACATGATGTTTGTACTTGACGAAAATTCTGGATGAGTGCTCGCTGCCCTTGTTCATAAGATTTTCTTTATAGAACGTCCTCAGAGTTGCACAATGAATGCCTAGTTCCTGGACTGGATTTACACCGACTTCCGGCAGAAGACTTCCCTCCTTCTTTAGCGACGACGACTTTCTCGTCGAGGTCACGGCTGTATTTTCCTTCGGGTGTACATCAGCTACTAGTGTAAGGGGTGGTTCCGATGTCTTGGTCATAGTCCTGGTGGTATTTTCTTCGCTTTCAGTGTCACGACCTTCGGATGGCACGGTCCGTGTTTCCGGTTTCTTTGTGGGGGGAGGGCGGGTTTTTCATATCAAAGGTTAATGCTTGTGACTGGCGCGTCGTATCGGTTGGATTTGGGTTGTCAATAATGATATCTTCCTTGGGCCACTGGATGAAGTTGCCTTTTGCATCTAACAAAATGTTGACTTCTTCGTTGGGGGGAAGCAGCAGAGGGAACGATTTGAACAGCTCGTGGACACCATCGACGTTCACCTTGGCATGTTTACTGAGCATAGGAGTGTTGTGTATCATCTGACCTTGGCTTCCAGGATACACTTGGCCCCACGCAGCCTCCACGATGGCTCTCGTTGACCCGAAGCTCAATCCTAGCCGGCACTTAGTGGGAGCCTAGATGGAAAGTATTCAAGTAATTAAATTTGGATGTCATAATTCCATGTATGCTTCATGATAAATTGTTGGGATATTACCTCTATGAGATCACATGCGTAGGTCACATCGTTGACAGAAGTACGTGCGGGTCCCAGAGAACAGCTACTCCGGAGTCCATCGGGGCTGGGTACCTATGTTGCCGTGGTGCCCTGGCGACGGCCCTGCATGATTTCTCCTCATACCAGCTCCAATACTTCAGCTCTTATGGTCTTGCGCAGCACTTGGTCTGCGAGATATTTTCCCACTCTTTTTCTTTTTCGCTTGTTCTCCTGAGTCTGGTCACGGCCATATCTCCACATGGCTATGATACATATACCCCGGTGAGGCCAGTGTGCTTCTTGGTTCCCATCCCTTGTACGATCACTGTTGGAACGCGTAGAGATAAACGAAAACTTTTCTACGCGGTACTTTCAAGATCTAGCCGAGATAGAAGGCCACGAGTATTACCACTAGACACGCAGGTGCGAATTATCGATGAAGCACATCGATACGGTGAAGTCCCACGATCCGATCTAGCCGATCCAATCCCACGATCGTCGAAGTGCTGAACATACAACACCTCTGCCGGTATCCACACGTACGAGGAGGAGCTCCGACGGCAGACTGCTAGGTCTGGTGCGTCGGCTAGACTGAGTGGGGCTAGTGTTCCCAACGCATGGGAGTGGAATAACGTGCCCGTTGGGCAATCTGCGCCCCTCTTTATATAAAGAGTGGTAGCGGGCTTCACAACGCTTGTGGCCCATTCCCTATGTGAGTCCGACTCACAAACTCAGTCCATTTCCGGTTCGGGTCCAACTCGACCAATACATTTGCTCCCGCTCTTAAGTGTGCGACCCTGCAGACTCATGGCGACTTGGACACAATTGGAGTCCGACTCCCAATCGATCAATCGGTAGCGGCTCCTAGCAGAACTTTTCGACTCCCAAGTCCCATTGAGTCATGAAGAAATACCTTCCAATGTGACTTTCATCTTAGTCCCTTTTGCCTCACGATATACCTTGTCGAACTATAGGCGAATCATCGTCACCCCTTAATTAGTTCAACTCTCTTCTCGATCCGTGATATATGATTCATCTGACTAACTCTTAGTCAACATACTCAGTTAACACTTAACCGAGCCGCGGATGGCCATGCTTCCGGAATCATATCACTCGAGAGGACCCAAAGAATATCTCTCCATTCGGAGGGGCAAAATCCCATCTTAATTATCCACATCACACAGCTTGCTTCTCATTCGACCCGAACTCTGCCTTTATAACTGCCTTGTCACGGAACAACGCTTGATAGAACCTAAGTCGGTGATCCTCAACTCGGATTGTGCGACAACCTCAGGTCTAATGATTACATTGATTGAGACATGCAAATGACGACTTACTCGTTGCATCTCAATATGGGTCAGTCCGACTTGCTAAACTCATTAGCCAAGTCTGTGAATGTTGGAATGACATCGCCATGCCCATGACAAGTGGAACCGAGTCATCAGCCAATACTCACATTAGTCTAGGGTGTGTGTCCAGCACAACGTTAATGACCAAGGACAATTTATTATGAACAACATGAATACATAGTTCCACAATCGAATCACATATTCAGTGACATATATCAGATGTTCAAAACAAGGACGACTTAATAACTTTATGAATACATTGGGAATTACATCATACATGATTGCCTCTAGGGCATAGTCCCAACAATCAGATCTCCATGAAATTTTCCATTTTGTTTGCCCAGATCACAGTGCATCTGTAAAAACAACATAACATGAAGTAGTCAGAAATGTAAAAAACTGTTATGGCTTCGCGAACAATTAGAGAGTGATCGAACTCTCACCAAACTATGATATTTAAGCTTATCTTCTGAATTATTAAATAACGGAATGTCGGTTACTTCATCTACTGAATCAACTCTAGCTCTAGCACAGTATCTAGCCCTCCGGTCTTTAATGTGTGAAAATGGAGGAGATCATGGATACGTCCATTTTGCATCACCGTTTTATATTGTTATTTTATGTTATTCATAAATATATTTCATGTTATGATGCATTACTTATGTTATTTTATCTTATTTTGCATGTTTCGTAATTTTTGGAGAATAAACACCGGGACTAGAAATCTGATGGAAAAAGCACCGCCGAGATATCATATTTCAGAAGATCAGAAGAAGATGGGGGACACCGGAGATATCTTAGAATTTCAAAGGAGGAGTCCAGCCAGAAGGGGAGCCAGAGGGGGGCCACCAGGGGCCCACACCATGAGGTGGCGCGCCCCCCTTTGTCGCGCTGCCAGGCGGTGTGGCCACCCTGGCCCACCTCTGGTCGACATCTTTCGCGTACTTGATCCCCATGGAACTCTAGGCCCCATACCATCATCGAAGAATTATTCCGCCGCCGCCTCGGGGTGTAAAACACCCGAGAGAAAAAAAGCTCTCTAGTAGGGCGAAATGTGTCGGGTAAATTCCTCTACGGAGAGGGGAAATCATCTCCATCGTCACCGTCATCACTATGGGCATCATCAAGATCGTCGTCATCATCATCATCACCACCAGAACCATCAACCTCATAATCCACCATCATCCCGCTGTAACAATTAGGGTCCTCTATCGTTGTTTTACATTAGATCTCTCTCCCGATGTGGATTACTTGTTAGTAGTTGATGCTTGTGAGATTTATCTGTGTTAGCACTTTATGTTATTATCCATTATATCTCCTCTGATTATGATCCATATGATTTCTTGCGCGTAGTCTGATTAGTTCTTGAGGACATGGGAGAAGTCATGATGTTAGTAGTGAAGTTATATTGAAGTAATATCTTGTGGTTCGGTATTTAAGTTGTGGTGCTATTCTTCTAATGGTGTCATGTGAACGTCGACTACATGATACTTCACCTTTATGGGCCTAAGAGGATGCATTGTGTATTTAGCTACTAATTGTGGGGTTGCCGGAGTGACAGAAACCTAAACCCTCGTTAGGAAACCAATGCACGAGGGAGCGTAGAATCCCGGAGTTTTAAGGCTGTGGTTAGACTTATCTTAATTACTTTCTTGTATTTGCGGATGCTTACGAGGGGTATAATCACAAGTATGTATTAGTCCTAGTTGGGCGGCGCATTAGCATAGGTTCACCCACACAACACTTCTCGAACCAATGGATATTAATCAACCGTAACGAAGCGAAAGAACTTGACGAAATTACCATGTGTCCTCGAGAACGTTTGGTAGTCATAAGTAACACAACCGGCTTCTCCTTTGCTCTCAAAAGGACTGGGTCCTCGCTGCAATATTATTTACTGCTCTTTGTTTACTCACACTTTATTTATCTGCTATATCCAAAACAACCAAAAACATGTTTGCTAGTGTTTACAGTGAATTCTCTATTCAACCTGCTTGTCAACACCTTCTGCCACTCGTTGGGTTCGACACTCTTATTTATCGAAAGTACTACGATACACCCCCTATACTTGTGGATCGTCAAGACTAGTTGCCGGGGGAGTGAAGCGCTATTGGTAAGTGGAATTGGTAAGATAGACTTTTACTGTGAGTGATGTTTTAATTTCTTTCTACTTATTTATTTCATCATGGATAATACTTTTGATTGTCTATTTAGAGGTACTACTACTATCACTGCTAGGGTAGTAAGTGACCCATTATCTGATGAATTAGATCCTTATAAAATACCTATGAAAATTGTTGGACGTGTTATGGATAACTGCTATTACGGTGATGGAACTGTCCATCCCGGTGATCATTTGCTCTTTATACTTGAATTATGCGAGTTATTCAGGTGTGCAGGTACTACAATGGATCAAGTTAAAATTAAATTATTTTCTTTACCGCTGAATGGTTCAAAGTATTGAAGAATGGTGAATCTATTGGATGGGAGGAAATTGTTCCTCTCTTTTATTATAAATTTTATCCTCTTAGTGAGATTCACAAAGACCGGAATCAAATCTATAATTTCTGGCCTCATGATGAAGAGAGTATTGCCCAAGCGTGGGGGAGAATAAAGTTATTAATGCTCAAATATCCCGTTCATGAACTCCGGCATAATGTTGTTGTCAATAATTTTTATGCAAGGCTTTCCCGTCATGATAAGGATTTTTTGGATGCTTCTTGTTCTGGATCATTCACACGTATGAAGGAAGAAGCTAAATGGGATCTTCTTGACCGTATTCAAGAAAACACCGAAGGATGGGAGAATGACAAAGGTAGAAAGTCGGGTATAAATTATGATTATGAATGCATTAATTCTTTTATGGGTACCAATGATTTCTATGATTTTAGTGATGTTTGTGGTCTTGATTCTCAAACTTTTGCAAACTGTCTTAAAGCTTTTGCCTCCTATCTTGATATTCCTAAAAAGAATTATCACAAGTACCATGCACCTTATAAAGATATTGTTCCCGCTAGTAATATAGAAGTGCATGCTATTAATCCTGCTGTTCCCGAGCATTATGTTGAAAAAATGCCTTTCCCTGCTAAAGTGAAAGAACACTCTACGGTAGCTAGTGTGGTTAATAAGAGTAATAAGAAAGCTATTGAACCTGATGAACAAGTAACTGTTAAACCTGCAGTAGCAATAGTAAAAGATCTTGTTTGTGGAAATGTGGAGGATGAACACATTGTCTTCTGTGAGGATGCTTCGTCTAACATTGTTTCACATCCTCATAGACCTAAGAAAACTAGTGTTCTTGTGCTTTCTGTTAAGATTGGTATCATTGCTATTATGGTCTGTGTGATATTGCTGCTAGTTCTAGTGCTATACCTTATGAGCTTTATAGAGAAATTATGCATGAAATTGGTTTGTGAGCTGGAAGATATTGATGTGGTTATTCAGCTTGCTAATAGAGAAGCTGTTTTCCTATTGGTATTGTTAGAGATGTAGAAGTTTTATGTGGGAAAACTAAATATCTCACAGATTTTCTAGTACTTGGTAAGGCTGCTAGTAAGACTTGTCCTATTATTTTTGGTAGACCTTTATTGAACACTTGTGGTTAAATTATAGATTGTAAAAGAGAGAAGATTTTTTCTAAATTTGATGGAAAATCTTATGAGTTGAATTTCTCCAAATTTGCTAGTGCACCTTATGCATCTAAATTGCGTGATGAGAATTTTAAAGTTGAACAACTTGCTTCTATTGCTCTTGCTCCTAACAATGATTTGTAGCAATATATGGAGGGCCATGAGAGTGAGGTATTTATGGAAGAGAGAAATGAGATTGACGATATTCTTCTTCGTCAACCAGTGATACTGAAACATAATTTACCCGTGGAAGACTTGGGTACCACATTACCACACAAGGAGGATCCTGTCTTTGATTTAAAACCTTTACTTGATGATCTTAAATATTCTTATATTGATGATAAGAAAACATATCCTTTTATTATTAGTGCTAAACTTTTAGGTGAAGAAGAGGAAAGATTATTCGGAGTTCTAAAGAAATACCGTGGAGCTATTGGATACACTCTTGATGATTTGAAGGTAATTTCTCCTACTATATGTCAGCATGCTATTATATTGAACCTCATGCAAAGCCAGTAGTTGAACATCAATGCAGTTTAATTCCTAAGAAGAAGGAAGTGGTAAGAAATGAGGTATTAAAACTTCTTGATGCTGGTATTATTTTTCTATTGCTGATAGTAGATGGGTGAGCCCTGTGCCTTGTGTCCCTAAGAAAGAAGGAATGACTATTGTTACTAATGAAAACAATGAACTCATTCCACAAAGAGTAGTAGTTGGTTATTGAATGTACATTGATTTTAGAAAGTTTAATAAAGTTACTAATAAAGATCATTATCCTTTACCCATTATTGATCAAATGCTTGAGAGGTTGTCTAAAAAACTCAATTTTGCTTTCTTAATGGTTATTCTGGGTTCTCTCAAATTGCTGTTAGGAAACAAGATCAAGAGAAAACAACCTTTACTTGTCCTTATGGTACTTATGCTTATAGACGTATGCCTTTTGGTTTGTGTAATGCTCCTTCTACTTTTCAAAGATGCATGTCTGCTATATTTCAAGGTTTATGTGAAGAAATTGTGGAAGTATTCATGGACGATTTCTCCGTCTATGGAACTTATTTTGATAATTGTTTGCACAACTTTGAAAAAGTTTTGCAGAGATGTGAGGAAACTAATCTTGTTCTTAATTGGGAGAAATGCCACTTTATGGTTAATGAAGGAATTGTTCTTGGACATAAAATTTCTGAAAGAGGTATTGAAGTTGACAGAGCTAAAGTGGATGCCATAGAGAAAGTGCCCTATCCTAGGGATGTTAAATGAATTCGTAGTGTTCTTGGTCATGCTGGTTTCTATAGGAGGTTTATTAAAGATTTATCTAAAATATCAAATCCTCTTACTAATCTTCTTCAAATAGATGTACCATTTGTTTTTGATGATGATTGTAAGGAAGCTTTTGAAACTTTGAAGAAGGCTTTAACTACTGCTCCTATTGTGCAACCGCCTGATTGGAATTTACCTTTTGAAATTATGTGTGATGCTAGTTATTTTGATGTAGGTTCTGTTCTTGGACAGAGCATAGATAAGAAGTTGAATGTTATTCATTACGCTAGTAAGACTCTTGATGCTACTAAAAAAATTATGCTACTACTGAAAAAATAGTTCTTAGTTGTAGTTTTTGCATGTGATAAGTTTAGGCCTTATATTGTTGACTCAAAGGTTACTATTCATACTAATCATGCTGCTATTAGATACCTTATGGAAAAGAAGTATGCCAAGCCTAGGCTTATTAGACGGGTGTTGCTTTTCCAAGAGCTTGATTTCCATATTGTGAATAGGAAGGGTGCTGAAAATCCTATTGCTGATAATTTTTCTAGATCGGAAAACATTACTTTTGATCCTATTCGTGTTAATGATAGTTTTCCAAATGAACAATTGGCTGCAATAAAGGTAAAACCCCAAGATAGTCCATGGTATGCTGATTACACTAACTTTATTGTTTCAAAGTATTCGCGTCCAACATTTACAGCTCAACAAAGAAGAAAATACTTCTATGATTTGAGGCATTATTTTTGGGATGACCCATGTTTATATAAAGCAGGAGTAGATGGTATTATGAGAAGATTTGTTCCAGATCATGAACAACGTGAAATATTGAAGAAGTGCCATAGTAGTGCTTATGGAGGACATCAATCTGGAGATAGAACCGCACAGAAGGTTCTATAATCAGGTTTCTATTGGCCTACTCTCTTTAAAGATGCACATAAATTTATTTTTTCTTGTGATGAATGTCAAAGAGTAGGAAATATTTCTAGACTTAATGAAATGCCTATGAGTTATTCTCTTGCTATTGAACCTTTTGATTGTTGGGGATTTGACTTTATGGGTCCTTTTCCTCCTTCAAATGGCTATACACATATACTTGTTGCTATTGATTATGTTACTAAGTGGGTAGAAGCTATACCTACAAAAAGTGCTGATGGAGAACCCTTGTTAAAAATGCGTAAAGATGTTATTTTTTCCTAGGTTTGGTGTGCCTAGATATCTTATGACTGATGGAGGTTCTCATTTTATTCATGGTGGTTTTAGAAAAAACCTTGCTAAATATGATGTTAATCATAGAATTGCCTAAGCTTATCATCCTCAAACTAGTGGGCAAATAGAATTACCAAATAGAGAAATTAAATCTATATTGCAAAAGACTGTTAATAAAACTAGGAAGAATTGGTCAGATAAGTTGAATGATGCTTTATGGGGTTATAGAACTGCTTATGAAAATCCTATGGGTATGTCTCCCTATAAAATGGTCTATGGAAAAGCTTGTCACTTGCCTTTAGAATTAGAACACAAAGCTTATTAGGCAGTGAAAGAATTAAATACAGATTTTGAACTTTCTGGTAAGAAAAGAATGCTTGATTTAAATCATTTAGATGAATGGAGATGTGAAGCGTATGAAAATGCCAAGCTCTTTAAAGAGGAAGTTAAACAATGGCATGATAAAAGAATCCTTAAAAGAGAGTTTCATGTTGGTGAGAAAGTTCTATTGTATCAGTCTCGTCTTAGATTTTTTGCAGGAAAATTACTCTCCCGATTGGAAGGACCTTATATTATTGAAGAAGTGTATCGTTCGGGAGCAATCAAAATTGCTTCCCTCAAAGATAACACTACATAGGTGGTAAATGGGCAAAGACTCAAACATTATATTTCAGGTGATTCCTATGATGAAGATGTTGATGTTATTCAAGTACTGACTCTGGAGAAATTCATCGGAGGGAAGATTCCAGAATCTGCAGAGTCTGTTTTGGAATAGGTAACAGTTCTGTTAAGAAAAAGTTTGCGGATTACCTTTTTAGTTATAATTTGTTGATTTTTGGCAAATATGAAAAATACCGAGTCGAAGAGGAGTTGGAGAAGGTGTCCAGAGGCACCACACCATGTGGGGGCGCGTGCCCACCCCTGACCGCTCTAGCCTATGGTGTGGGAGCCCCGGAGCCCCTCTCCGACTCGTTTTCGAGCTAGACTTTCCTTTCGTTACGAATATTTTTTCTATATAACCCCCCGGACCCCCCGAGGTCAGTATATCGTTTTCTCGTTGTGTTTATGTTTCAGCTGTTTCTACCAGGGTCTATTTTCAGTTTTAGAAGCACCATGGTCTCCATGAACAACAACAAGGGGAAGGGAACGAAAGAAGAAGATCCCCAAGACCGGAAGCCGAAGAAGGAGATTGATAGTGGAGCTGAAGGAGATGTAGCGGAAAACCCGCGGGTGCGTCCACACGGTACCATCGCAAGCATTCGTGTGGTTTATAAAACCTTCCAAGTCCACGGCAAGGACTAACACTGGATGGCTAGCCCGACGTCACTTTTTATCCCCGGATATTCCACTTTCAAGTATTAACAGACCTTTTCATACTTTAATTCATGAGTATCAATATATGAGGGTACCCGGGTCAAGGTTGCCTGCTTGCTGGGATATGGATCGTTCTAACCGTGCAGATAGAGAAAGATCTCAACCAAAGGAAGTGTGGGAGGAAAATCTAGATGGCTAGAATGCACCATTGACAAGCATGCAAACTATATTGATCACAATACGGAGATGATGCATATGCTTATATCCGTAATTGAAGATATGAAGAAATCAATTGATAAGCTCGTCGAGAAGGATTCACCACCACCATCGAAGAATTGATTCGTCATTGGTATTGGCATCCCCTTTGGCTTGTTCCAAGCTTGGGTGGAGTGTCGCGGTATCACCTTTATCTTTCACTCCTTTTTACCTTTTAGTAGAGTCATATCATTAGTAGAGAAAATATCATATAGTATGGTTTGCCGTATGGAAGTGTCACTCCTTTGTTGGTTATCGCTGCATCCCTTGGTTTGAGTTCCGTAATGAAATATTAATGAGAAGTTTCATCATCTACTTGTTCTACTTTAGTTTATTTTGCAATTTTTGTTATGTGATTAATCTTGTTATTATTATTGGTATCAATGTTGGAGCTTCAAGATAATCTAGTTGGTTTTGGCAAAGTTAGCATTGGTCAGTAGCAACAATACATTGAGACTTAAGTAGAAAAGAGGGAGTTGCATGTAGATATATTATTCCATGATCTTTCTTTCTTGTTAGCTCATAATCTTAGTATTCTCAAATAAGTTTGTTTGTACCTTCAAGGAAGATTGCATGATTGACTTTATCATATATGTTTTTGTTTGTTTTACTTCAATTCTTATGCTTGCTACCAAACCTTGCTAACCAAAGACCTGTACTGAGAGGGAATGCTTCTCTCCCAAGCCAAACCTTGAGCCCCAAAACCTTGCCATTTGTGTCCACCATACCTACCTATTTGTGGTAATTAACCGCCACTCCAAGTAAATTTCTCATGTGGTAAAACATTCAAAATTACTCTTGTTTTGTGTTCCTGTTTTTGCTCATGAGGACGTAAATAGAGAATCTTTATCTCACTTGTTGATTGGACTTCACACACCTAGACTAGTGGCTTCATCCGCTTATCCAAATTCTAGAAGAGGTGACAACGGGGTGCCCAGCCCCAAACTAATACACAAATTCTCTTCACTATTTTTGCCCCTGATTTATCAGTCAAAGCTTAATTTTTAAACAAAAGAGAAAGAGGGATGACCTTCTACATCAGTTACGTCCTTCATATAGGAGCCGCTCTTGTGAAGTCTAGTTGGCTTGAGACGTACTGTATTTTCTGTTTACCATTCATTGACACTAGCATACACCTCTCAAAATTAGACACTCCTCCATGGTTTGTGGTTGTTGGCAGACACCCGAGGATTCGGTTAGCCATTTTTGTGTAAGATGGATGGGAGGAGTGTCAAAGATTTATACCTCTGTTTATTAAAATAAAATCTCTAGCACATGAGTGATCCATGCTTCCCTCTGCGAAGGGCCTATCTTTTACATTTATGTTGGGTCAGTAAACCCATTTCCTTCTGTCTTAAGCAAGCATTTGAATTGTTGTGGTTCATCCAACTCCATATTGATTTACTCAATCATGTTCTTTATTCTTCCTTGTTTCTACAAATGCCTTTATCTTTTTGAATACCACTGAAAAAGTTACCAATGTTTGCAAAGAGACCGTTATAATTGAGCATGATAAACTCTGCAATATAGCTCTAGTATAAAGACTCTGATCAAAAGATGAGCACACTGTTAATTGTTCTCTGACCAAGAACGAAGTTTTCCTTTGCCAATTTTGATTTACTTTTTGCACCATTATTGTTCCTCTACTTGTTTCAAGTTTGATTATATGAGAGGAAGTTGCTGTATAAAATGATTTGTTCTTTGTTAGATGTGATGCCTCTTGTCCGTATTTTATTTATCGACACCTCACTCCATAAACCTGTGGTCATGTTTATTGAGTTCAGCTTCACTTGGGGACAAGCAAGGTCTAAGCTTGGGGGGAGTTGATACGTCCATTTTGCATCACCATTTTATATTGTTATTTTCTGTTATTCATTGATATATTTCATGTTATGATGCATTACTTACGTTATTTTATCTTATTTTGCATGTTTCATAATTTTTGAAGAATAAACACCAGACCAAAAATCTGATGGAAAAAGCACCATCGAGATACCATATTTCAGAAGATCAGAAGAAGAGGGGGGGGGGGGACACCGGAGATATCTTAGAAGTTCATATTAGGAGTCCAGCCAGAATGAGAGCCAGAGGGGGGCCACCAGGGGCCCACACCATGAGGTGGCGCCCCCCTTGGTCGCACCGCCAGGTGGTGTGGCCACCCTGGCATACCTCTGGTCGACATATTTTGCGTACTTGACCCCCAGGGAACCCTAAGTTGCATACCATCATCTAAGAATTATTCCATCGCCGCCTCGGGGCGGAAAACACCCGAGAGAGAAAAGCTCTCTAGCAGTGAGAAATCTGCCAGGGAAATTCCTCTCCGTAGAGGGGAAATCATTGCCATCGTCACCGTCGTCACTCTGGGTATCATCAAGATCGTAATCATCATCACCACCAGCACCATCACCCTCATCATCAACCGTCATCCCGCTGTAACAATTAGGGGCCTCTATCGTTGTTTTACATTAGATCTCTCTCCCGGTGTGGATTAGTTGTTAGTAGTTAATGCATCTGAGATTTATCGGTGTTAGCACTTTATGACCAGATTGTTACTATCCATTATATCACCTCTGATTATGATCCATATGATGTCTTGTGAGTAGTTCGTTTAGTTCTTGAGGGCATGGGAGAAGTCATGATGTTAGTAGTGAAGTTATATTGAAGTAATATCTCGTGGTTCGGTATTTAAGTTGTGGTGCTATTCTTCTAGTCGTGTCATGTGAACGTCGACTACATGATACTTCACCTTTATGGGCCTAGGAGGATGCATTGTGTATTTGGCTCCTAATTGTGGGGTTTCTGGAGTGACATAAACCTAAACCCTCGTTAGGAAACCAATGCACGAGGGAGCATAGAATCCAAAAGTTTTAAGGCTGTGGTTAGATTTATCTTAATTACTTTCTTGTATTTGCGGATTTTTACGAGGGGTATAATCACAAGTATTTATTAGTCCTAGTTGGGCGGTGCATTAGCATAGGTTCACCCACACAACACTTAACAAACCAATGGATATTAATCAACCGTAACGAAGCGAAAACACTTGAAGAAATTCCCATGTGTCCTCGAGAACGTTTGGTAGTCATAAGTAACACAACCGACTTGTCCTTCGCTCTCAAAAGGATTGGGCCACTCGCTGCAATATTATTTACTGCTCTTTATTTACTCACACTTTATCTATCTGCTATATCCAAAACAACCAAAAACCCGTTTGCTAGTGTTTATAGTGAATTCTCTATCCAACCTGCTTGTCAACACCTTCGGCTCCTCCTTGGGTTCGACACTATTATTTATCAAAAGTACTACGATACACCCCCTATACTTGTGGGTCATCAATCGTCCAGGCTTCAGCGCCTCAGCATCCTGCTTGGCCCAAACCTTGGACATGCCCGCATACCCAGCAGTACCCATTTTGTGGGGGGTGCTTAAATTTGAAGACACGTATCCGAGCAAGAGCACCCTTTGCCTTGAACTCAGGAGTCGACTTCACCTTCGCAAATTCATACCATTCGTTTTCTTGGATACACGAATACAATTGCAGGGGACACTTGCGGTGATGCGTGAACTCTGTCACTAGCTTGGTCTTCCAGTTCTTCCAAGCCTTGATATCTGTTAGTAAAACTGCCCGTTCAACATGAGGTCTGCTTACACTTAAAGGAAGGTTGAAAAACTCGAGGATCTCATTTGCGACAGTCTCACGAAGCTGTTGTGAAATGTATTTCTAGGAAGGAAAGAGGATAGAAACTCGTTTCCATGCGACTATACCACAAACTGTGCCAAACATTTTTTGCTAGCTGCCTCTGGTTCAAAAGGAGCTCCCATATCCTTACAGATTGAGATCACGGTTAACGCGAAAGCTTGCCGCTTGGATTTTTTCCTTGCTTCGCCTTTACGGATAGTTTTATGCACATGGCGAAACTTGCGAGTCAGGCACGTGCCTATAGAATGTATATTTACGAGAAAATGTAAAAATAACATATATGTAGTATAATCATTAGATCTACTCCCTCCGTCTCCAATTAATTGTCTCAAAGTTGGACAAAAGTGGATGTCTCTAGACATGTTTTAGTGTTAGATACATCCATTTTTATCCAACTTTAAGACAATTAATATGAGACGAAGGGAGTAGAAGACACAAACAAGAGTAAGTACTTATATGTATGATACTCAATAAGTATGAACAAATATATTAAATCAAATGGCTAAGACTTAGTTTGGAAACTTAGTATATTATAGAAAATACAGTACTGCTACCAGACAATTCAGTTCTCAAGAATACGTCGTTATAGGGGGAAAACAGGTCTGGACTACACTTTCCATTACAACAAAAATAGTTAAAGTTAATTTCTTAAAACCACTGTATTGATTAAATGGAATAAAACTAGTGAAATTATTCAACGGTTCAAATGAAAAATCGACCTAAAAATGCGTTTGTACAATGCATATATCAAATGCAAAACAACGCTCCTTCATATAACAGAAGACTAACTGGAACGACCAATTCAAAGATAAACCAAACATTTTGGAACATATCGAACTGTCAAACATAATATGAGTTAACTAAGTACTCGAAACTAAAAAGACTAAAAAAGAGTAGTAATTATAATTAAGTAGGTTTGGGAGAGCTCTACGACATGGTGAGGTTCTTGTAGACCGCGGTGTGGGTTTGAGGCACTGCAGCCATACTGCCTGGGGTGGCGGTAGTCCCTTCCACTGCGCCGACATCGTCTGCGGCAAGGAAATTTCCCGTGATGGCGCCTCCGGCCTCGTCCGTGGTTTTAGCGAGGAAAGCCTCTGCAGCAGTGCCGCCAGGTTGGCCCTTGGTTTGGTGGACGAAATCTTTCGTGCCGGCGCCCTCGGCAGTCTCGCGCGGCTCGAAAGGCAGGTGCAGCCGAGTACAATGCTGGGGTGTAGTAGTCGTGGGACTCTTTACGGTTTTTGCGGCGGTCATATTGAGGGGTCCTCATGTCCTTCATGTGGGAAAGTCGAGGTGGCGGCGGCAAGAGGGACAGTGGAGTTATTATTCTAGATTCGAATCAGAGTGGGGAAAAGTTATGGGCGCGTGCGCTAAATTTTGGGCGGGTGGGGATGGGCAATACTAGCGAAGTTTCCCGCCAAAAATAATTGAACATGCGAAGAAAGCACTCGGATGGCCCGAACTTGTGTGGACGGTCTACATATATAATTGGATCATGTCGTCTACCACGATAACCGACTTCTAAAAAGGTAGAGCATTTGTTTTTATTCTACTTTTTATGTTAGTTTAGTTCCTATCAACCATGCTAATCCATATTTGAGCTCAAGTTCTCGAGAAATTCACTCATGTGTGCCTTCACGTGAGAGTTCAACATTCTAGTGGAAATTAACCACCCTTTCTAGGGTAAGGTGCTTTTTGAAAGGTCTCACATTTGGGAAATATGTATTTTCTCTTCTACACGCCCAGGAAGATTGCATATACATGCATATTACTACACCACGCAAGATTTGTAACGTTGCTTGCATCCCGCGCGTGGTTTAGACCAAAACCCTTATCCGGAGGGCGCATGATGTATCGTCTACTCCTTTGACCAGCTTCAAAAAGGGGTAGACCGTTTGATTTTTCCCATTTGTTTGTTTTCAGGGGTGTCCTAGCTAGGGTCATGGAAAACCAAAATTTGGCCTCAAGTCGACTCCGAGCAGAAACGACTTCCTGCTACAAGCCGGTTCGCACAAGGGGATTTGCGTTCTTCGATCAATTCTGCACTCCCAGTATGATTGTACATACATATACTAGTCGAGACATGCAATATTTGTAGTGTTACACCTCACTCGCGCCGTGTCCGTCAAATCCACTCTAGCTCGACACCTAGGCCACAGTACCCTTTATTTTGAACGGGTTTGATAGGGGGTGTAGACAATGCAATTTTTTTTCATTATCTCGTGCTACGAATGTTCATATCTAGGGTAATTTAAAACCATGGAAATCTTCAAATAGGCATTCAATGAACCGTTCTAGGCATAAGAAACCTCGGACCTTCTGGGGTGAAACTCGAACGGTCCACATGTGTGCAGTTTCGGAGAAACGCGTACTTCCGAAGGAATGACACAAAGTGTTGTAGCAAGGGTGCTCAGTTCTCCATTTCAGTCCCCTCCCTCGCCCAAGGCCTAGTCCTGCCGCCTCAGCCATCCGCCGCCGCTGGACACAACGAGTTAACCCCCCTCCCTCGCCCAGGCCTCAAGGAAATCCAATCATCCGACGGATCCCACGCTTCGGTTGTCGCCCAAGGTCGTGCGCGGTTCTCCAAGATGACCCCCATTCCGCAATGTTGATCGATTCCGATAAACAATTATCCTCTTTTGTATAAATAATAGTAGTAGTTACAATAAGATTTGTGATGCTGGTCGACCATACATTTAATTGCTTCAAAAACAGTGGCTGACCTTCGCATAGCTCTGATCAGTTTGTAAACATAATTTTCTGACCGCCTGGATGTAACATTGACAAAATTACTTGCCAAAATACAAATTCTATGGAGACTTACATATCATCTTTGTCCCCACTATATGACAGAGTCGCCGGCGGATCAGTCCGACCGTGATGGGGCGCGACAGGCTTTGAGTGAAAAAAGTAAGGGAAATCTTCTAATGTACTGGACGATGAGGTGCCAAGGATCTCCGATGGTATACCAGTGAAGAAATTTCCTGATCGTAAAGAAAAATAAATCTGTGATGGGCATGATCAAGAAAGAGTACTTACAACTTTGTTGGCATAACAATCCATATGGATATCCTAGGAGTAAAGATTTGGAGGATAACAATCCATACAGACTTCTCTACATGGGACTTTTGGATAGCTTCAATTAGCTTTTGCTTCCTCCTGGTCACTTTTTCATATTTTCTTCTTGGGCATGCAGTTTAGCCTCCATGTCCTACTTGTACCTTACTGTCGATAGTTCTTATTGTTGCTCCTGATCTTGAACCCTTTCTTCCAACTCTCGAATGCGTGTAGAGGAAATGGTAGATGTCATGCGTACAACCGAGTGATGACCCACAAGTATAGGGGGTGTATCGTAGTACTTTCGATAAATAAGAGTGTCAAAGCCAACAAGGAGCAGAAGGTGTTGACAAGCAGTTTGGATAGATGATTCACTATAAACACTAGCAGACATGTTTTTGTAGGTTTTTTATATAGCAGATAAATAAATTGCGAGTAAATAAAATACAGTAATAATAATTGCAACAAGTGGCCCAATCCTTTCTACAACAAAGGACAAGCCAGTTGTTTTACTTATGATGACTAAACGTTCTCGATGACACATGGGAACTTCGTCAAGTGCTTTTGTTTCATACAGTTGATTAATATTTATTGTTTTGATAGGTGTTGTGTAGGTGAACCTATGTAATGCACCTCCCAACCAGGACTAATACATACTTGTGATTATACCCCTTGTAAAAATCCGCAACTACAATAAAGGAATTAAGATAATCTAACCACAACCTTAATCTCTGAGATCCTACACTCTCTCGTGCCTCGGTTTCATAACCTGGGGTTTAGGTTTCTGTCACTTCGGCAACCCCGCAATCAGTAGCCAAACATACAATGCACCCCTCTAAGCCCATAAAGGTGAAGTGTCATGTAGTCGATGTTCACATGACACCACTAGAAGAATAGCATCACAACTTAGATATCAAACCATAAGATATTACTTCAACATAATTCCACTACTAACATATTGAATTCTCCCATGTCCTCAAGAACTAAACGAACTACTCACAAGAAATCATATGGATCATTATCAGAGGTGATATGATGATGAATAACAATCTGGTCATAAAGTGAAAACACCGATAAATCTCGTAAGAATCAACTACTAACAAGTAATCCACATTGGGAGAGAGATCTAGTGAAGAACAACGATATAGAACCCTAATTGTTATAGAGGGACGGTGGTGGACGGTGAGGATGATGGTGCTGGTGGTGAGGACGATGACGTTGATGATCTGGATGATGCCCGGAGCGATGACGGTGACGATGGAGATGATTTCCCCTCTTCAGGATGGAATTTCCCCCGCAGATTTCTCCCTGCCGGAGAGCTTTTCTCTCTCTGTTGTTTTCCGCCACAATGAGGTGGCGGAATATTTTTTCGATGGTTCTACCGGGCTTAGGGTTCCCTGGGGATGAAGTACGCGAAAGGGGTCGGCCAGAGGTGGGCCAGGGTGGCCACACCACCTGGCGCCACGACCAAGGGGGGAGCGTGCTGCCACATGGTGTGGGCTCTGTGTGGCCCCCATATGGCTCCCCTCCTAGCTGGCTCCATCTTCTGGCAATATAAGAACTTCACGATGTCCCCCTTCTTCTTCTGGTCTTCTGAAATATAGTATCTCGACGGTGCTTTTTCCGGCTGATTTCTAGCCCCGGTGAATTTTTCTCCAATAATTGTAAAACATGCAAAATAGAAGAAATGACATAAGTAGTGGATCATAATATGAAATATATCGATGAATAATAGTAAATTATGATATAAAATAGCGATTCAAAATGGATGCATCAGCTCTCCCAAGCTTAGACCTCACTTGTCCCCAAGCGAAACTGAACTCAGTAAACATGACCACAGGTTTATGGAGTGAAGTGTCGATAAAAAAATAGGGACAAGATGCATCACATCTATCAATACACAAGTCATTCTAAACAGAAACTTTCTCTCATATAATTTAACTTGAAACAAATAGAGGGAATCACAATAAAGGTGCAAAAAGGAAATAACAATTGGTTGAGGCAAAATTTGTTCTTGGTCAGGGAACAATTAACAGATTGTACTTATCTTTCGATCAGAGTCTTTATATTAGAACTTATATTTCAGAGTTTTACATGCTCAATCTTAACAATCTCCTTACAGTCATTGATAAGTTTCAAATTAATATTCATTCCGATAAAAACATTTGTACTAAACAAAGAGGGATAAAAGACATGATTGAGAAAATCAACATATAGATGGATGGATCACAACAACTCAAATGCTTGCTTAAGACAGAAAGGAGTAGGTTTACTGACTCAACATAAAGGTAAAAGATAGTCCCTTCGTAGAGGGAAGCAGGGATTAACTCATGTGCTAGAGCTTTTTATTTGATAAATAGAGGTGATGAAAACAATTTTGAGAGAGGTGTATGTCTATGTCAATGAATCAACAAGCAGACAATACATTAAGTCACAAGCCAACTAGGCTCTACAAGAGGGGCTCCCATTGAAGAACACTACTGTGGTAGTAGGTCATCCCTCTTCTCTTTTGTTCACACAATTATGGTTTGAGTAATAAATTAGGGGAAAAAAGAGTGAAGAGAATTTATAGTAATTACATTTGGGGCTGGGCACCCCGTTGCCAACTTTTCTAGCAGTTGGATAAGCGGATGTGACACTAGTCCAGGTGTATAAAGTCCAATCAACAAGTGAAATAAAGACCGTCTACCTACGTCCTCATGAGCTAAACATGTATAATTTTGAAGTTTTTAAAGGTAGCACGTGAGAAATTTACTTGGAGTGGCGGTTAAATACCACACATAGGTAGGTATGGTGGACACAAATGGCATGGTTTTTGGATCAAGATTTGGATGCACGAGAAGCATTCCCTCTTAGTACAAGTTTTTGGCTAGAAAGGTTGGGTAGAAAGCATAAGAGTTGAGGTAAAACAAGCAAATATACATGTGATAGAAACAATCATGCAATCCTCCTTGGAACCACAAATGATCTTAACTTGAGAATACTAAGCTTATGAGCCAACAAGAAAGAAAGATAATGAAATAATATATCTACATGCATCTCCCTATTTTCTACTTAAGCCTCAAAGTATTGTTGCTACTGACCAATGCTAAGTTTTCCCAAACCAAACAGATTAACTTGATGCTCCCATATTGATACCAATACTAACAACAAGATCAACCATATAACAAAAATTGCAAACTAGAATAAGGTGTAGAGAGTAAATGATAAAACTTCTCATTAATATTTCATAACAGCAACTCACACCAAGGGATACATCGATAACCAACTAAAAGAGAGATATTTCCACACTGCAAACCATCTTATATGATAACTTCTCAACGCATGATATGACTCCACTAAAAAGTAAAAAAGGTGAAAGATAAAGGTGTCATACCGCGTTACTCCCCCAAGATTGGAACAAGCCAAGGGGATGCCAATACCAATGACGAATTACTTCTTTGATCGTGGTGGTGAATCCTTTCCATTAAGCTTATCAACCGAATCCTTCAAATAATCAATCGTGTATGTGAGTATGTGGATCAGCTCCGTATTGTGCTCAATACGGTCCGCAAACTTGTCAGACTGTGAGTCCCACCTCTTGGAATTATTCCCCCACACCTCTTCAGACCGGGGGCTTTCCTCACCTGCATTGTTAGAAGGATCCATATCCTAGCAAGAACGCAAATCTGCCTCTGGTGCCCTATTAAATTGATGCTCATGGATTAAAGTATGGAAAGGGTTTTTGATGCCTGAAGGTGGTTGATACGTCGAAAACATATCTCCTTTTCCGAACACTTTTCTTATTGTTTTCCTGTAAACTTGTGTGTTTTGAATACAACTAACACGGAATAACGTTGTTTTCAGCAGAATTACCTTGGTGTCTTGTTTTTGTGCAGAAAAATCAACTTTCAAAAAATTGCCCAGAAAAGACCTCATTGATGTTTTCACCCCGAAAGACCGCGGGAGCCAGAAGGGGGCCAGGGGAAGAGCCACAGGGTGGCCACACCACCCTGTGGCGCGGGTCCCCCAGCCTATGGTATGGGCCACCCACAACCCCCCTCATACTCCCCTTTCAACTACAAATAGCCTTCAACCCTAAAACACGAGGGGGTTCGTCATATTCCACAGAAACACAACAGAGGGCCGCCGCCGTCCCGAACCTTGATTCAGAGATCAGGAGTTCCTGTTCAGGCACCCTGCGGGACGGGGAATTGGAGGAGATCATCACCATCGTCATCACCAACGCCTCTCAATCGATCATCCATGTTTCCCCCATCCATGTGTGAGTAAGTCCCCGCTGTAGGCTGAAGGGGATGGTAGGTATTGGATGAGATCGTTCATGTAATAATGCCGTGATTGTTAGGGCATAGTGCCCAGTGTCCTCTATTAGTGCTATTGACATTGTTGCAACTTGTTATTGCTTAATGCTTGCCACTTTGGGCCCGAGTGCCACGATCTCAGATCTGAACATGTTATTGAATCATGATGATAATTATTGTTTCTTGGTCATACCTGCAAGTTTTTTACACATATTGTTGTCCAGAACCCGAGGCCCTGAAGTGACAGAAATTGGGACAACCGGAGGGGATGGATGCGATGTAAGGATCACATGTGTTCACGAGTGTTAATGCTTTGCTCCGGTGTTCTATTAAAAGGAACACCTTAATTACCAGTAGTTACCTTGAGGCCTTGCTGACACGGTCTGGTAGGACAAAAGATGTTGTGCAAGTTCTCACTGCGAGCATGTACGACTATTTACGGAACACATACCTATGGTTACTTAGTGCTTGGATGCTTTATCTTATTTATCTGGAATGCCTGTGACATGATCATTATTTGAATTTTCTTATCCATGCAACGCCCGTTCATCCATCCCTATGCCTACAATATTTAATCCCGCTGTTTACTTCAATCACCACTGCTGCTGTTTTTATACTACTGCTGTTATTATTTCACTACTGCTGCTACTATAAAACTGTTACTACTGATAAACCACTACGAACAAGTCCACTTTCAGGTGCAAGTGAATTGACAACTCACTTGTTAAGGCTCACAAATATTCTTTGGCTCTCCTTGTGTCGAATTAATAAATTTGGGTTTTACTTCCCTCGAAGACTGTTGCGATCCCCTATACTTGTGGGTCATCAAGACTATTTTGTGGCACCGTCGGCGGGGAGCATAGCTTTATTTGCGAGCTCACCGGAGAGTACTACTATCTAATGCCATTCATTCATCATGGGTAAGTCTCATGATGGAAGAGTTACTATGTTGCCATCCACCACGAGAAGAGATACAACTCTGAACACCTTTGTTGCTCTTGATTAACCGTCTGTTATAAGTAAGCTTCTTACACCACCACATACACATGCTACACATGCTACTTCTGTTGAATCTGAAAATACTTCTGATACTTTTGATGATTCTTCTACTGTGCTTAATGAGAGTGGTTCTCTCGGTCCTTTCTAAGATGCTACTATTGCTAAAGCTAAAAATATTGCTAACACTGAAACTCTTGATAAAAATCATGTTACTCCTCCTTTCTCACCTTAGTTTAGAGAGAACCCTAGTGATGATTTAGATGATGCTTATAGTGAACTGAGTGATGATCTTATCGATGAAATACATGCTATGAAGGATAAAGATGCTGCTATACGTCTTATGGAAAGTCGTGCTGTTAAATATAAATTATCTCCTGATGCTAAGTTTGCCACTTCTCCTATTAATATTAGGGATAAGGATTATGATTTGTCTCTTGATTTATCTTATATATATCTATTTTTGAGAAAGAACGTTTTTGTGGAACTGAAAATGAAAGTTCTATGAAACATATGAATGAGCTCTCCTCTTTGAGTAGTTTATTCTCTGATAATCTTAAGAAATGTAGCTACTTTGTTGCTAAAATATTCCCTTTCTCATTAAAGTATGGAGCTAAAACTTGGTTTAATAATTTTTCTCTTGGATCTATTGATAGTGCTTGTAACATCCCAAGTATGAAAATCATCCTCTTAGAATGTTTGTTGCATGTTTATTAATGTATTGCATCATGTCATCATTTTGATTCTATGTTGTTTGCATTTGTTTCTTAATTATTGCAATTGTTTTCCACTGTTTTCACAACTCAAATTCAAACCTTTTTCAAACATTGGTTTCATACTTGCTCTGTTACAACATTTTTGAATAAAAATCACAAATAATAACAATCAATTGGTTCCATGTTTTTCAATAGTGATCACTTGGGAAAATAATGGTTTTAAATCAATTATTCATTTTCCAAACACAATTAAAAATTCAAATCAAAGCACCCACAAACAGAACCATTTGAATTTATGTTGTTAACAAATCAAATCAACTCAATTTGCTTTTTACCATAGGGGTTACCCTATTAGAATAGTGGTTTTTATTAATGTTTATTAATATTAACTATTTCACTCAAATTTGGTTCAAATTTCAAAAAGCAATCAAATGTTTAAATTTTTGAAAATGAAAGTTGCCAAATGGTTGCATTTGGCCTAAGGAGTCTATCTGAATTTTTCCAGATTTTTATCTAACCTAAAACCTAAGTTTTTCTTCCAAAAGCAAAAGATACAAAAAAAAAACAGAGAGCAAAAAAAAAATAAAACAAAACCTTGCGCGCGCAGCAGATAACGAACCCAACCCAACTATCTACCGCGCGCGCCAGGCCCAGCCCACCCTAGCGCAACTTACCGCTTGGAGATTCGTGCGGAGCTCCTAATCGTCTTCGTCGCGCGGTACGGCAGCGCATCGGAGGCGCCACCGCACCCCCGCAGCGACTCCGGCGGCCAGCGACGCCCTGCCGCGCCTATAAGAAGCCCCCCAGGGCCCCCGCACCTAACCCTAGACCCCCTAGGCCCCTTTTCCCTCGCCGCCGCCGCCATTCGTTGCTTCCCCGGCGAGATCCCCTCCTCTGCTCCACCCACCGGCGACGGGACCTCTGAAACCGACGATGGCGCCGCCACCTCCCTCCTCTATCTAGCCATCTACCCCCGGGAATCAAAAGCCCTATCTCCCCGCTCCCGTTTAGACACCTGAACACCCCCGGAGATCAGCCACACCTCCCCCGCCGTCCACGGCAACGCCGCCGTCGAGCTCGGTGTTCTTCTCTGCAACTCGACGAATCCCGGTGAGCTCCCCGTTCTTCTTCCCTCTCGTCCCCTCTGTTGCACCACCACTGCATCGTGCACGTTCTGCACCCTTCCACGCACACATCCCCTCGCAAGCGAGCACGGCCACGTTCAGTTCCCGCCGGCGAGTTTCTGAAGTTTCTGTCAGCCGTGGAAGAATCCCGTCGTCAGTTAAAAATTCAGGAACTTGGCGTGAACGTTAACCTCCCCGCGCCTGTACCTCTGTCAACTGACGAAACACAGCGCAGCTGGTTGCGCTCTCTCTGAACTTTGCTCAGGTCTCGGGTTCGAGCCGCAAGCGCCACCCTTTTTGTCCATTTTCTTCCGCAGCGCGAGCAGTCCCACCTGGCATAGACCCCCACTGCCACGCAAGCATTTGCTCAGCGCCACGCTGGCTAGGCCCACGGGGCAGTGGCCGTGGCTAGCTACCAGCTCGGTAACAAATGGTTTCTGCGAATTCCAAAAATTCCAAAATTCATTTTAATTAGCAGAATTAAAACAAAACTTTAAAATTTAACAACTTCTATTCTGTAATTCCTTTAAATGCAAGTTTTATATGAATTCTGATCCAAATTTCCTAATCTTTCCAAATATCCAATTTGTGTACTGTTTTGGAAATTACAAATGCATTTTAAAATTCAAATTTAAATAATTCAAATGCTAAATTATAAATTCCATAACTAATTATTTATAAATCCAATAAATGCAAATAAAATATGTTTTCCATACCATTTCACCTAACCTATTCAAATATAATTTTTGTTTTCTGTTTTGAATAATTAAAATTGCCTAAACCATTTAAATCTTGTTTAATGCAATTAGAAATTGTTTAATATTGTTTAATTCATAATTAAATAATCCAAATTCCAATTTCAAAATGTGAAACATGTAATCCAACTAAAATTTGATAAACTTTCAAATATAAACTTTGTTATTTGTTTTAAACAATTTAAATGGTTGAGAACAACAAGTATTTGTGTGTCACCTTTAAGGCACCCAAAAATTCCATAAATTGATAATAAAATTCTAAATTGCTACACCCTATTTTAATTTGATTCTAATGTTGTTATTTTGCTGTTTTCCTTTTGCATGCATCATACTAAACCACTAGCACCTGTTGTTTAGTTGGAAAACAAATAACCTAACCAAAATCTTTGGGCTTTTCATATGCAACTCAAAGTTGCATATGTGTCCAAATCAAATTGTGTTGTCCTATCAATTATTTTATTTTGATGCATCTATTAACTTGTCATGCATCATATTTGATTGTGCACTATGCCATGACAATGATTGTTTATATTTCTGCCTTGTTTGTTTGCTTCTTCTCGGATAGACGACGACGTTGATACCGACGACCTTTACGACACCCCTTCTGAGGATCTAGCTCAGTACCCGGCTACTGGGTTTGCAGGCAAGTTATCACTCACATGAACCATTGTGTTCCTTTCAACATTGGTTACCGATACTTCCGTTGTTCTTTCTGCTAGCCATAGTGGTAGTTGTTTCTGTTACGAACCTATCACATGATACCCTAAACCCTGATATTTCCATCACCTCCAGTCCTAAAACCCCGTTGCTTGGGCCCGTGTCTTACTAGCATGCTTAGGGTTGTTTTGCTCAAGTCTGTTATCAGTTACTTTCTGTATTATATTCTGTTATATTCTGGGCTCGATGTTAAACAACACCTGTTAATTTTAGGTAATAATAATTTGCTGATAAGGCACCGGCAGGAGGCCCGGCCTGGTTTTGAGGCCTGCTAGTGTCGACCCTAATAGGAAAAGGGTCTTGTCTACTGATCCATGATGAGCGCACTATCCGCATGTGGGAAGCGTGTATGGGCGCCCCCCTCAATTTGACTCGATCCGCATCTCGTCCAAATCACCACACTTAGTTCGGGTTGATGCACGCATATGCAGGTACGAACCCGAGGCCAGGGTGGAACTTTTGTAGTCGGCATTTAGGGCGGCGTGGTCTTCCAGTGCTATGAGGGTCCTCCTTTTCTTCGGGGGGCTCGATTAGCCGCGCACGCACAGCACGTGGTGCTTTGGGCTTGATGCGAGGAAAGTTTGAATTGTGTTGAGTGCCCCGCTTGGTGGGAAAGGCCTTCCCATCTGGCGGGTTATTCTTACGTGTACGGCCAAATTGGTGCACCCCTGCAGGGATAAATCTTCTCGAGAAGCCGTGTTTTCCGCGGTTATGGTTGACTTGGTGAAAGTACTGGCTAACAAGTACTCAGAACAACTTACACCTAACTAATGATAACTTGACTAGTAATAGGCTTATTTACACAACAACTTGATCCATCATTAATCCAACTGTGTGAGTATCCTCGGATTGCTTCTTTGGATAAGGGGCGAGATCCAGGATGGGTTTGTTTGGTGGTTAGCTATAGTTGGTTACGATACGCTATCTTATCTCTTTCTGATACGCCGTAAGTTGTAGTATGTTCTGTAGTTGGTTAGTGCAGCCAGTTGCAGCATCTTTCATACCCTTTTCTCCCGTTGATCCCAAGGCATCTGTGCTTGGTGTTGACGGGCTACACTTTGGTGAACTGTGAGTCTTGCTTGCCAGTACGTTGTTGTACTGACCCCTTTGGGGCCGTGGTTTACGCAGACTACGACTACGGCTACGATGACCACCAGGATGGCTACTTCGTGGAGTTTGACGAGACTGCAGACGAGTAGATAGCTGGACCAGGGCTGGATCCAGGACCTACGTGGATGGGCTTCGTCTTCTTTATTTTCTCCGGCTTCTTAAGCCTGTTGGATTTGTCTGTACCCAGACACCTTTGATTGCTTCCGCTGATGTAATGAATGCTATGTTGGGACATGTGTCCTCTGGATGATTGTATTTGCTATTACTGCCTTAGTGAAGGCCATTTGCAACCTTATTTCAATCTTTTGTGTCTTAGAGGCATGTTGTGTTATCCTTTTGTTCAAAAACCGTTGACGTACCATGTGTGTATGGTATGAAGTACGTCAATGGTAGTATCCTGATTTCTACGGGATAGTTTACATCGACGGTGAACAGTAACGGTTGGTTGTCGCACATAAGTGCTGGCCTACCCGTAAGGGGACGCGGGAGCCGTTAAGCCCCGTAATCCAACCAAAATACTGTTCAGTTCGTACGGTGAGTATCCTCTAGAAGTCAGGGTGCGACAAATGGTATCAGAGCCTGTCTGCCTGTAGGATCCCTTTTTACTGGTCGCAGTTGAGTCTAGAAACTATTTTGGTAGCTATATAGAAAAAATGAAACGTGAGAGTAGGAATTCTGCCATTTTTCTTCTTTCCCCACCCACCCACCCCTTTTCTGGTAAGGAAGTGCAACGTTGTTTTCTCTTCTCACCTAAACTTTCAAGTTAGGATTTCACGTGTTTTGGGTTCTCCTTAGTACCTCAGGACTTTTGGTCTCGTTTTCCCGATGTTGCTTCGATATCCTGTTCTTCTAAAGAACCTTTCGTCCGTTGAAACCATGCTGTTGTTTTCCACTTCATTTCTTCTACCGGAGTCTAATCAAAACCTCCCAAATCATCTGCAGATGGATCTCAGGTTCTACCCGCAGGTGGTTCGGATGACTCGCTGTGAGAGCACCGCCGGTTATCCGGAGATGCTGAGAGACATGGTTACCTATCTGGGGTTCCGTTGGGCACCAGAGTACCAGGTCTACGAGCAGCAGCGAGAGTTTGACCTGACCTACTACCGGGCTATCGTCTACATTCTGTCGGATGATGGCAGGAGCGTTGTCCACCGCTACGAGGCAGTAGGTTCCACAGTGGATATGGCTGTGCAGCAGGCCGCTTACGTGAGTCTCACCGTCCTCCGTGCTGACTACTGGGGGTTTGATGATTCCATCTATCGTCATATTCCCCGTGGTTACATCACGTCGGCGGGAGTTCACTTCACTCTCCACAGCAACCTGGATACCTACGAGTCTGATAGCTCCAGGCTGCACACCACTGCTCAGTTCGTGAGGCACAGTGACGCAGTTGCTTCCACACTTTCTCAGGAGTTAGCCTCAGTCAGGGAGCAGCTCCACCTTGCTCTCACTCGTCTGGCGACGTACACCACAGACTTTGTTGGACATGAGCGCTTTGCACGTTGCGTTCAGACAGCTGGGTTACTGCTGCCAGATGCTGGAGGTTACGAGCCGATCAGAGGCCCACTTCTCGACCTCGGAGCTGGTTACACAGGGATTCCCCGCTATGGAGCACAGGGAGACGACGCTTTCTACTTCACCACACCGAGAGTTTCTCTCAGGGCAGTCCCGCTCTACGTGGATCGTCGTCATACCTACTTCCGTGGGATTCCTCCGCACCGTATCTCTCGTCGTACTACTCGCCGCCGTCCTGCGTGATGAGCATGGGAGTACCGATGTATCCGTTCCTAGCTATGTTTAGTTATCCTGTGGCATTCGAACCATGTATTGGTCTGTTGGATATTCTGATGTATTTGAACATGTGATGATGTACCTGTTGGTTATCTATTCATGCGTCGGAATAATCTCTCTTTCAGTTACCAAGTCTATCCTTTGCTGTTATTGTGCTAAAATGCATTTCAGTTCAGGATGCCTCCAACCAGGAACACCATGCCTGAATCACCTCCGCTCACGGAGCTGTTGACTCAGATGACTCAGGTCGTGGCTCAAATGGCCCAGATCCAGGCTAACCAGAACAACAACCAGAATGCTCCGCGAGTCAGCATCAAGGAGTTTCTGAGTCTGGGGCCGAGAGCTTTCGTGGCAACACGTGAGCCTCTGGATGCGGATGACTGGATCAGGGAGATGAACAGGGCTCTGGAGATTGCTCATGTTGCTGAGGAAGATAAGGTCAAGTATGCCACCTACCTACTGAAGGGTCAGGCGGCTACTTGGTGGGAGAACTACCAGACCATGAGAGCTGGCTATCCTATCACCTGGGGTTGTTTCAAGGATGCCTTCCTGAAGCACCACATCCCGGATGGTCTCATGGAAAGGATGCGTGAGGAATTCTGATCTCTCAAACAGGGCAAGCTGGACGTCCTCGGCTACCAGAACGAGTTCAATCGTCTCGCTCGATACGCCGGTGACGAAGTGTCCACTGAAGCCAAGAAGATGGCAAGGTTCCGCCGAGGTTTTAACCCGGAACTGAAGTACGCTCTCACCAACATCAAGTGCAAGGACTTCGTGGAGCTCGTGAACACCGCGCTCAATGAGGAGAATGGGCGCAAGGCGTTCGAAGAGTCGCGCAAGCACTCGCGTGAGGGTGGTTCCTCCTCCAACATGACCACCCCTCCGCAGAAGCGCCGCATCTGGGTGCCAAACAGTGCTGTCACTAGGGCTCCAAATGCCCAAGCTTCTCCAGGCTTTGGTCCCCGCCCACCCAACCCATCTCAGATGCAGGGTCAGAGGTTTCCAATGGGGCAGCCAAGGCCAGGTCCTCCTCGTGTCGTCACTTGCTTCAAGTGCAAGGAGACTGGGCACTATGCTGATAAGTGCACTCAGAAGCAGCTACCTCCACCACCTCCTCGCCCCAACACCAACCAGGCAGTGGTTCGTGCTCCCCCGGCTAAAGCCTTCAACTCCAACAACAGGCCTGTCGGGAGGACCGCGAGGGTGAATCATATCAAGGCCGACAAAGCTGAGGAAGCTGCTGACGTCGTTCTCGGTACACTACCCGTAAACTCTAACCCAGCTAAAGTGTTGTTTGATACCGGAGCATCGCATTCGTTTGTGTCAAAGATCTTTGCTACAGCAGGTAAACTACCTTTTGTTGGTTTGGGTTCCCCGCTAGTAGTAAACTCCCCTGGAGCAACTATGCAAACTTCCAAGATCAGTCATGAGAATCAGATCTTGATTGGAGGTCACATATTCCTTGCTTCCCTCATTCTGCTTGGCAATTCTGACATTGATGTCATCCTTGGCATGGATTGGTTGAAGGCCAATAAAGCTACGATTGACTGTGCTAAGAAGTCAATAACTCTGTTCCACCCTTCCGGCCAGATAGTCTATTCTCCAAGTGAATCAAGTTCTGTTCAGCTGTACACCCTGGATGCTAAACCTCTACCTTTGCTTGAAAATGTTCCGGTGGTTTGTGAATTCCCTGACGTCTTTCCAGAAGAATTGCCAGGGATGCCTCCGGACAGAGCAGTTGAGTTCGTGATCGAGCTAGAACCAGGTACTGCACCAATCTCTAAGCATCCATACAAGATAGCTCCTCCTGAACTGAAATTGTTGAAGGAGAAAATCGATATGTACATGGAGAAAGGTTACATTCAACCTAGTTCCTCCGCTTGGGGTTGCCCAACTCTGTTTGTTGCCAAGAAGGATCAAACAAAAAGACTCGTGGTTGACTATCGTCCTCTCAACGAGAAAACTATCAAGAACAAGTATCCAATTCCTCGTATCGATGATCTTTTTGATCAACTTGCTGGAGCCTTAATATTCTCAAAGTTGGACTTGAGGATGGGGTACCATCAGATAAAGACCAGGAAGGAAGATATTCCAAAAACAGCTTTCACCACTCGTTACGGTCTATATGAATACACCGTCATGTCCTTTGGTCTCACCAATGCACCGGCAACCTTCTCAAGACTCATGAATTCTGTGTTCCATGGATACCTCGACAAGTTCGTTGTGGTATATCTCGATGATATTCTGGTCTACTCAAAATCCGAGGAAGAGCATGGAGAACACCTTCGTCTCACTCTCATGAAACTTCGCGAGCATCGTCTGTATGCCAAGTTTTCCAAATGTGAGTTCTGGATTCCAGAAGTTGCATATCTTGGTCATATCATCTCTGCCAAAGGCATAGCCATTGATCCTGAAAAGGTTAAGGCAATTGTTGATTGGAAACCCCCTAAGACGGTGAAGCAAGTCAGAAGTTTTCTTGGCTTGGCTAGCTATTGCCGTCGTTTCGTCCAAAACTTTTCCAAGATTGCCAAACCTCTCACTGATCTCACAAAGAAGGACAAAAAGTTCATTTGGACTCCACAGTGTGATGAGAGTTTCAATCTCCTCAAAACTAAACTCACTTCTACCCCAGTTCTGGTTGGCCCAGATACTACCAAACCTTTCCAGATATTCTGTGATGCATCTCTCCAAGGACTAGGAGCAGTTCTTATGCAAGAACGTCAAGTTGTGGCTTATGCTTCACGTCGGTTGAACCCACATGAGCAAAACTATCCCACACATGATCTTGAACTTGCAGCAGTTGTGTTTGCCCTCAAGAAATGGAGACAATACTTGTTGGGTAACAAAACTGAAATCTTTTCCGATCATAAGAGTCTGAAATACATCTTCACTCAGCCAGATCTGAACCTCAGGCAAAGGAGATGGATTGAAAAGATTAAAGACTTTGATCTCACCATTTCTTATACTCCAGGCAAGGCTAATGTTATGGCCGATGCTCTCTGTCGCAAGTCATATTGCAATAATCTCATGATCATGGAAAGCCAACCTCCACTTCATGAAGAATTCCAGAAGCTGAACCTTGGTCTTGTTCCTCAAGGCTACCTTGCTAGCTTGACAGCCAGTCCAACTCTCGAGGACAAGATTCGTTCTGAACAACTTCGTGATATTGAAATCAAGAAGATGGTTGAGCACATCAAGGAAGGCAAGGAGAAATTCAAGTCTTTCTCAGTTGATGATAAAGGAACTGTGTTCTTTGAAGGACGCATTGCAGTTCCTCAAGTTCAAAGTCTAAAAGATATCATTCTCAAGGAGGCTCATGAAACTCCTCTCTCCATTCACCCTGGAAGTACAAAGATGTACCAGGATCTTAAGACTCTGTATTGGTGGCCTGGCATGAAACGTGAAATTGCTCAATACGTTTCTGAATGCGACGTTTGTCAACGTGTTAAGGCAGTCCATCAGAAAACAGCAGGTCTACTCCAACCTCTGAAAATTCCTGAGTGGAAGTGGGACATGATTGAAATGGACTTCGTTACTGGGTTTCCAAAGTCCAAAAAGGGAAACGATGCAATCTTCGTTGTTATTGATCGTCTCACTAAAGTAGCTCATTTCTTCGCTGTCAAGGAAACTATCTCAGCTAGCCAGTTAGCAGAGCTCTATACAGCAAAGATTGTTCCCCTTCATGGTGTTCCATTGGAAATAAGCTCAGACCGTGGAAGTATCTTCACTTCTCATTTATGGAAGAGCTTTCAAGAAGCATTGGGCACTAAACTTCTGTTCACCACAGCTTATCACCCTCAGTCTCAGGGGCAAGTCGAAAGAGTCAATCAGATTCTCGAGGATATGCTCAGAGCATGTGGTATCTCCTTTGGCATGAAATGGGAGGATTGCCTTCCATATGCTGAATTCTCCTACAACAACAACTACCAGTCAAGCCTAGGCATGGCACCATTTGAGGCACTGTATGGTCGCAGATGCAGGAGTCCAATCAATTGGTCTGGAGCTGGTGAACGTTCACTTTTAGGCCCTGACATTGTTAAGGAAGCCGAGGAGAAAGTTCGTATCATTCGTGACAATCTCAGGATTGCTCAGTCTCGTCAGAAGAGCTACTATGATAGCAAGCACAAGGATATGATCTATGCACCTGGTGATAAGGCATATCTCCGTGTAACTCCCCTCAGAGGCACTCATCGTTTTGGTGTGAAAGGAAAGCTGGCACCAAGATACATTGGTCCTTTCAACATTCTCTCAAGGCGTGCAGAAAATGCTTTTCGTCTTGAACTTCCAGAAAAGCTATCCAAAGTGCACGATGTGTTCCACGTGTCACAGCTCAAGAAGTGTTTCAAAGATCCAGATCGTGCAGTTGATCATGATTCTATCGAACTGCAAGATGATCTCTCTTATGAGGAGCACCCTGTTCGTATTCTCGATGAGACCGAGCGTAAGACTCGCAACAAGAGCACCAAGTTCTTGAAAGTGCAATGGTCGCATCATTCCGATAAAGAAGCAACGTGGGAGACCAAAGAGGATCTTCGCAAGAAGTATCCGGACCTTTTCCTTTCTCCGTAGGAATCTCGGGGCGCGATTCCTTCAAGGGGGGGCGTTTTGTAACATCCCAAGTATGAAAATCATCCTCTTAGAATGTTTGTTGCATGTTTATTAATGTATTGCATCATGTCATCATTTTGATTCTATGTTGTTTGCATTTGTTTCTTAATTATTGCAATTGTTTTCCACTGTTTTCACAACTCAAATTCAAACCTTTTTCAAACATTGGTTTCATACTTGCTCTGTTACAACATTTTTGAATAAAAATCACAAATAATAACAATCAATTGGTTCGATGTTTTTCAATAGTGATCACTTGGGAAAATAATGGTTTTAAATCAATTATTCATTTTCCAAACACAATTAAAAATTCAAATCAAAGCACCCACAAACAGAACCATTTGAATTTATGTTGTTAACAAATCAAATCAACTCAATTTGCTTTTTACCATAGGGGTTACCCTATTTGAATAGTGGTTTTTATTAATGTTTATTAATATTAACCATTTCACTCAAATTTGGTTCAAATTTCAAAAAGCAATGAAATGTTTAAATTTTTGAAAATGAAAGTTGCCAAATGGTTGCATTTGGCCTAAGGAGTCTATCTGAATTTTTCCAGATCTTTATCTAACCTAAAACCTAAGTTTTTCTTCCAAAAGCAAAAGATACAAAAAAAAATTAGAGCAAAAAAAAATAAAACAAAACCTTGCGCGCGCGCAGCAGATAACGAACCCAACCCAACTATCTACCGCGCGCGCCAGGCCCAGCCCACCCTAGCGCAACTTACCGCTTGGAGATTCGTGCGGAGCTCCTAATCGTCTTCGTCGCGCGGTACGGCAGCGCATCGGAGGCGCCACCGCACCCCCGCAGCGACTCCGGCGGCCAGCGACGCCCTGCCGTGCCTATAAGAAGCCCCCCCAGGGCCCCCGCACCTAACCCTAGACCCCCTAGGCCCCTTTTCCCTCGCCGCCGCCGCCATTCGTTGCTTCCCCGGCGAGATCCCCTCCTCTGCTCCACCCACCGGCGACGGGACCTCTGAAACCGACGATGGCGCCGCCACCTCCCTCCTCTATCTAGCCATCTACCCCCGGGAATCAAAAGCCCTCTCTCCCCGCTCCCGTTTAGACACCTGAACACCCCCGGAGATCAGCCACACCTCCCCCGCCGTCCACGGCAACGCCGCCGTCGAGCTCGGTGTTCTTCTCTGCAACTCGACGAATCCCGGTGAGCTCCCCGTTCTTCTTCCCTCTCGTCCCCTCTGTTGCACCACCACTGCATCGTGCACGTTCTGCACCCTTCCACGCACACATCCCCTCGCAAGCGAGCACGGCCACGTTCAGTTCCCGCCGGCGAGTTTCTGAAGTTTCTGTCAGCCGTGGAAGAATCCCGTCGTCAGTTAAAAATTCAGGAACTTGGCGTGAACGTTAACCTCCCCGCGCCTGTACCTCTGTCAACTGACGAAACACAGCGCAGCTGGTTGCGCTCTCTCTGAACTTTGCGCAGGTCTCGGGTTCGAGCCGCAAGCGCCACCCTTTTTGTCCATTTTCTTCCGCAGCGCGAGCAGGCCCACCTGGCATAGACCCCCACTGCCACGCAAGCATTTGCTCAGCGCCACGCTGGCTAGGCCCACGGGGCAGTGGCCGTGGCTAGCTACCAGCTCGGTAACAAATGGTTTCTGCGAATTCCAAAAATTCCAAAATTCATTTTAATTAGCAGAATTAAAACAAAACTTTAAAATTTAACAACTTCTATTCTGTAATTCCTTTAAATGCAAGTTTTATATGAATTCTGATCCAAATTTCCTAATCTTTCCAAATATCCAATTTGTGTACTGTTTTGGAAATTACAAATGCATTTTAAAATTCAAAATTAAATAATTCAAATGCTAAATTATAAATTCCATAACTAATTATTTATAAATCCAATAAATGCAAATAAAATATGTTTTCCATACCATTTCACCTAACCTATTCAAATATAATTTTTGTTTTCTGTTTTGAATAATTAAAATTGCCTAAACCATTTAAATCTTGTTTAATGCAATTAAAAATTGTTTAATATTGTTTAATTCATAATTAAATAATCCAAATTCCAATTTCAAAATGTGAAACATGTAATCCAACTAAAATTTGATAACCTTTCAAATATAAACTTTGTTATTTGTTTTAAACAATTTAAATGGTTGAGAACAACAAGTATTTGTGTGTCACCTTTAAGGCACCCAAAAATTCCCTAAATTGATAATAAAATTCTAAATTGCTACACCCTATTTTAATTTGATTCTAATGTTGTTATTTTGCTGTTTTCCTTTTGCATGCATCATACTAAACCACTAGCACCTGTTGTTTAGTTGGAAAACAAATAACCTAACCAAAATCTTTGGGCTTTTCATATGCAACTCAAAGTTGCATATGTGTCCAAATCAAATTGTGTTGTCCTATCAATTATTTTATTTTGATGCATCTATTAACTTGTCATGCATCATATTTGATTGTGCACTATGCCATGACAATGATTGTTTATATTTCTGCCTTGTTTGTTTGCTTCTTCTCGGATAGACGACGACGTTGATACCGACGACCTTTACGACACCCCTTCTGAGGATCTAGCTCAGTACCCGGCTACTGGGTTTGCAGGCAAGTTATCACTCACATGAACCATTGTGTTCCTTTCAACATTGGTTACCGATACTTCCGTTGTTCTTTCTGCTAGCCATAGTGGTAGTTGTTTCTGTTACGAACCTATCACATGATACCCTAAACCCTGATATTGCCATCACCTCCAGTCCTAAAACCCCGTTGCTTGGGCCCGTGTCTTACTAGCATGCTTAGGGTTGTTTTGCTCGAGTCTGTTATCAGTTACTTTCTGTATTATATTCTGTTATATTCTGGGCTCGATGTTAAACAACACCTGTTAATTTGAGGTAATAATAATTTGCTGATAAGGCACCGGCAGGAGGCCCGGCCTGGTTTTGAGGCCTGCTAGTGTCGACCCTAATAGGAAAAGGGTCTTGTCTACTGATCCATGATGAGCGCACTATCCGCATGTGGGAAGCGTGTATGGGCGCCCCCCTCAATTTGACTCGATCCGCATCTCGTCCAAATCACCACACTTAGTTCGGGCTTTCCATTTGATGCACGCATATGCAGGTACGAACCCGAGGCCAGGGTGGAACTTTTGTAGTCGGCATTTAGGGCGGCGTGGTCTTCCAGTGCTATGAGGGTCCTCCTTTTCTTCGGGGGGCTCGATTAGCCGCGCACGCACAGCACGTGGTGCTTTGGGCTTGATGCGAGGAAAGGTTGAATTGTGTTGAGTGCCCCGCTTGGTGGGAAAGGCCTTCCCATCTGGCGGGTTATTCTTACGTGTACGGCCAAATTGGTGCACCCCTGCAGGGATAAATCTTCTCGAGAAGCCGTGTTTTCCGCGGTTATGGTTGACTTGGTGAAAGTACTGGCTAACAAGTACTCAGAACAACTTACACCTAACTAATGATAACTTGACTAGTAATAGGCTTATTTACACAACAACTTGATCCATCATTAATCCAACTGTGTGAGTATCCTCGGATTGCTTCTTTGGATAAGGGGCGAGATCCAGGATGGGTTTGTTTGGTGGTTAGCTATAGTTGGTTACGATACGCTATCTTATCTCTTTCTGATACGCCGTAAGTTGTAGTATGTTCTGTAGTTGGTTAGTGCAGCCAGTTGCAGCATCTTTCATACCCTTTTCTCCCGTTGATCCCAAGGCATCTGTGCTTGGTGTTGACGGGCTACACTTTGGTGAACTGTGAGTCTTGCTTGCCAGTACGTTGTTGTACTGACCCCTTTGGGGCTGTGGTTTACGCAGACTACGACTACGGCTACGATGACCACCATGATGGCTACTTCGTGGAGTTTGACGAGACTGCAGACGAGTAGATAGATGGACCAGGGCTGGATCCAGGACCTACGTGGATGGGCTTCGTCTTCTTTATTTTCTCCGGCTTCTTAAGCCTGTTGGATTTGTCTGTACCCAGACACCTTTGATTGCTTCCGCTGATGTAATGAATGCTATGTTGGGACATGTGTCCTCTGGATGATTGTATTTGCTATTACTGCCTTAGTGAAGGCCATTTGCAACCTTATTTCAATCTTTTGTGTCTTAGAGGCATGTTGTGTTATCCTTTTGTTCAAAAACCGTTGACGTACCATGTGTGTATGGTATGAAGTACGTCAATGGTAGTATCCTGATTTCTACGGGATAGTTTACATCGACGGTGAACAGTAACGGTTGGTTGTCGCACATAAGTGCTGGCCTACCCGTAAGGGGACGCGGGAGCCGTTAAGCCCCGTAATCCAACCAAAATACTGTTCAGTTCGTACGGTGAGTATCCTCTAGAAGTCAGGGTGCGACAGTGCTATTGTTTGGTTAATGCTTTATTTCAGAAATATTTTCCTGCTAGTGCTCAACATGCTGCTTTAAAAAATATATTTAATTACAAGCAATTGGAGGAAGAGAAATTACCTGTATCTTGGGTAAGGTTCCGTTCTCTAGTAAGAGCTATACCTGGGCATAAGCTAGAAGATAATAAACTTCTTGATATATTCTATAATGGACTAACTGTTGAATCTAAGACATACCTGGATAGTTGTGCTGGTTGTGTTTTGAGGCAAAGTACTCCAGAAGAAGCTGAGGGATTAATGGCTAAAATAAGCCAAAATCGTGATGATTGGACTATGGTTGAGCCTGAGCCGACCCCTACTCCAGTACCAACACCAACACCAACACTCAAGAAGAGTGGAATGATTGAATTAAATGATGAAGAGATGAGACAAGCCAAGAAATCTCTTAAAGAAAGGGGTATTAAATATGAAGATGTGAAGAATCTTCCACCTATAGAAGAATTATGTAAGCCAATCCCTCACTCATCACCCATTGAGGTACACTCTCTCCAATATTTTGATAGTAGAGATATTCCCTATAGAAAACCTCCTGATTAATGCTTAGATGAATTTGATAATTATGTTATTAAGCAAGATAATTTTAATATGAGAGTGCAAAATCACCTTATGGAAAACTCTAAAGCTATTAGTGATTAGCATGGTATTATAGAAAGAACCTCTAATGATGTTAAAATGCTTGTTAAACATTTTGAAATGGTTCAAACTCAAATTGATCAACCTGCTAAAGTGCAAAAAGATTTGCTAGTTAATGCTTCTAAAGAAAAACATGCATATGAAATAAGAACTAGAAGTGGTATTGCTACACAAGATCCATTATATCCTGAGGGCCATCCTAAAATAATTGTACAAGATTCTCAACAAACTAATAATGATGTTATTCATACTAAAAAGAAAAAGAAGAAGAAAAATAAAACTATTGTAGAATCCTGTGGACTTGCTAAAGATCCTAATAGTATATCTGTCTCTAATGTTGAAATTGAAAGCGGTAATGAAAAACATGATGCTTCTGATAAAGAAGAACCTGTAGCTGAACCTGAAAAGCAAGCTCAAACTGCAAATTACACTAAGGAAGATCTTATTGCTAATAAACATGGCAATGAAAGAGAACCTTGGGTACAAAAACCAATGCCTTTTCCTAATAAGAAACACAAGTCAAAAGAAGAAGAACACTATAACAAGTTTTGTGAATGGATAAAACCTTTGTTCTTGCAAATTCCTTTAACTGATGCTATTAAATTGCCTCCTTATGCAAAATATATGAAAGATATTGTCTCTAACAAAAGGAAGATTCCTAATGAGGAAATTTAATGGCAAGGTTCCTAAGAAACTTGGAGATCCTGGTTATACCAACTATTCCCTGTTCTATTAAAAATAATTATGTTAGAACTGCTTTGTGTGATCTGGGAGCTGGAGTTAGTGTCATGCCTTTTACTATCTATAAAAGACTCCTCCTAGAAAAATTGATACCAACTGATATATCTTTGCAAATGGCTGATGAATCTACTGCTATTTCTGTGGGTATATGAGAGGATGTTCCTGTTCAAGTTGCTAATAATTGTCTGATATTAACTGACTTTGTTGTGTTGGAAATGCCTGAAGATGATAATATGTCTATTATTCTTGGAAGAACTTTTCTTAATACTGCAGGGGATGTTATTGAGTGCAATCAAGGAAAAGTTACTTTTAATGTTAATGATAAAGAGCACATTGTTTATTTTCCAAAGAAGATTCATAAGAAATATGGTCTAAATTCAATTGAAAATATTGGGACCATCAAGATTGGGGAATTTTATTGTCCCATTCTAGTACCACCAAAGATATATGAAATTACTATGATTGGTACTAAGACTATCAAGGTTGAGGTAACATAATTATTTAGTGTTTAGCAAAGTTTTTCTTCATATGAAAATTATTCTAGTAGCAAGACTTGATCACCCTTGTTAACAAAATGATTTTTAATGAAGAGGACATTGTTTTCACTATGTTTCACTTTCCCCACTATGTTTTCACCATGTTTACTTCTGTTATTACATTGCTACTTGAGTACAATATTGTTTTTCCACCATCCTTATGCATGTTGTCCTGATTTTTTCACCCTTTTTACTGAAGTTATGTATGTTTTCACCATCCATACTTTTGTTTTCACCACTACCACCTTTGTTTTCTTTGGATTATTCTTTCATTAAAGTTTCGTAGAACCTATGTAGTTCTGGTTTTGTTTTTTTTTTCACGTTTTCACTTTCTTTCAGAAAAATAAAGTTTCTCAAAAAATTTCAGAAAAATTATAATAAATTTTTATGTCAAAAATGAGGCAGCAGTCAGGCACACCACAGGGTGGCGCGGCCAGCCCCTGGTGGTGCCAACTCATGGTGTGGGGCCCCTAGCCGTCCACTTATTCTCCCCACTGCCATAGTCTTCTCTCTCACCCCCAAAGCTGAAAACATTTCCTGAAACCCGTGTTCTTGCTGTTCTTCCTCTGGATTTTTGATCTCCTTCTTCAGCCCATTATTTGTGCTGATATTTGGTGTGTTTGATCTCTATTATGTGACTCCTCCGATGGTCCAAGTAGAATTCTATTTAGTGAAGTATTTCTTGAGTATTTTGGTACTGTAGGTGATAACTTATGTGAGTTTGCATGCTTGATTTGAGTAGAAATAATTTATTTTTGATGTATGTTTAGCTCTCATATAAGTCCCTATGGTAGTCTCCACCTTATAGTTGCTTGAAATTAATTTTTGTGATGATTGTTGAAATTTTTTCAGAGATGGATAGTTATAATTTTGGAGAGATATTTAGGAGTGATGCTCCTTGAAGGACAATGCCCTCACGCTCATCCACTTAAGTGAGGCCATCGTATAATGAGGATGTTATGGCGTCAACTATTGACGATGCAGAAGATGATGGTACCGTTTACCCATCTAGCTTTCCTTGCCGTACATTTTTAAGAAATGCAGGTCTTTTAGATGATTTTCTTATGCTTATTGAAAGAGTTGGGCTCACCAACTTTATGGGGGATGAACGCCCTCAATATGCCACGCTTACAAAAGCTTTTGTTAAGAGCTATAAATTTCAGAACACTCAATATGGTCCAACTGTTGCATTCAAGTTATATGGTAGTCTTACTTCTTTATCCTTGGAAGAATTTTGTGCTATTATAGGTATCAACGCCACCGGGACAGCAAGCAGGATTGAAGATAGACTAGCAGACCTCCAGGGAATTAACGAGAAGTCACCAACGATGATAGTCGCTCATCCGAACGTGGGAAGATAAGGAACATTCAACTTCCTGCTCTTAGATACTTTGCTTACTATATTTGTACTAGTATCCTTGGTAGGGAGAACACTAGCAATATTTCTAGTTACCACCTTGCTTTCATTGATGTTGCGTTGAACCGTAGCACAAAGTATAACCTTGGTGCACTTGTTGCACGCCGCCTTGCTGCTGATGGGCCTATTTTTGGTGGCATTATTGCTACACTTGTCGCAACTGCTTTGCACGTTCCCGTTGATCCTAATGATGAAATAATTGCTCCACATAGGCTTAACCTTGCTGCTATGAAATCTCATCAGTTTGTCACTTATAACTCTACTATTGAACATTTAGTCTATAGAATTTTATATATGGAGAAGAGCGGAAAGTTACTTTGCCGCAGCCTTTTTTGTTTAAGATTGACAGGTCACCATGGTCGCTCTGCAAGAGGCAGATAGACGAGCATCTGAGCACCATGGAGTTTTACCGGCAGCTGGAGAGGCGAGACGCGCTTCCCGAGGACCGCAACACGCAGTATACCGGCGCATCCTCGAGCTCGTATCGGGGGAGGATTCCTCCTCGGCATACTACCAGGGCGGTACCTCATGGTCCCCTTGGTGATTGATCTCCACTTAGGCCAAAAGCCTAAGCTTGGGGGGAGGTATACCGACATCACGCTCATTTACATATCATGATTCGTCGGTTCTTTGTGTATCCGTGTTTTCTTTTCTTTCGCTTCTTTTTGTTTCTTTCGCTTGTTTTCGTTTCTTTCATTTCTTTTGTTTTTATTGTTTTGCTTTCGCTTTCCAAAACACAAAAAGACCAAAAATATTTCTGCTGTTTCTCTCTATTTGTCTCTTTAGTTGGTTTTCTTTATTCTTTATTTGCATTTTAATATTCAAGAACCCAAAAATATTCTTGTTTTATTTCGAAAAAAAAAAACAAAACGATATTTGCTTTGTTTGCTTGTTCTCGTTTGCTCGTGTTTTAATTGAAAATCCCAAAAATATTTTGGTGTTCTTCTCTTGTTTTGTAAAGTTTGGTGCAGAGATCAACAGTGGTCCGTGATTCCATTGGAGCTTGGTTTTCATATATATTATTCGAGCCACAAGTGAAGAGCAATAATGACAATCTACCACAATTCAAGTGTGATGAGAGGCTGGTATGAATTCTATTTGCTTTCATTGTTTGTACATATATCCATCTATGTGAGCATGCTTAGTTTGTTCATATAAGATATATGTGACTTAATGGCTGCTTAATAAGTTCATGCTCTCTCATGTTTTGTTCCAAATTATTAATAGTAAATGACATGTCGCATAAATATTTGTTCACATTGTTCTATTCATAAGAAGAGTATGACACTGTGGTATCCTCCATTGACTGTTTCATTAGAATCGACTTGGCACATGCTCACGCATGCTAAGACTGAAAACAAAAAGTCAATAAGCCTCGATGATTTATTTTGCCTCAGAGTTCTAGTATCAATTTTATGCCTCAGTTAATTTTACTTTGTCGCAAACATGATTATGATAGTTGTTGCTCTCTTGATTGTCGCTCCCTGTCTATTGCTAGCATTTACCTGTACTGAGTATGAGCTCTACTCGTGCATCTAAATCCCTGAAAACCAAAGTTTGCCAAATGTGTCCACCATACCTACCTATATGTGGTATTTAACTGCCACTCCAAAGTAAATTTCTCATGTGCTACCTTTAAAACATTCTAAAAATTACTCATGTTTTGTGCCACTGTTTTAGCTCATGAGGACGTAAATAGAGAATATTTATCTCACTTTTTAATTGGATTTCACACCCTGGACTAGTGGCTTCATCCACTTATCCAAATGATAGAAGAGCTGGCAGCGGGGTGCCCAGCCCCAAATTAATTCAAACAAATTATGTTCACTATTTTTGCCCCTGATTTATTAGTCAAAGCATAATTGTGTAAACAAAACAGAAAGAGGGATGACCTTCTATACCAGTTGCGTCCTTCACCATTGGAGCCACTCTTGTGAATCTAGTTGGCTTGTGACGTACTATATTGTCTGTTTACCATTCGTTGACATAAGCATACACCACTCTTAAAAATGTTTTCAACATCTCTGTTTAACAAAATAAAAAGCTCTGGCACATGAGTGATCCATGCTTCCCTCTGCGAAGGGCCTCTCTTTTACTTTTATGTTGAGTCTCCGCCAAATTCTTTGAGCACTTTCTTGAGAGCATAATTATTATTCTTAGTGTAATATGTTTGTCCCAATGCACGGTTGATTGTGGTGTAATCTTGATTCTTGCATCTTTGACATCTTTACTTCTAGTCTTCCCTTGAACTTCAGAGGTGCCCTGACATTTATGTTTTTCCCCACACTTAAGGGAAAGCAAGATACCACTTTATCAGATCCTATTATGAATACGTCAATCTTGCAAATTGTTATGCTTCATGTTGTTTATTATTAATATGTTGTTGTCTCTACATGGTTTGCATAGCTATTAAGTGACAGTATCTTGCATGTATCTTATCATGAGCATAACTATGTATCTGATCATATAGTGAGTATATTTACATCATATGAAACAAATGTGTTCGTAAAAGTCTTTTATCGCACTCAGTTGTCACTGAATTGCTTGAGGACAAAGCAGTAAGCTAAGCTTGGGGGGAGTTGATACATTGAAAACGTATCTCCTTTTCCGAACATTTTTCTTATTGTTTTCCTCTAAACTTGTGTGTTTTGGATAGAACTAACACGGACTAACGCTGTTTTCAGCAGAATTACATTTGTGTCTTGTTTTTGTGCAGAAAAATCAACTTTCGGGAAAATGCCAGAAAAGAGCCCATTGGTGTTTTCACCCCGGAAGACCCCGGGAGCAAGAAGGGGGCCTAGAGAGGAGCCACAAGGTGGCCACACCCCCCTGGCGCGGGTCCCCCTGGCGCGCCAGCATAGGGTGTGGGCCCCCCAGAACCCCCCGGACTCCCCTTTCGTCTACAAGTAGCCTCCAACCCGAAAACCCGAGGGGGTTCGTCATATTCCACAGAAACACAACAGAGCGCCGCCGCTATCCCGAACCTCGATTCGGGGATCAGAAGTTCCTGTTCTGGCACCCTGCCGGGATGGGGAAGTGGAGGAGATCATCGCCACCGTCATCACCAACGCCTCTCCATCGATGATCCATGTTTCCCCCATCCATGTGTAAGTAATTCCCCGATGTAGGCTGAAGTGGATGGTAGGGATCGGATGAGATCATTCATGTAATAATGGCGTGATTGTTAGGGCATAGTGCCTAGTATTCTCTATTAGTGCTATTGATATTGTTGCAACTTTTTATGCTTAATGCTTGCCACTTTGGGCCCGAGTGCCATGATCTCAGATCTGAACATGTTATTGAATCATGATGATAATTATTTTTTCTTGATCATACCTGCAAGTTGTTTACACATATCGTTGTCCGGAACCCGAGGCCCTGAAGTGACAGAAATTGGGACAGCCATAGGGGATGGCTGTGATGTGAGGATCACATGTGTTCACGGAGTGTTAATGCTTTGCTCCGGTGTTCTATTAAAAGGAACACCTTAATTACCAGTAGTTCCCTTGAGGCCCCGCTGACACGGGCTGGTAGGACAAAAGATGTTGTGCAAGTTCTCATTGCGAGCACGTACGACTATTTACGGAACATATGCCTATGGTTACTTAGTACTTGGATGCTTTATCTTATTTATCTGCAATGCCCATGACATGATCATTATTTGAACTTTCTTATCCATGCAACGCCCGTTCATCCATCCCTATGCCTACAGTATTTAATCCCGTTGTTTACTTCAAACATCACTGCTGCTATTTTCATACTACTGCTGTTGTTATTTCATTACTTCTGCTGCTATAAAACTGTCACTACTGATAAACCACTGCGAACTAGTCAACTTTCAGGTGCAAGTGAATTGACAACTCACATGTCAAGGCTCACAAATATTCTTTGACTCCCCTTGTGTCGAATCAATAAATTTGGGATTTACTTCCCTCGAAGACTGTTGCGATCCACTATACTTGTGGGTCATCAATCACCGGGAAGACGGAAGAACGTCACCACCAAGATGATGAAGGTGCAACTGTCGGTGCAGGCCAGGGCATACACACCGTCTCTACTTAATTAGTTAACCTTTTTGATTGATCAGTCTAGCTCAGTTTTTTGTTTTTGAGGGATGTTTGTATATGTTGCATTAATTTTGTGAATGTTGTGTATTTGTGACACGAGTATAAATTGAGAATTTGGATTTCATAGAAATATGTTGGATAGTCATCAACTCTTTTGCTCCTTAGCAACGCCAAAGTCCAATAACTCTATATTGGCACGTTTAACCCTCGGCTCGCCTCCTTCTAGCCGACTTTAGGGAGCAAACTCTACGTTGGATCATGAAAATATATTGGATCACAAATTGAAGTTTCCCAGTTTTAGGTTTTCAACCGTTCCGAATGATTTTTAGAAAAAGAAAGAAATAGTAAATGCATCCTACTGCCCTATGATCACGATACTTGAAACTTGGTGCAAAATCATATCACAAAATTTTAAAACTATATGAAAACAAATCACACATATAGTGTACACAGAAACACACAATTTTTTTTGTGAAACAATACGATTGTTTAATAGAAATGGGTGTCCCCTGCCTCTGCATCGGATTGATGAAATAATACGATTGTTTGTTATTGGTGTTTATCGTAATCATAAAACCTTTTTTACATTCAGTTACTATAACTCACTATAGCTTGGTGTAAGAAAGTCTAATTCGTTGTTTTCCTCTGCATGTTGTGTAATATAATATTTTGATGCTCCACATGGAAAGAAGAACGAGGTCGGATGATCGCTGAATACAGTGCCGGAGCTCGAAAAAAAAGTTGGGCGGGCCAAACTATAAGAAAGCACAAAAAACTGCTCTAAACCATAATACTTCACATTAGAAATTAGTTTATTACTCCAATTTTGTGTGTTCCCATTATAAGAGTAATTAGAAGATACATACATATATATGTAGTTACTACTAAACATAAGAAGCTATACCAAAAGAATCTACACATCAGAGGTTTAGGAATGGAGGTACATACTACAAATCAGCACTCCGATTCTTGTGCTTTCTTTCTTGCACCAATCTTAGCACTAAGTCACCTTCTTTGAAAGAACGATGCCTGATTTTTCGACTATGGTAATGTCGTAAATCTTGCTGATAAATGGCGGATATTTGAAGCACAAGTTCTCGTTCTTCTTCTAAGAGATCGGCGGCATCCTGTCGTGCTCTTTCGGCATCCGAGTCATCGAAAGCTTGCACTCTTGGGCTATCATGGATCATGTCCGTTGGAAGCACTGCTTCTGCGCCGTAAACTAGGAAGAACAGGATTTGCCCTGTTGACCGGATGCAGCAATATTGATGCATTCAGACTGGGAAGAGTTGACTCAGCGCCGGTCTTGAGATTTTGGGGGCCCAGGGCAGGACAATAATTTGGGCCCCCTAACTATATGTCGAAATAGAAAACAAACGATAGAAACAAGACACAATTTTTCCCTGGAAACCCCTAGGGAGAAATAACTATGGACGAATGAAGGCTTAATATGAAGGTGTACTACAATTTCTTCATGCCCTAATTTTCCTCCTTAAATTTCTAAAACCAAAGTAAATAACGATGATAATTATGGGCTCATAATCACTCACATTGTTATCATCCGCGTTGATGTCCACATAGCCTTCGATATGGATCACATTTTCTAAATTAACATTACTTTATTTACCATAAAAGCCAACACAAATTCGTCTGGATTTATTGATGTGCTCGTGTTACTCTTGAAATTATGTAAAAATAATTCTATGCAATTTTTTGATGTTCCCTCCTTTTTTCCTTTTGTACTCTCGGATAGAGCCTTCAGTACCATGCTACGCAAAAAAGAATTAGCAGTCCACGTTAGGGCATAATCCTATAATAAAAATTTAGGGAAGATTAAAATTAACCAAATACATGTCGACGGCGTGGCGTCTTGGTCAATCGAAAATGACCGGGAATACATAAGGGATCACATAATCAGCCGAGTTGCGGCGGTCGATCGAGGGCCGATGAATGTGGCCGAAGGCCGGATGCAGCAATGTTGATGCGTTCAGACTGGGAAGAGTTGACCGCGTATTCGTGTCGTGAATGTGCAGCTATGAGCGGAACCTTCAGGTCCAACTGGTAAGCAAAATTACCCCGTACGATCTTTTAAAACTAACTGAATTTTTGTTTTAAGCCTAGTTACACATAGCTGGAAGGGTCCCCTAAAATTTTTGGGCTCGGGGTGGCCGCCCCTCCCCCCCCTCAGGACCGGCCCTGGTGACGCGGAGCTTCGTTTTGTCTGGTCGCTCGGTTTAGACGGCATAACAACATTTCTTATTGTCATGGCCCACTGTCGGACCTACGTGGCAAGGGGAGACGAGTTGGACCCGTTGACGGCCATTAGGTTCTCGGCAAAACCACCACATTTGTGATCAAGGTGTCAGATAGCCACCAGTTTTGGGAAAAATGACACATAGCACCTTATATTGGGCTAGTCCTAGTTTACGGCGGGTAACTCTTCCACCCATGCTCCAGCTGCTCTAGGAAGAGGAGATTCGAGTCTTGGGCGTATTCCCTGCAGGATTAAGCTATTCATTCATTCAACATGTCCGTTGGATTGCGGGTGTGCCACAGATGCAAGATCTAGGCATATTCCCGTTTGTCGGAAATATTTTGCCAACTCTCCAATAGAGAAATTTGTCCTGTAGTCGGTAATTATGTTGTGTGGAACACCGTATCTCGTGACTATGTCAATGATGAAATTTCTGGCAGTTACACCGTCAAGCTTTTTGATGGGTTTTGTCTCCACCCACTTGGTATACTTATCCACTGCAACAAGTAGATGTGTAAGTCCACCTCTTGCAGTTTCGAATGGTCCCATCATATCTAGCCCCCAGACCACAAATGGCCATGTAATAGGGATAGTTTTGAGTGCTTGGGCTGGCATATTCGTCTGCTTGGCGTAATACTGACATCCGGCACATGTATTTACTATGTGTTCGTCGTCTGTCTTGGTCGTTAGCTAGAAAATCCCTGCACGGAATGCTTTCTTAACTATGCTTTTTGATTGAGCATGATGTCCGCAATCTCCTGCATGGATTTCTTGAATAATTTCTCGGCCTTCTTCTGGCGAAATACATCGCAGAAACATTCCAGTAGTGCTGTGTTTATACAGGTAACCATTGATTACTGTGTATCCTTTGCATCGACGTTTTATTTGTCTTTGCAAGACCTCGTCTGCTCCACCCGGGTACTCCTGATCTACTAAGAAGTTTAAATATGGAACTGTCCAATCCGGCATAACGAACATGACTTCAATTGACACGGAAACGAGAGGATAGTCGACATCTCCGCCTTTTATTGATGGTTCGTACAAATGTTGGACAAACACACCTCGTGGTAAGATTTTCACTCTTTCCGAGCCCATTCGGGCTAATGCATCCGCGTTCCAGTTTTCTTCCCTTTTGACATGAAGTACTTCAAATCCCAGGAAGCAAATAGCAAACTCGTCCTCCCTTTGGGGACTTTAGGACTACACCAGCTCCAGCGCCTTCCTTCATCTTAGATCCGTCAAAGTGCATAACCCAGTATTCCGACTCTGGCATTTGTGTGTTTTCCATTGCTTATGTCCAATCAGCGACGAAATCTGCCAACGCCTGGGATTTTATTGCCGTCCGGGGTTGGTACTTAATCTGGAACGCAGCTAACTCGATGCCCCATTTGGCTACTCGGCCTGTTGCGTCCGCATTGTTGATTATATCCCCTAGTGGTGCTTTGCATACCACTGTTATGGAATGTCCTTGGAAATAATGACGGAGTTTTTGAGATGCGAAATATACGCCATATGCATGTTTTTGATAGTGTGGGTACCTTTGCTTGGACTCGGAAAAAACTTCACTTACATAATATACCGGATGTTGATCTGGTATGCTTTGCTCATCTTTCTGACTTTCCACAACTATTACTGCGCTGACAACCCTGTTTGTTGCTGTAAGATACAGTAACATGGGTTCTTCCTCTTTTGGTGATGCCAAAATTGGAGCTTTCATCAAGGTTTCTTTTAACTGGGTTAATGCCGCATCTGCCTCTTCTGTCCACGCAATTTTATCGGATTTCTTCAACAATTTGTATAATGGCAGAGCTTTTATCTCCTAGCCGGCTTATGAACCTGCTGACAGCAGCTGCAGAACCCGTCAATCTATGTACATCTTTTAACCACGTAGGCCTTGAGGTGTTTAGGATTGCCTTGATCTTTTTCGGGTTTACTTCTATTCCTCTATGAGAAACGATGAAACCCAGAAGTTTTACTGAGGGAACCCCGAATACGCACTTTAATGGATTCAACTTCATTTTGTAAGTGCGCAAATTTTCGAAGATTTCTCGCAAGTGCACAAGGAGTATGTCCTTTTCCTTGGAAACGACGGCAATGTCATCCACGTAAACGTGCACATTTTTGCCAATCTGACTATGCAAACATCGTTGCATGCAACGCTGGTAGGTTGCACATGCGTTCTTCAGGCCAAAAGGCATGGTTATGTAATAGTATGTTCCATACGGGGTTATGAAGGAGGTTTTGATTTGGTCTTCTTACTTCATACGTATTTTATGGTATCCCGAATAAGCATCCAAAAAGCATAAAAGCTTAGATCCAACAGTGGCATCTATTATTTGATCGATTCACGGTAACGCAAATCTATCTTTTGGACACAATTTGTTCAGGCCGGTGTAATCTATACACATCCTAAGAACAGTACTATCTTTTTTTGGGACTAATACTGGGTTTGCAGACCATTCAGTAAGTATAACTTCCCGGATAAAATCAGCTTCTAATAGCCGGATAATCTCCTTGCCAATAGCCTTCCGTCTTCTTCCGTCAAATCGACGGAGACCTTGTTTGATGGGTTTGGATCCTGGAATCACCTCGAGTTGATGCTCATAGGGTTCCCTGGGTACGCCTGGCATGTCGGCAGGACACCATGCAAAAATATCCCAGTTCTCACGGAGGAACTTGATGAGCTCGCTTTCCTATTTGTCGGTCATCCCAGTTCCCACTACAACAAAGTTTGTCGGATCTTTGGGATCTAAGATAACATGGCTTCCGGCTTTCTTTTCCTGCCGGCATTTCTGTCGGCGATAGTTCTTTCACCAGCTCCTTTAGTTCCTCCTTTTCTATCACTTTTTCGGCGCAAAGGGCGTTTTCTTTTTCCAGCTCGTTTTCCAATTTAAAGTCTCCATTTATGGTGATTACTCCTTCTTTTGGTCCTGGCATCTTCAGCTTGTTATAAATATAACATGATCTTGCATGAATTTGGCGAAAGCTATACGTCCGAGTATTGCGTGATACACACTTTCGAACGGCACAACCTCGAAGGAGACTTTTTCCTACCGGAAATGTTCTTTCTCTCCAAAGGTTACATCTAGAGAAATTTATCCTAAGGATCGTGCTTGCCTGCCAGGAACGTTTCCATGAAAACGTATGTTGCTATGTTTTAGCGGGGTCTCGGAAATTCGCATATGCTTCAGTATATCTAGGTACATTATGTTGATGTTGGATCCTCCATCCATCATCACTCTTTTTAGCCTAGTGTTTTGAACAATAGGACTTACAACTAGAGCTTGTGTGTCGGGTTCTCGGATGTTTCCGGGATGATCAGACTGATTCCAGGTAAATTGGTGTATTCGAGTACTTCAAGAATTTTGGGGTTGGTGGAACAACCGCGTTTATTTCTCGAAGTATCCTCTTTGCCACCTTTGCTGGGGGAGTTGCGAGGAAAGTTAGGTTGCATTCTCCGTCAACTCTCGGAAACTTAGGCTCGCCTTTTCGCTGTTGTTCCTGGATTTTTTCATCAGTGTCTGAATCACTATCTTCTTTTTCAGCTTCTGGCTTTTGCTTGGAGAATTTCCTCTTGGAACTATTCTCTTTGCTTCCGGATCCTACACTGTCTTTCATATCGGCATTGTGCGTTGGTATGGGTGGGCTTCCCAAATTGCGAATGGTGGACACAATTTTCCGACTTAATTCTTTCCCACTCTTCTTTTGTGTAGGAGATAGGTTCTGTGCTTTTTCCTTTCCATTTGCTCCCATTTTCCTTTCCAAAGGCTATGTTAACTTCTTTGGGTTTTTGCCGTGCCTCAGGAGTGACTTTTTTCTCAGAACGAGGGGTCTTTTTGGCGAATCAAAGCGTCTATATTTCCACCTCTTGCTCTGATGTCATCTTCAGCCGCTGCATGCTCATTTGCGGTTGTAAGCATAGATCCGAGATCTTTGTGCTTTTTTGAACCGATCATGAACGGTACGAGGAAAGCATGCATTGTTTGTACGTTAGTTACTCCAGAGCAGCTGTTCTTCATTGAAGTCCACCTTGAGATAAAGTCAACATATGGCTCATCTTCAAACTGGGTGCAGCGGTTTAGCTGGTTGATGCTGTTGGGGCGTTTGTAAGTTCCCAGAAAATGTCGAGTAAAAACTCTAGCCATATCATCCCAGCTGTCTACGGTTCTTGACGGAAGCCCGTTAATCCAATCTCTGGCTCCATCCAGTAACATTAGGGGGAGGAATTTTACTGCCTCCAAATCTGTCCCATTGTTAATCTAGACGGCTGTGTAGTAGTCTGAGAGCCAGGTATCCAGGTTAGTACTGCCGGTATATTTTTGATATGTTGGACCAACTTTGGCGAAGCCAGAATGTAGAGTTATTCTTCGGATCCTGTCATTGAAACACTTAGGTCCGAAGTATAGATCATCTCTTTCCTCTCTATCGGCGTGTACGGAGTATTTACCGTCTGAATGAATAGAAGGGGATCTGCTCCTTTCTTTTCCATTGTGGCGTGAACGCGCTTTTCTGGGATTGTCCCTATTTCTTCCGTTATCGTGTCCTTTGGAATAAGATGGAGTTCTACTCATATGTCTTTCCTTATTCCTAGGAGGAGTACGAGATCTCTCACGCCTATGAGGAATGTCATGTCTTCCGGCTTTTTCAGCAGGGCGTCTCGGAGGCGGCATTGCTTTTCCGTCCTTCCGGTTTTGTTCTTCCCGAACTCGGGGATTTATTCCTCCTTTCGGCAGATCAGATCCAGTTCTGGACGCTGCATCCTTGTTATCTGGGGTTTTCTTGTCCTTTCTCGGATCTCCTTTCTTCTCTTTTGAGTTGCTTGAATCTCCAGGTTCTTCAGGTCCAGGTGCTCCAGCGGCGCATGTGGCTATTTTGCATAGGGCTGAGTCGTCGTGCAACTTCCCTGCCCTCGTTGTTGTTGTTGCAATGCCTTTCCTAAGAAAGCATACACCCCTTGAAGTTTTTCGCCGTTGGAGTACATATAATTGTTGAGGATGGCGAATGCAGCTTCCGCGTTTTCTGCCGCAGTTTTGTATATAGGTTCGCCCATGGCATCGGTGTCGTTTACTTGCTTTTGCCCGGCCGGGTTTTGGAAACGTTCCTTTGGCGGCAGTACTTCCGGTCTTGCGATTCCGGGTAACCGTGTAGGTTTTATGCCAGATCTATTCCTTCTCTCGTACTCCTCGATTTCTTCCTGCTGTAACTTAATGTCAGCCTGGGTTTTTTGGAGATTTTCCCGAGTTCTGAATAGATGTTGCTGTTGCCTTTGGAGAGCTTGTCTCCTGGCTTCCAGCACTTCAGGGGGTTCGTGAGGTCCCACTAGTGTTTGAAGTAGATCCCGTTCGTCTTGTTCTGGCGTTGGCGGAATAGAGATTTCCTTCGCTTTCTTCTCCGCAGGTTTAACTCCGCTTCCTCCTCCTGCTTCCAGGTTTTCGCTGGCTGGATCCGCCAGCTTTTTCTTCCGGAGTTTATACTGGAGTTTCTTGGAAGCTTTGTGTCTTTTCTTGGAAGAGGGAGGTTTTTTACCAGGTTCGTCCTCTGTCAATTCCTTGACATCGGGGTATGTTGGAGTGGTTTCACTGTCCTTTCTTTCCTCATCTGGCGGAGGTGTTTTAGGGCTTTCCTGACTTTCGGCATCCGTGTTTTCAGCCGGTTTTGCCATAAGTACTTCGTGGAATCCCTCTTGAAGAGATTTGACCTTTCTTTCGAAAGCATCTTCATCTTCATCTTCGGAATCGAGTTCATCTGATCCGGGTTCTGATTCCAATCTCGCCTCAATGGCGGCTAGTACGGAATCCGCTTCCGAGTTCGTCGTCATATTGACGGATGTCGGATCTTCCACCTCTACTGTGGTGTTGTTTTCTTCTGCCTCTTCCACGGGATTGCTTTCATCCGTGTTTTCGGCGATCTCGGATTACACCACACCGATAAAGTGCGATTCGGCAGAGTATCGGCGATCTGAGCAAAATCCGGCATCGTAGTCTTCTTCGAGTGGGTATAGGGCGGGTGGGATAAATTTGCTTCCACCACAGAATCCCTCTGCCTCTGCAGTTAATCCGATAAAGATGTTTGCAGATTCAATCGGTAAAAAGAAGGCACTTACCAGATGATTCTGTGCTGGCATGTACGATCCGTTGTCGAGGAAGCGCCCGACGTCGTTGTCGAATTCCAGGCTTCCGACAGTTATGGTACTGCCAATTCCGCCGAGTATTCCCGATCGAAACATAACTCCTGACATCGCTGGCCCCACGGTGGGCGCCAACTGTCGAGATATCATAGTAGAATTCATAGACGTGGTGCCATGAGACTACTGATAGAGACGTGGGGGGACATGGTAGTATGACGATCAAGAACACAAAGTTTACCTAGGTTCGGTACGTCGCAATTAGGCGGCGTTTCTACTCCTCCAATCTCACTAAATCAAGGCTGAAGCCTGAAGTATACAAAGTACAATGTGAGTTGGTTTAGCTACTCGATGAGGATCAACTTCTCGGCAAATTGGCTTCTAGCTAATTGTCTGTCTCTTTCTTCTCTCCCGTCCGGCTTTATATAATAGCCGGGTTAGGGCTTACAGAAAAGGAAACCTAGAAGACTACGGTAAGTTCTAACTTGGAAGGCAATAATCCGCCTTCTACTCCAAGCCATACCACGTGGGCCGTGGTCCGTGGTCCGGGTTCTTCTAGAATCCGGCTTCACTGCGTCAGCTTACTGGGCTGCCTAATGGACCGTAACCCATTACCATTCAGGCCACCCTGGCAATCCGGCACTTTAGGACTCTATCTGATATACCCTTAATCGGTATATATCCGACAACTTCAGTTATCTCAAATATTTCCTTCATCAATATGAACTCAAACGATGATAAGTAACCAAAAGAAGTGTCTGCATCTACACGTATTGACCCAAGTGACCCATCGACAGCCATATCCTGGATAAGACAATAAACAATAACAAACATCTTCATGAGGCTGTAAACCGAAGCAAAATGAGAACCCCATCTTGTGTCTCTGTGTCATTTAAGTTCCCGGATCTTATTTTCCTCTTGACCCGTCTCGATGCTACCATTAGAGATTCCATTTTCTATTTCAACTAATTGGGCATGATGAAGCTCATCGTGGCGCTTCGAAGAGAAAGCAACCGTGTTTATGACAAAGGTCAATTTCTGAAAGAACTAGAAAATATGAACCACTTCTTTTGATGCATCAACTAGAGCGAGTTGCAAGCGATGGGCATAACAATGGACATAATAATCACACGGGCATTCTTTGAGAAAAAATAGCTTGCCGTCCATCCAACTCACCTCGAAAATTTTGAATGTCGAAACCATGGTTCACTAAAACAGAGTTTAGGCCTTGTTTAAGTGTCAAAGACCTTGTGTTCGCCACATGTATCAAGTCAAAGAATCTCTCTTGTCAAATAACATATTTATGAACAAATCTCGGAATCAAAGCCATCTGCTCTCTCTTTGCCACATCACATCTTTCATCCACAAAAATAGAGAATTTAGAATCTCCAATTTCCTCATGGATATTCTTCCGGATTTTTCATGCATATATACTTAAGATCTCCTTCTTAATATCATGAGATGTATATTTTGAATGGTATGGAGAATTCCCCCTCACAACTGTGGCAATCTTGGGGTTGAATTCTTCAAGAAGATCCACCATTTCAAGAAAGTTGTCTTTATTCTTTGACAGAGCTCTTTCATCATGCCCCCTCTAAAAGCACAAGCTTGAGATGCAAGCCACTTGGCACTACCAACTGAGACTTTTAGCTGCAAGCGATTTCTCTCAACTTTCTCATTGTCCTTCACCGCTATATCATTCCCTATGTGGTATATGGTTGATGGATTAAAGTGTGACAATTAGTGGCTGCATCGTTGTACAGAGAGCATGGTCCAGAACCAATGTGAGTCAACAATGCACAATTTTTTCCACTATTTATCCTCTTCCAACGGTTAAATCTATCTACCATGAAGACATGAGAACCACCTCGTATATTCTCCTTGTTGTTGGACACAAAGAAAAATAGACAATGTGCACAATGTTTGTCCTCCGATTACTCAAGCCATGATGGAAAGAGACCAAACCAGTTCTATTGGAAGCGGCGTCGATTCTCTTGTTCACCCAAAAGTTTATAATTTTGTAGATGGGGCTCCATAGGTCCTAACAACAAACATGCTCTTCTCACACTATCTCTTTGATCCATGGATTTTGCCAAATCAGAGGACACAATCCTGGGTCTCACTGCAAGAACTCGACACCTCAAAAAATAACCGGTTCATTTGTGCAAAGTCCTTTGACATAATTTTGCTTTTGTTATTGTTGTTCCAACTCAAGCAAGGGCAATGGATCATCTTCTTGTGCTAAAAGATCTTCTTCAACTTCACTATTGTCATCTCTTTTTCTTTTCAAAACAAAATCAATTTTTCTCTGAGTTGGCTTTCCCATGGCTGTGCAAAATTGAACAACACAATCTATAATGAATTTACTGTCCTATCAATTTATACTAACCAAAAATTTGGGGAAAGAAAAGAGAAGTACCTGAGCAAAGGAAATTAGACTGGAATGAGGCTCGATCCGATCGCGGTGTCGATTGTTGGCCGCCGGACCTCTGGCCGGTGCATCGTGCGCGTGCGTCCGTGCCCTGCACGTGAGGCAGGGAGGAGATGCCTAGTGGTCGCGCCCAAATTTGCGGGCGGCGGCGCAGTACCGTTGCTTCCCCTCCTCCGATCCCCCTATTCTACTTTTTTTCTTGTATGATCAGAGTCATGAGGAGACCGGGTGGACTGGAGGAGGCGACGCCCAGGCTGAGTCATGAGGAGACCGGGTGTGGCCGGTTGTGCATATGGGTTAGGTTGCTTTGCAGCGTACTACTAGTTTTTTTTTTTGACAAAAGCAGCGTACTACTAGTTGAATTTTTTAGCAGAAAACCTGGGCCGGCCATGTCCCAGGTGGGCCTTAACTGAGCTCCGCCGGTGGCTGAATTGGTGGGCGCCTTAGAGCTAGAACAGCGACACATGGAAGGTGAGCTAGCGGCAGCGGATGACCACGAGAAGTGGAAGGAGACGCAACATAGGGAAAGATATGAGGAGTGAAAATGCTAGGGAAGATTTAGCAACTCATAATGGTTTATGCAGTCACGCAAGGGATGGGAGCAGCCATATGCTGGAGAAGAGAAGTGGCAATGCGCCTGAGGGAGGAGATAAACAGGGAACACAATGCATTAGGGCATCTCCAGCCGTTGCGCCCCCCCAGGACGCGAAAACCCTCGCTTTTTTTGCGCCGCGGCGCTAAACGGCGCTATTCTGGGAACTGGGGGGGCGCGTTTCCCAGTCGTGAACCCAGGCCGCCCCCCCAGCGGCGACTCGGCCCAATTTGAGCAATAGAAAAATTGCACACCAAATAAATAGAGTTTTGCCACACAAATAAATTATTCAACAAATAAAAGGAAAAAAATTGACTAGTCATCCTCCTCAACATTGCCATTCCCCTTTCGCGCCCACAAATGCTGCACCAGGTCATCCTGCAGAGCATGGTGTGTTGCAGCGTGTCGAATCTCCTGTCGCTTGGTGAGGAAGTCTGCCCATGATGCCGGCACCTGGTGATCAACATCTGCAAGAGGGCCCTGCCGGTAGTATGGTGTGTTTGCCTCACTGTCAGGCACCGGGTCATCCCGCTCACTCTCAATGATCATGTTGTGCAAGATCACACAACACTGCATCACCTCCCACATGTTGGACTTCGACCAAGTCATAGCTGGGTACCGGACAACAGCGAATCGAGATTGCAGCGCACCAAATGCCCTCTCAACATCCTTCCTGCAAGCCTCCTGGCATTTGGAAAACCAAGCTTTTGCGCTTCCTGGGATAGGGTTGGAGATGCTCTTCACAAATGTTGCCCACTTGGGGTAGATGCCATCTGCAAGATAGTACCCCTTTGTATACTGGTGTCCATTGATCTCATAGTTCACAGGGGGGGCATGGCCTTCGACAAGATCGGCAAAGACATTCGAGCACTGCAAGACATTGATGTCGTTGTGACTTCCTGGCATACCAAAGAATGAATGCCAAATCCATAGATCGTACGAAGCCACGGCCTCGAGAACCACAGAGCACTCTCCTTCCTTTCCCTTGTACATCCCCTGCCAGTCAAATGGGCAGTTCTTCCATGCCCAGTGCATACAGTCGATGCTGCCAAGCATCCCAGGAAACCCTCTTGCTTCATTCTCAGCGAGGAGACGAGCAGTGTCTTGCGCATTGGGTGATCGCAGGTATATTGGGCCAAAAACTGCAACCACTGCCCGGCAGAACTTGTTCAAGCACTCAATGGCCGTGGACTCGCTCATGCGCAGGTAGTCATCTTGTGCATCTGCGGGAGCACCATATGCAAGCAACCTCATGGCCATCGTGCACTTCTGGATAGAGGTAAACCCTACCGTGCCGGTGCAGTCCTTCTTCAACTTGAAGTAGGTGTCGAACTCCCGGATGGCATGCATGATCTTGAGGAAGAGCGTGCGTTTCATCCTGAAACGACGCCGGAACACCTTCTCGTCGTTGGTAGGATCCTCGGCGAAGTAGTCGGAGTAGAGGATGCAGTAGCCCTCGTACCGCTGCCTCGGCCTGCTCTTCCGGCGACCGGGCTTCGATCCAGCGCGGCGTGGCGCGGCGTCCTGGGCCAGCAACGCGGCCAGGCAGCTCAGGACGACCAGGTGCTCCTCGTCGTCGATGGAGGCCTGGTCTTCCTCGTCGAATAGCTCGGCGAGCATTTCCTCGGCGTCGGAGTCCATGGCTCGGACAGAGCGTCGAACACCTTGCGGGCGGTGGACGCGGCTCACTTGGGCGCAGCCTCCTCCGCGACGGAGACGTGCTCGAACGGCGGCGACGACGTTGTGGACCAGCCGGCGGTGGTTTGTCTCTTCGCTGGCGTACGCTGGCGGCGCCGGTGGTTGCGGGGGTGGGGCGGCGACGGCGAGGGCGAGCGAGTGGGAAAGACGGTTCGGGGGTGGAGAAAGTGGAAAAAGAGCTCTCCCTCGCCGACAGCGCTGGCCCACGCGCGCTTTTCCTCTCGCCGCCCCCCCCAGGCCGAACCCAGCAGGCTGGGTTCCGCCTGGGGGCGGCGGCGCTAATTTCCGCCGAAACGGCGCTTTTTCAGGTCCTGGGGGGGTCGACTGGTGGAAAAACGGCGCTTTTCGCCAAAAACGGCGCTAATTTGCGTCCTGGGGGGGCTCTGGGGGGGACGACTGGAGATGCCCTTACATTTGGGTCACATATTACCGTTGATCAATGTAGCTTGATCCACTCGCTTTGTTGGTCCGTGATGTGGAATATCACAGCCATACTCCCTAAGGGCTTGTTCGGTTGCATGGAGGATAAACGGGATTGACATGGATTAGTGGGGATTAAATCTCATTTAAGTCAAATTCCCCATTCTTCCTTTCTAAACCACTCCAATCCACCTCAGGAGTGGATTAATCGAACAAGCCCTATATGAGCCATAATCCGTGTAGATGCCTTGAGCCACCGGCGGTGTCTTTGAGGCAATGCGTCATCCTGAACGGTACTGATGATGGTCCTGTCACTGGTGTCTACTATAGCAGACCCGCTTGTGTCATTAGCAACTTACACTCGAAGTCTTACATCAGTACTCACACACTGTTGACCGGCATGTTAATTCTAGCGAGGACTTTCTCCTTTCTCCAAATAAGGCTTATATTTTTTTTACTACAAAGTCACTCAATGTTAACTTTGGCAAATGTCATAAAAAAACTGTTACTCCATCCGTCCCAAAAAAAGATGTCTCAACTTTGTCCAAATTTGCATGTATCTAGGCATGTTTTAGTGTCTAAATACATGCATATTTGGACAGAACCGAGACATCCTTTTTGGGATAGAGGGAGTACAATTTTTTTAAGTAGATACAATATGAAATTACATGTATCCCGTATTTAGTGATATCTATTTGACATTGTAAATGTTAATAGTTTTCCTGTAAACTTAGTCACTTTTTACATTGTTTGACTTGAGAAAATTTAAAAAGAGGTCTTTTAAGGAATGATTGGAGTAAAGTGGCGTACACTACGAGATGTTTTATAGTATTGTGGACCACAATTTTTCTTTCGCAATTGCAGGGCACGGAGAGGGGGAACTCCTATACATAGCTTGTAGCGAGCCACAGCACCGACTCGCCCACCTGCGCGTTAGATCGGCCTAGGCGCCGGCCCACCGATGCCTCTGCCTTAAAAATATTAATCACGTACACGGGACGAGCATCGAGTGCGTTTCTTTTTTTTCAGTTTTTCCTTTATACATTTGTGCTTCATTTTTAATTTATTACTGGAACATGTTTTCAATTTTTTTAAATGTTCAAATACGAAAAATATTCCAATTTGAAAAATCAACTTTTGAAAAGTTCACAATTTAAAAATGATGAACAATTTTTTGAAATGAACAAACATTAAATTAGAAAATTTGGTAAAAACGAATAATTTATTAATGATGAACAGTTTTTGGGAATGAACAAATTTTAAAATGGTGACTTTTATTTGAATGAAAATTTATTAATGGTGAACCATTTTTGAAAATGAACAAATATTTTATCAGACAAATTTGTAAAAATGAATAATTTTTTAGTGGTGAATAGTTCTTGAAAATGAACAAATTTTAAAATGGTGGATTTTTCTGAAAATGAACAACTTTGAACGGAATTTTTTTTAATGGTTAACAGTTTTTGAAAATAAACAAACATTACATAAAAAATATTCAAAGAATGAATAATTTTTTAATGGTGAACAGTTTTTGAAAATGAACAAATTTTAAAATGGTGTTTTTTTTAAAATGAACAAATTTTAGCTGAACAATTTTTTAAATGGTGAACAATTTCTAAAGTGATGAAATTTTTTTAGCTCAATTTATTTAAATGGTGAAAAAAATTGGAAACATATTTTTCAAATGTGTCAGATTTCAAAATGCTCGGATTTAAAAAAAAAGAAAAATGAGAAAAATATAAACTAAAAGATCAAAAGAGAAACAGGAAAAATAACTGGCAAAAGTTTGAACAAATTTGTACACTTTAAAAATATGAACAATTTTTACAATGGTGATTTTTTTTAACGAACTCTTTTTGGAAATGGTGATCAAATTTCAACATTTTCGAAATTTAAACATGTTAAAATATGAACAATTTCCAAAAATACTAGATGGACTGAACTTGCGAACATGGGTATTAAGCTACGAGGCTAGCTGGGCTTGGAGGGAGAAACCCTTTTGCGAGAGTAGTCCATTAGGAGGAGTGGGTGTGTGTGTGTATCCGGCTGTTGGAGCCGGGGATGCTCTCTCTGTGGTGTGCTTGACAGTAGCTGGGCTCAGCTATTGTCATTGCCTGTAATTCCTTTCTACCTTCTATAAAGCTAAGGTACGCGATTGCGTACTCTCTAAAAAAAAGCTACGAGGCTAGCAGGAATCCTTTTTTTTGACATGCCTAGCGGAGGAATGCTGAAGGAAGGAAATGTCGTTATTTATTGAGAGAATTCCTTATTTGACTCTTACTTAAAATCTTATTGCCTATTTGGCCCTAAAAACAAATTTCTTACCTATTTGACACCTTAACTTCATTTTCTTCCTAACAAGGCCATATAGTATATTGTAAACACATATGGGCATGTAAAAAGACTCTTGTGCCCGTGATAAATTTTTGTACCAAAATTCATAATAGAAGTTGAAAATAAGCATAGTTAGATTCTAGGGGATATTACACGGCGGCGCCGCACATTTGCATTCGCGTGCGGCGGCAACGCACTGGTCTAAATTTTTGTCGCGGGGTTACCCCCGAGTAGGGGTATGGCCAGTGCTAAAGGCAAGGTCAAGGGGCTAATTGACTAAGTAGCTGGCTACCCGGTACTTGCTACCCGGTAGGCTGCTATCCGGTCGTACCCACAAATGGCCAGAAGGAAGAATCAAGGAACTTACATCCCTCCGAGTAGAGGAGTTGGTCCGAGTAGAGGGAGTGGTTTCCTACTCGGGTCAGAAGTCAATGGAGCCGTTCTGACAAAGGATCCCGCGTATCCTGCGTCCATACGGCGTGCGGTTCAACTTACGGAGCGCGTGATTATCCGCGCTCCGGCGTGGCTACAGTGCGGTAGGCGCCTGTCTAGTCCTATCACTGACAGAGGGGACAGGACAGGGCTAGGGGCCTACCCTATCTCACTGACAAGGGTGGACATGTCCCATCTCCGAACGGCGCGACGACTTACGGTGCACGCGTCAACGGGAACCCGGAGGCGTGCGCGGTTCTGCAGTGCTCCTGTCCCATCAAGCTGTACCTTTTAGTCTTATTCTATACGGCTGGGCACCAGTATATAAGGTGTCCTGCCCCCTCCTGTGAGAGGTTCGCCGCACTTGTTATACTTTCCAGAGGCAACACTTAGAGAGAATTCGAGAGAAGAGTGGCTACTCGGCTGAAGGCTTGTACTGTACTGTGGCTACTCGGTAAACACCCATATAAAGAGAGTGGCAGGAGTAGGGGTGTTACCTCCACACGAGGGCCCTGAACCTGGGTAAGATCTTGTTGTTTGCAGTGTTTGTGACTTACCACACGCGGCTACTGGCCGTGTGATCCCTCCCCGAGCACCTCCAGCGTCCATCGGCCCCAACATTAGCCATCCCATGGATCTGCCGTGATACGACCACGACAGTTGGCGCCCACCGTGGGGTTTGTAGCGGCGCTGGCTGGAGTCCATGTTCGGACGGGACTCGTTTCTGCTACTGGGGAGCGCGTGATCTGTGGCCTTGTCCACAGATTCGGCTCCTTCGACTTCGTCACAGACAACGCCGGAGATTTCGTCGGGAGGCCCATGCCGGCAGGCGGCTCGGTGCTCTCCTTCGGCTCGCACCTCGTCTACGTCGCCACCGCCGTCATCCGCGAGTTCCCAGAGGAGGTGCTGGTTGCGGAGGATCCTCCTGCCGTGCTCGCTGCCCGCGGAAGGCCAACTGGCTGCTCTGCGGACAGCGTGGAGGTGATGATGATCGGCCTGGCTACCGATAACGGGAAGGGCGCGGCTGCTGCCGCGGAGGTCATCGAGGATCTTGCTGGCCCGAGTGTTGGCCAGAGGGTCCACAAGCCCTACGAGAAGGACTCCGACATCCCTCTCTCCACTACACCGACGATACCGGCATCCGCAGTGCGGATGGGCATGCCGCCTCCCACCGAGCTCGAGCTCTTGACCATGAGGGCGCAGCTCGACCGACAGCGTCAGGAGCTGCTCGCCGAGCACCTGGAGGTTGAGAAGGTTAGGCTCGAGGTTAGCCTAGACCAGAACGAGTACAACAAGTCCCATGGCTTTACTCCTGTTGTTAGGAAGTCTAGCAAGTTAGCCGCAACGCGTCGCAACTTAGGCGCCGAGATGGCGACAGTTGGAGCGGCTCCTATCCAGTCTGCCATCCCAGATACAGCACCCCCGCCAAAAAACTTAGAGCTGCAGAAGTTGTAGCTGCTGAGTTGCCAAACCCTGCCGGCGACGCGCGCGCCAGGCAGCAGGAGAGGCTCAATGATCTAGTGCTAGAAGCTGCTAGGCAGAATGAGGAGTTCCGGAAAGCCAATCCGGGTGCCGGTGCTTCTTAGGTTGTGCACTCGCATGCGGTCAGATCTACGGATCAGGCCTCATCACCGCATCCCAGCCGTGAGAGGGACCAGAGTGTGCGCTATGGGAAGAGTAGACAGATGCAGGTGTACGACCCGGCTCTCGCCGTGAAACAGCGCGCTGTGCCGCGAGAGTCCGGTCAGAAACACACTACTGCAGGAGCAGGCTATCAAGCCCATAAAGCTCACAGCAAGGGGCACGACGGAGACAACGCGGGGCCTTCTCGGCGTCCTGCTGCTCAGCCTACTCGGCAGAGGACGCAGCAGCCTGCTGCAGCACAGCCGCGTGCGGCTGCGCCAGCAGCCAACCCTGTGGTGCAACCCGCTGTTGTGCAGGAGAACAGGTATGATGATGGCTACTCGGCGATGGGGCTAGCCGGCATGCTGACCCAAGGAATGTTGCTGATCGCCTGGGTGACCGCATGTTGGAGCCCAGTGATGCAAGGTTCAAGCTAGACCGGATCAATCTGTCCGCACAACTCGAGAACAAGGGGCCGCCTGGCCCAGAGTGCTTTGGCCCTCGCATCATGAACGAGCCATCAGTGAACCACTTCCAGCTGGCCAGGGGGACCAAGTGTTACAACGGCAGCACCAAGCCAGAGGACTGGTTGAGTGACTACGTCACAGCCATGCACATTGCAGGCGGCAACCGGAGATGGGCTGTGCGGTATGTTCCGCAAATGCTTGAGGGTCCAGCTCGGACTTGGCTCAACAACCTGCCCAAAGACAGTATCAATTGCTAGCTGGACTTCTCGGAGGCCTTCATCAGCAACTTCACCAGCACCTACAAGAGGCCGAATAGGCCGCAGCAGTTGTCCGCTTGCAAGCAGCGGGAAGACGGGACCGACCGCGAGTATCTTACTCGGTGGAGCACCTTGAGGAACACCTGTGAAGGTGTGAATGAGACCCAGGCCATTACTTGGTTTGCGTAGGGCTGCAGGCATGGCATCATGTTGTGGCAGAAGCTGCAACGCGAGATGCCGAGTACTCTCGCTGAGATCATCAAGATCGCGGACATGTATGCACTTGGCGACCCAACTCAGCCTCTGATGAACTCCCCCGAGCCGAGAAGGAACTACAACAGCAACAAGCGCAATGATTTCCGCAACAAGCGCAGGGGTGACCGGATTGATACTCGGTATGATCCCGAGGAGGTGAATGCTGTGGCTACGGCTGCTGGGAGTAGCCAAAGGCAAAAAACTGCTGGAGCCCAGTACGGGCAAAACCAGAATCAGGGCCAAGGCATCAAGAAGCCGTACAATGCTCCCCAGCAGGGTAGCGGCAACCCGGATCCTGCTCCGAACTTTGTCTTTGGGAGCATGAGGGATGGGTCGTGCAGCTTCCACACTCGGCATCCTGCCAGGCCAGCCAATCACACTACTCGGCAGTGCAGCTGGTGGGAACAGATCAAGAATGAGGGCTTGCCCCTCCTCCTCCTCTGCCAGCTGCGAATGCCAATGTGCAGCCAGCTCGGGCACCTGCTCCCAGGCCTGCAGCCTTCCCGAGAAGAGAGAACGTGATCCAGGTGGCTTTAGGAGCCAACCGCAACTTCAACAACGACCGCTACCGCAACTACAACAACAACGAACGCAACCGCAACTTCTACACCCGCAACAACAATAGGAACAACAACAACAACAACAACCAAGGTAACAACAACAACGGAAACAATGGCGGTGGAGACTGCCACCAGTACCAGGAACACCACGAGAGCTACATGATCTTCACCTCTGAGCCCATCGACAAGCAGTCTCTGCACATGCGCGCGATGGAAGTCAATGCTGTGATTCCTGCTGTGACCCACTACCTGCACTGGTGCAACCAAGAGATCACATGGTCCAGAGCTGGTCATCCTAGGGTGATGCCCAACCCGGGTAGCTATGCCTTGGTGGTGGATCCCACCTTCTTGGGCGCTCAGAAGAATGTCAGGTTCAGCAAGGTCCTGATTGACAACGGCAGCAACATCAACATCGTGTACAGAGACACACTCGAGAAGCTCGGGATGTCCGAGAACATGTTGCTACCCTGCAGGACCACTTTCCATGGCATTGTGCCTGGAGTGTGTTGCTCTCCAATCGGCCGTGTCTGGATAGACGTCCTATTCGGCACCAGGGAGAACTGCCGCACTGAGAGCTTGGCCTTCGAGGTGGTTGATCACTAGAGCCCATACCATGCCCTACTCGGTAGGCCTGCTCTCAGCAAGTTCATGGCTTCGACCCATGCTGCATACTTGAAGATGAAGATCCCTGGTCCCAATGGAGTGATCACCGTCTCGGGTGACTACAATAAGTCTATGGAGTGTGCCTCTGCTGGTTCCTAGCTGGCGGAGTCCATGGTCATTGCTGCCGAGAAGAAGAAGATGTACGAGGTGGTGGCTATGGCGCAAGCAGCGCAAGGTGGTGCGCCTGGCATGCCGAGTTTCCAGTACGGGACTGCGTTCCAGGCGTCCCAGGAGACGAAGAAGGTCCAAGTTGATCCTGAGTTCCCAGACCGTGTTGCCATCATTAGCGCCGGGTTGGGAGAGAAATAGGAAAGCGAGCTCATCCACTTCCTCCGTGAGAATCGGGATGTCTTCGCCTGGTCCAATGAGGATTTGCCGGGTGTCCCGAGGGAGTTGGTTGAGCACTCGCTACATGTGCGGCATGATGCCAAGCCAGTGAAGCAGGCGATCCGCCGCTTTGGTGATGAGCGAAGGAAAGCTATCGGTGACCAGATCACCAAGTTGCTAATAAGCAACTTTATCATGGAGGTTTTGCATCCGGATTGGCTAGCCAACCCGGTCATGGTTGAGAAGAAGAAGGAGGACCCCAAGGTGGATACCGCTTGGCGCATGTGCGTGGACTACACCGACCTGAACAAGGCCTGCCCCAAGGATCCCTTTCCGCTACCCCGCATAGATCAGGTGATCGATTCCACTGCTGGTTGTGAGCTTTTGTCTTTCATAGATGCCTACTCTGGTTTCCATCAGATAGCTCTCAACCCTGCCGATCAAATAAAGACTACCTTTATTACCCCGTACGGGGCTTATTGCTATCGTGTCATGTTCTTTGGGTTGCGGAATGCTGGGGCTACCTATCAGAGATGCATGCAGAAATGCTTGCATGATCAAATTGGCAAAAATGTGCAGGTGTACGTAGATGACATTGTCATCAAAACGAATAAAACACATGCTCTGCTTAGTGACATTGAGGAAACATTTGCCAACTTGCGCAAGTACAAGATGAAGTTAAATCCGACTGAATGCACCTTTGGCGTCCCGGCTGGCAAGCTACTCGGCTTCTTGGTATCCAGTCGGGGCATTGAGGCCAATCCTTCAAAGATAAAAGCTATAGAGAGCATGTCTTTGCCGAGATCCCAGAAGGATGTGCAAAAATTCACTGGTTGCTTGGCTTCTCTGAGCCGCTTCCTGGGCAGAATGGGCGAGAAGGCCTTGCCTCTGTATCAGTTGATGAAGAAGAGAGACAAGTTCGTCTGGACACCGCAAGCTGATGTGGCATTCAAGGAGCTGAAAGCCATGCTGGGTAGCGCTCCCATCCTGGCTAGCCCGCTACCCAAAGAGCCAATGCTGCTGTACATGGCTGCGACTAACCGAGTGGTCAGCGTTGTGATTGTGGTGGAGAGAGAAGAGGAAGGCAAGACTGTGCAGCGGCCAGTATACTATCGCAGGGAGGTGCTGTCCAGCTCCAAGCAGAACTACCCGCATTACCAGAAGATGACCTACGGCGTGTACCTGGGCGCCAAAAAGCTGAAGCACTATTTCCAAGAGCATCCTATCACTTTGGTGAGTTCTGCTCCCATCTCGGACATCATGGGCAACAAGGAGGCAAGTGGCAGAGTAGCCAAGTGGGCGATTGAGCTGGCCGTGTACGCTCCTGCGTATGCGAGAAGAGAAACCATCAAGTCTCAGATCCTAGCAGATTTTCTGGTGGATTGGGCTGAGGTGCAATATGAGCCTCCTACTCCGGTAGCCAACTAATGGAAGATGCATTTTGATGGCTCCAAGGTGAAGGAGGGCTTGGGTGCTGGCGTGGTGCTCACGTCGCCCAAGCATGATCAACTCAGGTACGTGCTACAAATTCATTTCAAGGCATCCAACAATGTAGCAGAGTACGAGGTCGTGGTACACGGCTTGAAGGTGGCCAAGGAGGTTGGCGTGCATCGCATCATATGCTACGGCGACTCGGATCTGGTTGTGCAGCAAGTTTCAGGCACTTGGGATGCTCTGGATGCCAACATGGCTTCATATCTGTTTTTGGTGCAAACCATGACTGGTTTCTTTGAGGGTTGTAACGCCCGGGGTTTTTCCCCAAATAGAATTGATCGTTGTTTTTTATTTTTGCATCGCATGACATCCTCATGCATCATCGTGCACTTAAAAAAAAACTTGCAAACTTTATTAAATTCATCAAGTCACATTTTCTAAAACTTTCTGGAATTCATTTGATGCATAAAATCTATTTTTATTTGTGCCTAACCAATTTCTGGAAAAAAAAGAAGAGAGAGAGCCCAGCCGGCCAGGCCCAACAGGCCCAGCCAGCTAGCCCCCACCGAACTCCCTCCCCAAACCCTAAATATTTTTCTTCCCTCGCGAACCCCCCCCGTCGTTTCTCCTAATTGCACCTAGGTCCTCCCACCACTCATCCCTCACAGGAACACACGCACGCAACGCACACCGCACGCACCCAAGCCCATGCTCGATCCCCTCGCTCGCCCCCAATCCCGTCGCCCTCCTTCCCTGCCGAACGCCACCTCCAGCGCTGCGTCTCCCCTCCCATCGATCCCTCCCCCCGACCTCCTCCTCTACCGAGCAGCGCCGCCGTCGGCCCCGAGCTCCTGCCCCGCCGCCGTTCGTCTCCTCCATTCCGGCCGAGGGCGGCCGGCGCCGCTACTGCTCCCTCCCTGCACGGATGGCGCCGCCACTGCCTCCTCCTAGCTCCTCCCCGACGAGAGCCCCGACCTCCTGCTCCGGCCGCTGCCTCCGGCGAGCCGCCCCGTCCTCGCAGCGCCCCTCCCCCGACGGCCGGGCTCGCCTCCAGACCTGCTGCCGCCGCCCTCATCACAGCGACGGCCGAGCACCAGCCGCTGCTCCAAGGGCCGTACGCCGGCACCCGACCTGCCAGGGCTGCTACCGCCGTCCACCTCTCTACAGCTGCGCCGACCTCCTTGTGCTCCGTCCTTGACACACAACAGCTGTTCGACACAAGTCCCGCAAGAGAATTGGTGCGTCGCGGGCACCCCTCTGTGCAGGTGCTTCTTTCGTTGTGGCCGGGGCCTTCGTGCCCTGTGCGTTCAGCGTCCATGTGACCCCGACAAAAATTCCCGGCGACAAGTTCGACACCGACCTGTACCTCGTCGACAAGATCCGCCACGACGCCATGACCGACAACGACCACGGGGATGTGTGGGATCGAATACCGACCACCGACACGATCTCTCGTCGCTCGCTGTGTTCGTTTTGCGTTGGCCGCCTTCGTGCGTGTCCGGGAGATGATGGCGTGAACCCCGAAGACCGGAGAATCGCCCAGTTCGCCATCGACCACAAAGATCGAAACCACCAAGATCTTCTATACGGACGCGACTAGTACCTCGACCACGTCTACTTCCTCTTCGGACCTCGATGAAAAGATCGACAACGACCACCGATGACGTGAACGACTACCTCGGCTACGGAACGAGAACGACTACTTCCACTACTTCCCCGACGTCGACTACTTTCCCTACGGTCCGAAGATCTCGCCTTCGTCTCCTTCCTCCACGGCGTTGCCCCAAAGATCTCCTCTTTCCGGCGTCGAACACAAAGATCCTCTCCACACGTGTGCACTCCAAACCCAAACCCCTATACCTATGCCCTATTTTCTATAACATATCAACTATAATTAAAATGTCAAATCATTCATGTGTTGCATTGCATTTTTGTGGGTGCGGGCAATAGTAATATCACCTAATAATTAAATATGGAATGAGTTGGGATAATTAAATATTGTTCCGGTTCCATTTAAAATTGGATAGCTCATCTTTATATTATCTCGCCATGTTAAACAACATTTAATCTTGATGGGTAGATAAATAATGTGAACCCCCTAAATTAAATGTTGGGCTTCCGGCTCAATTTAAATTGATTTAATTGCATAAATCATAACTAATTCATTTTAACTCCAAATTTGAAAAGTAAAATATGTTTTCCAATCCAAAATTCTCTAAGCTTTGCAAATATCAACTTTGTTTTCTGTTTTGAATAAATTAAATTGCTGAGAACAACTATTTCTTAATTAATGCATTAAAATTGCTAATTTGATAACTTGCTCATTTTAATTCCAAATCCAACAAATAAAATATGTTTTCATACCAGAAAAATGCACTTAATCTGTTCATGCCATCCATGCTCATGTTTGCATTTTGTATGTTGCATCTTAGTTTGTGTTATGCATGTTCACCTATTAAATAAATATGGAATGTGTTGGGGTATTAAATTCAAATCATGCCCTATTCCATTTAATATTGGATGGATCACCTCTACCTTGTTTAAACCTGTTAATCAACATTTAATATTGATGGTTAGCTAAACAACTTGAACCAATAATTATTTGTCCGGACTCCGTTTCCGATTAAATTGCTTAAGTTGTTTTCCCCTGTTGCATCTTGCCATGCCATGCATATAAAATAGGATCATGCTGGATCTTTTGCCGTAGTAGTAATTGTTGCATCCGATGTTTGTTCTAGTTCGTTGCTTCTTCGCGGATAGGACGTTGAGGTGATATGAGCAACGACAAGTTCTTCGGATGTACCTCTACTTGCTGGATCTCAGGCAAGTATACTCACTTGCTACCCGTGTTGCCTTTCCTCACTTGTTACCGATTCTTTCCGTTGTCTTTATGCTAGCCTAGTATTTTCGATGCTTGTGTCTCGATCCTATCATATGTTTACCTTGCAGCCATGATATAGCCTTCCTTCCACTTCCTATCAACTGTTGCTTGTTTACCTTGTTGGCCCTCGTGTCGTAGTTGCATGCTTAGTGTTGGTTGCGCTCAAGTCTTGTTGTCCTTTTTCATATCACCTGTTTAGTTGATAGTTGGGCTTCAATTTAATCAACAACATGTTAATGTTTTGGGTAATAATAATTTGATGATAAGGCACCGGCAGGAGTCCCGGCGTGGTTTTGGAGCCTGCTAGTGTCGAAAATAATTAGGAAAAGAGTCTTGTCTACTGATCCATGATGAGCGTGCTCACCGCATCCGGGTGGTGGTATGGAACCCCCCTCGACTTAGACCTGATCTGCAGCTTGTCCGAAGAGCCACACTTAGTTCGGGTGTTCCATTTGCTCCTTTGCATAATGGGTTGGCCCCCCTTGGTTACTGATGATGATGATGACGATGCATATAGGGCGAGGCCTGTATTGCCGGGGTGTTGCGTCCTGCGGGAGTTTTGCACACTTGCGCTGAGTATTCGGCTGCGTGGCTGGGACCTTATAGCTCCATGGCTCCTAGGATGGGTTGTAGAGACGGTTTGAGTCGTGTCGAGCCAACCTGAGTTTTAGTTGGTGGCTTGAGTGTGTACGGGTAATGGAGCACACCCTGCAGGGATGAATCTTCTCGAGAAGCCGTGTTGTCCGCGGTTATGTGACGACTTGGTGAAAGTACTGGCTAACAAGTACTCAGACAACTTACACCTAATTAATAATAATTTGACTAGTAATAGGAATATGGTCACAATAACCTGAACTTCACTGTCGCACCCTGACTTCTAGGGGATACTCACCGTACGAACTGGATAGCAGATGCTTGGATTATGGGGCATAACTGCTCCCACGTCCCAGCTTCCTGGTAGGCCTGCGCTTATGCGCGACAACACAAGCCCTGCTATTCCATCGTCGATGTAAACTATCCACTAGAGATCAAAGGCACTTCCGTCGACGTACTTCAAACCATACACACATGGTACGTCAACGGCGTTTAACAAGTGATATCACAACAGATCTCTACGACACAAAAGATTGAAATAAGTTGCAAATGGCTCTCATTAGAGCAGAGATAGCAAATACAATCATTCAGAGGACACATGTCCCAACAATACATCATTGCAATACAGCGGAAGCATTCAACATGTCTGAGTACAGACAAGAACCAAATAGGCCTAAGAGGCCGGAAACGAACAGACGGAGCCCATCCACGAAGTCTCGGATCCTGCCCGGGTCCGCTATCTACTCGTCAGCAGTCTCGTCGTCATACTCCACGTAGTAGCCACCATGTAGATCCTCGGAAACGTCGTCTGCGTAAACCACAGCCCCAACGGGGTCAGTACATCCAAGTACTGGCAAGCAAGACTCACACTTCATCAAAGAGTTACCCGTCAACACAAGCATTGATGCTTGGGATCAACGGAAGAGATAGGTGATATAAAAGCTGCAGCGGGATGCTCTAACCAACTACAGAAGATAACTACTAGTTCCGGCTAACAGATTAAGATAAGATCGAGGAATTGTAACCAACAGAAAGATAACGTCAAGCAAACCCATCCTGGATCTCGCCCCTTATCCAAAGAAGCAATCCGAGGATAACTCACACAGTTGTATTAAAGGTGAATCAAGTTATTGTGTCATCAACCTATTACTAGTCAAGTTATTAATCATTGGGTGTAACATGTTTGATCATTATGTTTAAGTTGTCCTGAGTACTTGTTAGCCAGTACTTTCACCAAGTAATCCATAACCGCGGAAAACACGGCTTCTCGAGAAGATTTACCCTGCAGGGGTGCACCATAGTAACCGTACACGTAAGAATATCCCGCCAGATGGGAGATCACCCCACCAAGCGGGGTACTCAACACAACCAACCCTTCTTCGCATCAAGCCCAAAGCACCGCGTGCTGTGCGTGCGCGGCTAATCCACCCCCCGAAGAAGTGGGGAGCTTCATAGCACTGGAAGACCACGCCGCCCTAAATGCCGACTACAAAAGTTCCACCCTGGCGCCAAGGGTTCGTACCTGCATATGATGCAGCAAATGGAACACCCGAACTAGTACGGCGATTTGGACGAGATGCGAATCGAGTCAGTTGAGGGGGGCGCCCATACTCGCTTCCCACATGCGGGTAGTGCGCTCATCATGGATCAGTAGACAAGACCCTTTTCCTATTAGGGTCGACACTAGCAGGCCTCAAAACCACAAAGGGCCTCCTGCCGGTGCCTTATCATCAAATTATTATTACCATTAGCATTATCAGGATTGATTGATTAACATTCGAGCCCCCGGTTCGGTAACAATGATAATAGTACGATAGTAAAAGAAGTAACCGACAACAGGCTCGAGCAAAAGCAACCCTAAGCATGCTAGAATAGAACAGGCACAAACAAAGGCTGTAGGTATGGAGGTGAGGCAATATCATGGCTCAAGGTAGCATGTGATGGGTTCGGAGAACAAGCATCGATTCATAGGGCTAGCAGAAATAGACAAAAGGATAGTATCGACAACAAGTGTGGAAGAGAACTCGATGATTCATGTGAGTGATAACTTGCCTGCAAAACCCAGTAGCCTGGTACTGAGCTAACTCCTTAGAAGGGGTGTCGTAAGGATCGTCGGTCTCAACGTCGTCGTTTATCCGAGAAGAAGCAAACAAACAATGCAGAAAGATAAACAATCAATATCATGGCATAGGTGCACAAACATGGGATGATGCATGTCATGTTAATAGATGCATCAAAATAAACTACTTGACAAGATAACACAATTTAATTGGACCCATATGCAATTGGATTGCATATGGAAAAGATCCATTGAAATAAGTGGAAACAAATGGTTTACAATTAATTATTATGTGAGAGTGGTTAGCATGATGCATGCATGATGAAAACAGCAAAATAACAACAATATGAGCAAATGGAAATAAGGGTTAACAAGTTTGGAATTTCAGTTATTAAGTTAGGAAATTTTGGTTACTTAAAGGTGTCACACAAGCATTTGTTGTTTTCACCAACTTAAATTGTTCAAAATAGATAACAAGTTCATATTTGAAAAGAGCACCAAATTTTAGGTGGATTACATGTTTCACTTGTTGAAAAAGGATTTCAAATAAATTATTTATGAATCAAACAAGGTCAAACAAGAATTAAATGAATTTAATTCAAACATGAACTTATTTGAATTTTTATTTGTTCAAAGCATTAAACCAAATTCATATTTGAAAAGTTTATACTTTTAGGGTTGGAAAACATATTTTATATGTCCCAAAAGAATTTGTTTTGATCAAGTTATGAAATTACCAATTTTAAATGAATTAAACAAGGTTTAAATTATTTAACCAATTTTAATTATTCAAAACATGAAACAAATTTTATATTTGGAAAGGTGGTTCAATTTTGCATGGAAAACATATTTCATTTGTGGAAATTGGATTTAAAATGAGCAAGTTATTATTTTGGCAATTTTAAATGCAATAATTAAGAAACAGTTGTTTTCAGCAATTTAAAATATTCAAAACAGCAAACAAAATTTATATTTGAAAAGTACATGAAAAATTGATTGGAAAACATATTTGGTTTGTGAAATTTGGAATTTTTATGAACAAGTTATGAATTTTGCAAGTTTAAGTGATTTTGACAAGTTTTCAAATATTGCACCAATTTAAAATATTCAAAACAGTAAACAAATTTTATATTTGGATAGATCATTTAATTTGGTATTGAAAACATATTAAAAAATGTTGGATTTGGAGTCAAAATGATTTTATTATGCAATTTACAAAATTGAGGTGCAATCTGCCATTTTTACCTTATTAGGGACTTAGGAAAAATTATTTCAGGGCTAGAATTTAATTACCAGGGGCCTAAGTGTGATTCCTGGGGTTTGTGCAGTACCAAAACAAATGGGAAAAAAAGATTTGGTTTTATTGTGGGGAGGGGAATTCGAACCTGGGACCTCCCACTGTGTGGTTGTGGTGCTAACCAGTGGGATGGGTGCGGTTTCTTGACAGAGGAGGGGCTCGGGGGTGGATATGGTTCAGACAACCAATTCTGAACCAAACGGAAATAACATCAAAAAGGTGGGGTGAGAGAGGCTCGAACTCTCGACCTCAGGATTGCGCGCGGGGTGCCTCTGCCAGTGCGGTATCTGATCGGTTCTTGACAGATAGGTGGTGGGGGGCTGGATATGCTGCAGTTCGGCGGGGATTTTTCTGTAACTGAATTGCTGCGCTGACTGAACCTGAAAGGGGCAACGATCGCTGACAGACACGGGCAGCCGGGCGCTGGAGGCTCGCCGGAGGGGGCGCCGTCCGCGGAGGCGATGCGAGGTGGGGGGTGTGCTGGGCAAGGAGAGGAGGGAGGAGGGCGAGAGGAGGAAGAGGTGCGTCTCACCTTGGCGATCGGGAGCAGGAGGGGCCGGGGCAGAAGCAGGGCGGCGACCGGCGGCGAAACGGCGATGGCGGCGGCGCACCGGTGGCTCCCAGCCACCGGGAAGACGTCGAGGAGGACGCTGGTTCCGCGGGGAACCCATTCCCGCACTCGGACTGCGACTAGGGAGGCTAGGGAGGCGGTGATCGACGGAGGGGAAAAGGGTTTCGGGTGGAAGTTCAGATAGCTACAGAGGGTTCAGAGAGAGGGAGAGGAAGAGAGAAGAAGGGATGGCGGCGGCGGCTTGGGGAACTAGGGTTAGCAGGTGGTCGAGGTGGTTAGATATAGGGCATGGAGCTTGGTACGGAGATGCATCGAGGAGGGGAGAGCCGATCGCACGGTGATGAAGGTGTTCGTACTGATGACGTATGCCAGAGGAGGAAGACAGCGACAGGGGGCTACTGGGCCAGATGGAGTTGGGCCAAAGGGGAAAAAAAAGGTGGGCCTGGGTGCTCTCTCTCCTCTCCTCTTGTTATTTTTTTGTTTGTTTGATTTTTTTTTTTTTTGTAGCACAACAAAAGGAAGCATTGGATGGTTTTTAAGTGATTAAAAATTTTGGAAATTTCAGGGTAGGTTATTTATACCAATAGCAACCCACTGCCAAGGTGGATTTTTAAAAGTTTGAAATTCAAAATGTTGTTTATATTTTAAACCAAATTGAATGAAATTTCCAATATTAATTATATTAGCAAAACAGAATCATTTTCAATAGGGTTACCCCTAGGTTTAAAAGGATTTAAAGTTTATAATTGTTTGGTGGAAAATCATGGATTCAAAAAGGTACTGATTTTAGCCTTGGTTTGAATTTGAAAGCAGTTTGGGAAGTAATTGATTGATATTGAAAACAAAGATATTAATAGGGTGAACCCTATTTATTTAAATAGAACAAATGATCAAAGTTGTTTTGGTGTTTTTCGTAATTTGAAATTGGGTGTTGTTTGATGTTTTTGACTTGACTTAGAATGCAATTTGGAATTAATGAATTGATTTAAGCCACTATTTTAGAAGTTGATCATTATGGAATAATTGGAAACAAATGATTGATTTGTTTTGCAATTTTTCATAACTTTCAAAAGGGTTGTTGATTTGGAAATTAGTTGAATTTGACAAGGGTTTGGTTATTAAAGGAATTTTTGATGAAACAAAACAACAGTTTTGAAATCACACTTTAATGGAAACAAACAATTGTTTTATTTTGAAATGTCTTTTTAGAAATTGTAACATCACAAGGATGAAACAAAAGGTTTGAATTTTGGTTTGGAATTCAAATAGAAAACAAGGAAAACAAAGGAAAACAGTTGGAAAACAAATGAAAACAGAGGAAAACAAATGGAAAACAAACAAAACAAATGCAATCAACATGATGCCATGATGCAAAACATAAAATAACAGAGAGCAAACATTCTAATGGCTATTTTTCAGACTTGGGATGTTACAAAACGCCCCCCTTGAAGGAATCGCGCCCCGAGATTCCTACTAAGAAAAGAAAAGGTCCGGAAACTTCTTGGGGAGATCCTCTTGAGCTGTTACACGTGAAACACATCGTGCACATTGGATAGACGTCAGGGAATTAGCAAACCACCGGAACATTTTCAAGTAAAGGGATAGGTTTTGTATTGAGGGTGTATAGCTGGATAGAACTTGATTCATTTGGAGAATAGACTATCTGTAATAAGGGTGGAACAGAGTTATTGACATCAATTCAACACCAAAAATGAGATCAATGTCAGAATCAGCAACATGAGAGAAACGAGGAATATGTGGCCTCCCATTAAAATTGGATTGTTCTTACTTATGTTGGAAGTCAACATTTGAGATCCCGAGGAGTGAACAGAGTTTTGATTGCTTAGTGGAACCAGAATTGGGTTGTATGTTGTGGAAAAGATTGTTGACACAAAGGAATGTGATTCTCCGGTATCAAATAACACTTTAACTGGATAAGAGTTTACGAGGAAGTTTTGATTAGACGCCGGTAGAAGATTTGCAGTGGAAAACAACAACAAGATTTCAACGGACGAAAAGGATGTTGAGAAGAACAGGATAACGAAGCAACACCGGGAAAACGAGGCCAAAACTCCTGAGGTTCTATGGAAAACCCAAAACACGTGAAATCCTAACTTGAAAGTTCAGATGAGAAGGGAAAAATCAACGTTGCACTTCCTTACCAGAAAAGGGAGGGAGGGTGGGGAAAGAAGAAAAAGAACAGAATTCCTACTCTCACGTTTCATTTTTCCTATATAGCTACAAAATAGTTTCTAGACTCAACTGCGACCAGTAAAAAAAAAGGATCCTACATGCAGACAGGCTCTGATACCATTTGTCGCACCCTGACTTCTAGGGGATACTCACCGTACGAACTGGATAGCAGATGCTTGGATTATGGGGCATAACTGCTCCCACGTCCCAGCTTCCTGGTAGGCCTGCGCTTATGCGCGACAACACAAGCCCTGCTATTCCATCGTCGATGTAAACTATCCACTAGAGATCAAAGGCACTTCCGTCGACGTACTTCAAACCATACACACATGGTACGTCAACGGCGTTTAACAAGTGATATCACAACAGATCTCTACGACACAAAAGATTGAAATAAGTTGCAAATGGCTCTCATTAGAGCAGAGATAGCAAATACAATCATTCAGAGGACACATGTCCCAACAATACATCATTGCAATACAGCGGAAGCATTCAACATGTCTGAGTACAGACAAGAACCAAATAGGCCTAAGAGGCCGGAAACGAACAGACGGAGCCCATCCACGAAGTCTCGGATCCTGCCCGGGTCCGCTATCTACTCGTCAGCAGTCTCGTCGTCATACTCCACGTAGTAGCCACCATGTAGATCCTCGGAAACGTCGTCTGCGTAAACCACAGCCCCAACGGGGTCAGTACATCCAAGTACTGGCAAGCAAGACTCACACTTCATCAAAGAGTTACCCGTCAACACAAGCATTGATGCTTGGGATCAACGGAAGAGATAGGTGATATAAAAGCTGCAGCGGGATGCTCTAACCAACTACAGAAGATAACTACTAGTTCCGGCTAACAGATTAAGATAAGATCGAGGAATTGTAACCAACAGAAAGATAACGTCAAGCAAACCCATCCTGGATCTCGCCCCTTATCCAAAGAAGCAATCCGAGGATAACTCACACAGTTGTATTAAAGGTGAATCAAGTTATTGTGTCATCAACCTATTACTAGTCAAGTTATTAATCATTGGGTGTAACATGTTTGATCATTATGTTTAAGTTGTCCTGAGTACTTGTTAGCCAGTACTTTCACCAAGTAATCCATAACCGCGGAAAACACGGCTTCTCGAGAAGATTTACCCTGCAGGGGTGCACCATAGTAACCGTACACGTAAGAATATCCCGCCAGATGGGAGATCACCCCACCAAGCGGGGTACTCAACACAACCAACCCTTCTTCGCATCAAGCCCAAAGCACCGCGTGCTGTGCGTGCGCGGCTAATCCACCCCCCGAAGAAGTGGGGAGCTTCATAGCACTGGAAGACCACGCCGCCCTAAATGCCGACTACAAAAGTTCCACCCTGGCGCCAAGGGTTCGTACCTGCATATGATGCAGCAAATGGAACACCCGAACTAGTACGGCGATTTGGACGAGATGCGAATCGAGTCAGTTGAGGGGGGCGCCCATACTCGCTTCCCACATGCGGGTAGTGCGCTCATCATGGATCAGTAGACAAGACCCTTTTCCTATTAGGGTCGACACTAGCAGGCCTCAAAACCACAAAGGGCCTCCTGCCGGTGCCTTATCATCAAATTATTATTACCATTAGCATTATCAGGATTGATTGATTAACATTCGAGCCCCCGGTTCGGTAACAATGATAATAGTACGATAGTAAAAGAAGTAACCGACAACAGGCTCGAGCAAAAGCAACCCTAAGCATGCTAGAATAGAACAGGCACAAACAAAGGCTGTAGGTATGGAGGTGAGGCAATATCATGGCTCAAGGTAGCATGTGATGGGTTCGGAGAACAAGCATCGATTCATAGGGCTAGCAGAAATAGACAAAAGGATAGTATCGACAACAAGTGTGGAAGAGAACTCGATGATTCATGTGAGTGATAACTTGCCTGCAAAACCCAGTAGCCTGGTACTGAGCTAACTCCTTAGAAGGGGTGTCGTAAGGATCGTCGGTCTCAACGTCGTCGTTTATCCGAGAAGAAGCAAACAAACAATGCAGAAAGATAAACAATCAATATCATGGCATAGGTGCACAAACATGGGATGATGCATGTCATGTTAATAGATGCATCAAAATAAACTACTTGACAAGATAACACAATTTAATTGGACCCATATGCAATTGGATTGCATATGGAAAAGATCCATTGAAATAAGTGGAAACAAATGGTTTACAATTAATTATTATGTGAGAGTGGTTAGCATGATGCATGCATGATGAAAACAGCAAAATAACAACAATATGAGCAAATGGAAATAAGGGTTAACAAGTTTGGAATTTCAGTTATTAAGTTAGGAAATTTTGGTTACTTAAAGGTGTCACACAAGCATTTGTTGTTTTCACCAACTTAAATTGTTCAAAATAGATAACAAGTTCATATTTGAAAAGAGCACCAAATTTTAGGTGGATTACATGTTTCACTTGTTGAAAAAGGATTTCAAATAAATTATTTATGAATCAAACAAGGTCAAACAAGAATTAAATGAATTTAATTCAAACATGAACTTATTTGAATTTTTATTTGTTCAAAGCATTAAACCAAATTCATATTTGAAAAGTTTATACTTTTAGGGTTGGAAAACATATTTTATATGTCCCAAAAGAATTTGTTTTGATCAAGTTATGAAATTACCAATTTTAAATGAATTAAACAAGGTTTAAATTATTTAACCAATTTTAATTATTCAAAACATGAAACAAATTTTATATTTGGAAAGGTGGTTCAATTTTGCATGGAAAACATATTTCATTTGTGGAAATTGGATTTAAAATGAGCAAGTTATTATTTTGGCAATTTTAAATGCAATAATTAAGAAACAGTTGTTTTCAGCAATTTAAAATATTCAAAACAGCAAACAAAATTTATATTTGAAAAGTACATGAAAAATTGATTGGAAAACATATTTGGTTTGTGAAATTTGGAATTTTTATGAACAAGTTATGAATTTTGCAAGTTTAAGTGATTTTGACAAGTTTTCAAATATTGCACCAATTTAAAATATTCAAAACAGTAAACAAATTTTATATTTGGATAGATCATTTAATTTGGTATTGAAAACATATTAAAAAATGTTGGATTTGGAGTCAAAATGATTTTATTATGCAATTTACAAAATTGAGGTGCAATCTGCCATTTTTACCTTATTAGGGACTTAGGAAAAATTATTTCAGGGCTAGAATTTAATTACCAGGGGCCTAAGTGTGATTCCTGGGGTTTGTGCAGTACCAAAACAAATGGGAAAAAAAGATTTGGTTTTATTGTGGGGAGGGGAATTCGAACCTGGGACCTCCCACTGTGTGGTTGTGGTGCTAACCAGTGGGATGGGTGCGGTTTCTTGACAGAGGAGGGGCTCGGGGGTGGATATGGTTCAGACAACCAATTCTGAACCAAACGGAAATAACATCAAAAAGGTGGGGTGAGAGAGGCTCGAACTCTCGACCTCAGGATTGCGCGCGGGGTGCCTCTGCCAGTGCGGTATCTGATCGGTTCTTGACAGATAGGTGGTGGGGGGCTGGATATGCTGCAGTTCGGCGGGGATTTTTCTGTAACTGAATTGCTGCGCTGACTGAACCTGAAAGGGGCAACGATCGCTGACAGACACGGGCAGACGGGCGCTGGAGGCTCGCCGGAGGGGGCGCCGTCCGCGGAGGCGATGCGAGGTGGGGGGTGTGCTGGGCAAGGAGAGGAGGGAGGAGGGCGAGAGGAGGAAGAGGTGCGTCTCACCTTGGCGATCGGGAGCAGGAGGGGTCGGGGCAGAAGCAGGGCGGCGACCGGCGGCGAAACGGCGATGGCGGCGGCGCACCGGTGGCTCCCAGCCACCGGGAAGACGTCGAGGAGGACGCTGGTTCCGCGGGGAACCCATTCCCGCACTCGGACTGCGACTAGGGAGGCTAGGGAGGCGGTGATCGACGGAGGGGAAAAGGGTTTCGGGTGGAAGTTCAGATAGCTACAGAGGGTTCAGAGAGAGGGAGAGGAAGAGAGAAGAAGGGATGGCGGCGGCGGCTTGGGGAACTAGGGTTAGCAGGTGGTCGAGGTGGTTAGATATAGGGCATGGAGCTTGGTACGGAGATGCATCGAGGAGGGGAGAGCCGATCGCACGGTGATGAAGGTGTTCGTACTGATGACGTATGCCAGAGGAGGAAGACAGCGACAGGGGGTTACTGGGCCAGATGGAGTTGGGCCAAAGGGGAAAAAAAAGGTGGGCCTGGGTGCTCTCTCTCCTCTCCTCTTGTTATTTTTTTGTTTGTTTGATTTTTTTTTTTGTAGCACAACAAAAGGAAGCATTGGATGGTTTTTAAGTGATTAAAAATTTTGGAAATTTCAGGGTAGGTTATTTATACCAATAGCAACCCACTGCCAAGGTGGATTTTTAAAAGTTTGAAATTCAAAATGTTGTTTATATTTTAAACCAAATTGAATGAAATTTCCAATATTAATTATATTAGCAAAACAGAATCATTTTCAATAGGGTTACCCCTAGGTTTAAAAGGATTTAAAGTTTATAATTGTTTGGTGGAAAATCATGGATTCAAAAAGGTACTGATTTTAGCCTTGGTTTGAATTTGAAAGCAGTTTGGGAAGTAATTGATTGATATTGAAAACAAAGATATTAATAGGGTGAACCCTATTTATTTAAATAGAACAAATGATCAAAGTTGTTTTGGTGTTTTTCGTAATTTGAAATTGGGTGTTGTTTGATGTTTTTGACTTGACTTAGAATGCAATTTGGAATTAATGAATTGATTTAAGCCACTATTTTAGAAGTTGATCATTATGGAATAATTGGAAACAAATGATTGATTTGTTTTGCAATTTTTCATAACTTTCAAAAGGGTTGTTGATTTGGAAATTAGTTGAATTTGACAAGGGTTTGGTTATTAAAGGAATTTTTGATGAAACAAAACAACAGTTTTGAAATCACACTTTAATGGAAACAAACAATTGTTTTATTTTGAAATGTCTTTTTAGAAATTGTAACATCACAAGGATGAAACAAAAGGTTTGAATTTTGGTTTGGAATTCAAATAGAAAACAAGGAAAACAAAGGAAAACAGTTGGAAAACAAATGAAAACAGAGGAAAACAAATGGAAAACAAACAAAACAAATGCAATCAACATGATGCCATGATGCAAAACATAAAATAACAGAGAGCAAACATTCTAATGGCTATTTTTCAGACTTGGGATGTTACAAAACGCCCCCCCTTGAAGGAATCGCGCCCCGAGATTCCTACTAAGAAAAGAAAAGGTCCGGAAACTTCTTGGGGAGATCCTCTTGAGCTGTTACACGTGAAACACATCGTGCACATTGGATAGACGTCAGGGAATTAGCAAACCACCGGAACATTTTCAAGTAAAGGGATAGGTTTTGTATTGAGGGTGTATAGCTGGATAGAACTTGATTCATTTGGAGAATAGACTATCTGTAATAAGGGTGGAACAGAGTTATTGACATCAATTCAACACCAAAAATGAGATCAATGTCAGAATCAGCAACATGAGAGAAACGAGGAATATGTGGCCTCCCATTAAAATTGGATTGTTCTTACTTATGTTGGAAGTCAACATTTGAGATCCCGAGGAGTGAACAGAGTTTTGATTGCTTAGTGGAACCAGAATTGGGTTGTATGTTGTGGAAAAGATTGTTGACACAAAGGAATGTGATTCTCCGGTATCAAATAACACTTTAACTGGATAAGAGTTTACGAGGAAGTTTTGATTAGACGCCGGTAGAAGATTTGCAGTGGAAAACAACAACAAGATTTCAACGATACGAATGGTTATCGAAGCAACGGGTCCGCAAGGCCTGTAGGATAACCTAGCTAACGGTCGTGTTTCTGGAGTGTCAAAAACTATTTCTGCTAAACTATTTTTGGAAAACCTCTCAATAGGATTCTTGTTTTCTCCTTATCTCTATTCTACTTCTCCTTCTATCTCATTTGTTTTGGAGTCTACTCTCGTACTCAATCTTTCATAGTTCTAGGATCCTACGTGGGTGGATGTTTTCTGAGCTTTTAACCTAATAGGTTCGATCATCGGTAGATTCCTGGTGGAAGAACATCGTCGTCAACCCGAGCAAGAATCTCTTATTAGTGGTGTCGAGAAGCCCTTGTTAGTGGTGTCGAGGAGATCAACTGGAAGCATGAGGAATCGATAGTCGAACTTCTTCTCCCTCCCGGGTTAGGAGGTGGATTGCGAGGGCGCAATCCCTTGTTAGTGGTGTCGTCTGTAACGCCCGGGGTTTTTCCCAAATAGAATTGATCGTTGTTTTTACTTTTGCATCGCATGACATCCTCATGCATCATCGTGCACTTAAAAAAAAACTTGCAAACTTTATTAAATTCATCAAGTCACATTTTCTAAAACTTTCTGGAATTCATTTGATGCATAAAATCTATTTTTATTTGTGCCTAACCAATTTCTGGAAAAAAAAAGAGAGAGAGCCCAGCCGGCCAGGCCCAACAGGCCCAGCCAGCTAGCCCCCACCGAACTCCCTCCCCAAACCCTAAATATTTTTCTTCCCTCGCGAAAACCACCCCGCCGTTTCTCCTAATTGAACCTAGGTCCTCCCACCACTCATCCCTCACAGGAACACACGCACGCAACGCACACCGCACGCACCCAAGCCCACGCTCGATCCCCTCGCTCGCCCCCAATCCCGTCGCCCTCCTTCCCTGCCGAACGCCACCTCCAGCGCTGCGTCTCCCCTCCCATCGATCCCTCCCCCCGACCTCCTCCTGTACCGAGCAGCGCCGCCGTCGGCCCCGAGCTCCTGCCCCGCCGCCGTTCGTCTCCTCCATTCCGGCCGAGGGCGGCCGACGCCGCTACTGCTCCCTCCCTGCGCGGATGGCGCCGCCACTGCCTCCTCCTAGCTCCTCCCCGACGAGAGCCCCGACCTCCTGCTCCGGCCGCTGCCTCCGGTGAGCCGCCCCGTCCTCGCAGCGCCCCTCCCCCGACGGCCGGGCTCGCCTCCAGACCTGCTGCCGCCGCCCTCATCACAGCGACGGCCGAGCACCAGCCGCTGCTCCAAGGGCCGTACGCCGACACCCGACCTGCCAGGGCTGCTACCGCCGTCCACCTCTCTACAGCTGCGCCGACCTCCTTGTGCTCCGTCCTTGACGCACAACAGCTGTTCGACACAAGTCCCGCAAGAGAATTGGTGCGTCGCGGGCACCCCTCTGTGCAGGTGCTTCTTTCGTTGTGGCCGGGGCCTTCGTGCCCTGTGCGTTCAGCGTCCATGTGACCCCGACAAAAATTCCCGGCGACAAGTTCGACACCGACCTGTACCTCGTCGACAAGATCCGCCACGACGCCATGACCGACAACGACCACGGGGATGTGTGGGATCGAATACCGACCACCGACACGATCTCTCGTCGCTCGCTGTGTTCGTTTTGCGTTGGCCGCCTTCGTGCGTGTCCGGGAGATGATGGCGTGAACCCCGAAGACCGGAGAATCGCCCAGTTCGCCATCGACCACAAAGATCGGAACCACCAAGATCTTCTATACGGACGCGACTAGTACCTCGACCACGTCTACTTCCTCTTCGGACCTCGATGAAAAGATCGACAACGACCACCGATGACGTGAACAACTACCTCGGCTACGGAACGAGAACGACTACTTCCACTACTTCCCCGACGTCGACTACTTTCCCTACGGTCCGAAGATCTCGCCTTCGTCTCCTTCCTCCACGGCGTTGCCCCAAAGATCTCCTCTTTCCGGCGTCGAACACAAAGATCCTCTCCACACGTGTGCACTCCAAACCCAAACCCCTATACCTATGCCCTATTTTCTATAACATATCAACTATAATTAAAATGTCAAATCATTCATGTGTTGCATTGCATTTTTGTGGGTGCGGGCAATAGTAATATCACCTAATAATTAAATATGGAATGAGTTGGGATAATTAAATATTGTTCCGGTTCCATTTAAAATTGGATAGCTCATCTTTATATTATCTCGCCATGTTAAACAACATTTAATCTTGATGGGTAGATAAATAATGTGAACCCCCTAAATTAAATGTTGGGCTTCCGGCTCAATTTAAATTGATTTAATTGCATAAATCATAACTAATTCATTTTAACTCCAAATTTGAAAAGTAAAATATGTTTTCCAATCCAAAATTCTCTAAGCTTTGCAAATATCAACTTTGTTTTCTGTTTTGAATAAATTAAATTGCTGAGAACAACTATTTCTTAATTAATGCATTAAAATTGCTAATTTGATAACTTGCTCATTTTAATTCCAAATCCAACAAATAAAATATGTTTTCATACCAGAAAAATGCACTTAATCTGTTCATGCCATCCATGCTCATGTTTGCATTTTGTATGTTGCATCTTAGTTTGTGTTATGCATGTTCACCTATTAAATAAATATGGAATGTGTTGGGGTATTAAATTCAAATCATGCCCTATTCCATTTAATATTGGATGGATCACCTCTACCTTGTTTAAACCTGTTAATCAACATTTAATATTGATGGTTAGCTAAACAACTTGAACCAATAATTATTTGTCCGGACTCCGTTTCCGATTAAATTGCTTAAGTTGTTTTCCCCTGTTGCATCTTGCCATGCCATGCATATAAAATAGGATCATGCTGGATCTTTTGCCGTAGTAGTAATTGTTGCATCCGATGTTTGTTCTAGTTCGTTGCTTCTTCGCGGATAGGACGTTGAGGTGATGTGAGCAACGACAAGTTCTTCGGATGTACCTCTACTTGCTGGATCTCAGGCAAGTATACTCACTTGCTACCCGTGTTGCCTTTCCTCACTTGTTACCGATTCTTTCCGTTGTCTTTATGCTAGCCTAGTATTTTCGATGCTTGTGTCTCGATCCTATCATATGTTTACCTTGCAGCCATGATATAGCCTTCCTTCCACTTCCTATCAACTGTTGCTTGTTTACCTTGTTGGCCCTCGTGTCGTAGTTGCATGCTTAGTGTTGGTTGCGCTCAAGTCTTGTTGTCCTTTTTCATATCACCTGTTTAGGTGATAGTTGGGCTTCAATTTAATCAACAACATGTTAATGTTTTGGGTAATAATAATTTGATGATAAGGCACCGGCAGGAGGCCCGGCGTGGTTTTGGAGCCTGCTAGTGTCGAAAATAATTAGGAAAAGAGTCTTGTCTACTGATCCATGATGAGCGTGCTCACCGCATCCGGGTGGTGGTATGGAACCCCCCTCGACTTAGACCTGATCTGCAGCTTGTCCGAAGAGCCACACTTAGTTCGGGTGTTCCATTTGCTCCTTTGCATAATGGGTTGGCCCCCCTTGGTTACTGATGATGATGATGACGATGCATATAGGGCGAGGCCTGTATTGCCGGGGTGTTGCGTCCTGCGGGAGTTTTGCACACTTGCGCTGAGTATTCGGCTGCGTGGCTGGGACCTTATAGCTCCATGGCTCCTAGGATGGGTTGTAGAGACGGTTTGAGTCGTGTCGAGCCAACCTGAGTTTTAGTTGGTGGCTTGAGTGTGTACGGGTAATGGAGCACACCCTGCAGGGATGAATATTCTCGAGAAGCCGTGTTGTCCGCGGTTATGTGACGACTTGGTGAAAGTACTGGCTAACAAGTACTCAGACAACTTACACCTAATTAATAATAATTTGACTAGTAATAGGAATATGGTCACAATAACCTGAACTTCACCCTAATCAACAGTGTGAGTTTCCTTGGGTTGCTTTCTTAGTAGGGGGTAACACTGGATGGGTATTGTTTGGCTACTAGTTGTAGTTGGTTTCGTCGCGCTCTCTTATCCCTCTCTAATAGCCGGAAGTTGTAGCGTGTCTCTGTAGTTAGTTAGTGCAGCCCGCTGCCGCTTCTTTGCAATAATCCTTTCCCTTCCGTTGTACCCAAAGTATTTGTATCTTACGATGATTGGTTACGCTGGTATCTTGTGAGTATGACTTGCCAGTACTTAACCGTACTGACCCACGAATTCATTTTCGTGGCTGCATATTCCACATTGCAGTCAACATGTTTGAATGTCTGACGACGTTAGCTTGGGAATCCCTCCGGCTTGGCCTGGGCAGGGATTGGACGCCATCGGTTATCTTCAGGACTCTTAGTCCAATTTGTATCTTGTCCGTAGTCGGACACTATGTTGTTTCTTCCGCCGTCATTTGGATCTTTGTATTGTATCAGTTGTATCCTTGGCTCGTTTGAGTCGTCTTGTATATACCTCCTCTGTTGTTGTTGTGGATTATTCGTGAACTGTTGTAATGTTATCACAAGTGGCAACCTGGAATCGTTTATTATGCGGATTTGGCGGAAATGCTGAAATCTTCATAGTGCCCGATCTCGGGGCGTCACAAATGGTATCAGAGCATGGTTCTGATTCCCGATATTGTTTCGATACGAATGGTTATCGAAGCAACGGGTCCGCAAGGCCTGTAGGATAACCTAGCTAACGGTCGTGTTTCTGGAGTGTCAAAAACTATTTCTGCTAAACTATTTTTGGAAAACCTCTCAATAGGATTCTTGTTTTCTCCTTATCTCTATTCTACTTCTCCTTCTATCTCATTTGTTTTGGAGTCTACTCTCGTACTCAATCTTTCATAGTTCTAGGATCCTACGTGGGTGGATGTTTTCTGAGCTTTTAACCTAATAGGTTCGATCATCGGTAGATTCCTGGTGGAAGAACATCGTCGTCAACCCGAGCAAGAATCTCTTATTAGTGGTGTCGAGAAGCCCTTGTTAGTGGTGTCGAGGAGATCAACTGGAAGCATGAGGAATCGATAGTCGAACTTCTTCTCCCTCCCGGGTTAGGAGGTGGATTGCGAGGGCGCAATCCCTTGTTAGTGGTGTCGTTTGTAACGCCCGGGGTTTTTCCCAAATAGAATTGATCGTTGTTTTTATTTTTGCATCGCATGACATCCTCATGCATCATCGTGCACTTAAAAAAAAACTTGCAAACTTTATTAAATTCATCAAGTCACATTTTCTAAAACTTTCTGGAATTCATTTGATGCATAAAATCTATTTTTATTTGTGCCTAACCAATTTCTGGAAAAAAAAAGAGAGAGAGCCCAGCCGGCCAGGCCTAACAGGCCCAGCCAGCTAGCCCCCACCGAACTCCCTCCCCAAACCCTAAATATTTTTCTTCCCTCGCGAAAACCACCCCGCCGTTTCTCCTAATTGAACCTAGGTCCTCCCACCACTCATCCCTCACAGGAACACACGCACGCAACGCACACCGCACGCACCCAAGCCCACGCTCGATCCCCTCGCTCGCCCCCAATCCCGTCGCCCTCCTTCCCTGCCGAACGCCACCTCCAGTGCTGCGTCTCCCCTCCCATCGATCCCTCCCCCCGACCTCCTCCTGTACCGAGCAGCGCCGCCGTCGGCCCCGAGCTCCTGCCCCGCCGCCGTTCGTCTCCTCCATTCCGGCCGAGGGCGGCCGACGCCGCTACTGCTCCCTCCCTGCGCGGATGGCGCCGCCACTGCCTCCTCCTAGCTCCTCCCCGACGAGAGCCCCGACCTCCTGCTCCGGCCGCTGCCTCCGGCGAGCCGCCCCGTCCTCGCAGCGCCCCTCCCCCAACGGCCGGGCTCGCCTCCAGACCTGCTGCCGCCGCCCTCATCACAGCGACGGCCGAGCACCAGCCGCTGCTCCAAGGGCCGTACGCCGACACCCGACCTGCCAGGGCTGCTACCGCCGTCCACCTCTCTACAGCTGCGCCGACCTCCTTGTGCTCTGTCCTTGACGCACAACAGCTGTTCGACACAAGTCCCGCAAGAGAATTGGTGCGTCGCGGGCACCCCTCTGTGCATGTGCTTCTTTCGTTGTGGCCGGGGCCTTCGTGCCCTGTGCGTTCAGCGTCCATGTGACCCCGACAAAAATTCCCGGCGACAAGTTCGACACCGACCTGTACCTCGTCGACAAGATCCGCCACGACGCCATGACCGACAACGACCACGGGGATGTGTGGGATCGAATACCGACCACCGACACGATCTCTCGTCGCTCGCTGTGTTCGTTTTGCGTTGGCCGCCTTCGTGCGTGTCCGGGAGATGATGGCGTGAACCCCGAAGATCGGAGAATCGCCCAGTTCGCCATCGACCACAAAGATCGGAACCACCAAGATCTTCTATACGGACGCGACTAGTACCTCGACCACGTCTACTTCCTCTTCGGACCTCGATGAAAAGATCGACAACGACCACCGATGACGTGAACGACTACCTCGGCTACGGAACGAGAACGACTACTTCCACTACTTCCCCGACGTCGACTACTTTCCCTACGGTCCGAAGATCTCGCCTTCGTCTCCTTCCTCCATGGCGTTGCCCCGAAGATCTCCTCTTTCCGGCGTCGAACACAAAGATCCTCTCCACACGTGTGCACTCCAAACCCAAACCCCTATACCTATGCCCTATTTTCTATAACATATCAACTATAATTAAAATGTCAAATAATTCATGTGTTGCATTGCATTTTTGTGGGTGCGGGCAATAGTAATATCACCTAATAATTAAATATGGAATGAGTTGGGATAATTAAATATTGTTCCGGTTCCATTTAAAATTGCATAGCTCATCTTTATATTATCTCGCCATGTTAAACAACATTTAATCTTGATGGGTAGATAAATAATGTGAACCCCCTAAATTAAATGTTGGGCTTCCGGCTCAATTTAAATTGATTTAATTGCATAAATCATAACTAATTCATTTTAACTCCAAATTTGAAAAGTAAAATATGTTTTCCAATCCAAAAAATTCTCTAAGCTTTGCAAATATCAACTTTGTTTTCTGTTTTGAATAAATTAAATTGCTGAGAACAACTATTTCTTAATTAATGCATTAAAATTGCTAATTTGATAACTTGCTCATTTAATTCCAAATCCAACAAATAAAATATGTTTTCATACCAGAAAAATGCACTTAATCTGTTCATGCCATCCACGCTCATGTTTGCATTTTGTATGTTGCATCTTAGTTTGTGTTATGCATGTTCACCTATTAAATAAATATGGAATGTGTTGGGGTATTAAATTCAAATCATGCCCTATTCCATTTAATATTGGATAGATCACCTCTACCTTGTTAAACCTGTTAATCAACATTTAATATTGATGGTTAGCTAAACAACTTGAACCAATAATTATTTGTCCGGACTCCGGTTCCGATTAAATTGCTTAAGTTGTTTTCCCCTGTTGCATCTTGCCATGCCATGCATATAAAATAGGATCATGCTGGATCTTTTGCCGTAGTAGTAATTGTTGCATCCGATGTTTGTTCTAGTTCGTTGCTTCTTCGCGGATAGGACGTTGAGGTGATGTGAGCAACGACAAGTTCTTCGGATGTACCTCTACTTGCTGGATCTCAGGCAAGTATACTCACTTGCTACCCGTGTTGCCTTTCCTCACTTGTTATCGATTCTTTCCGTTGTCTTTATGCTAGCCTAGTATTTGCTATGCTTGTGTCTCGATCCTATCATATGTTTACCTTGCAGCCATGATATATCCTTCCTTCCACTTCCTATCAACTGTTGCTTGTTTACCTTGTTGGCCCTCGTGTCGTAGTTGCATGCTTAGTGTTGGTTGCGCTCAAGTCTTGTTGTCCTTTTTCATATCACCTGTTTAGGTGATAGTTGGGCTTCAATTTAATCAACAACATGTTAATGTTTTGGGTAATAATAATTTGATGATAAGGCACCGGCAGGAGGCCCGGCGTGGTTTTGGAGCCTGCTAGTGTCGAACTTAATTAGGAAAAGAGTCTTGTCTACTGATCCATGATGAGCGTGCTCACCGCATCCGGGTGGTGGTATGGAACCCCCCTCGACTTAGACCTGATCTGCAGCTTGTCCGAAGAGCCACACTTAGTTCGGGTGTTCCATTTGCTCCTTTGCATAATGGGTTGGCCCCCCTTGGTTACTGATGATGATGATGATGATGCATATAGGGCGAGGCCTGTATTGCCGGGGTGTTGCGTCCTGCGGGAGTTTTGCACACTTGCGCTGAGTATTCGGCTGCGTGGCTGGGACCTTATAGCTCCATGGCTCCTAGGATGGGTTGTAGAGACGGTTTGAGTCGTGTCGAGCCAACCTGAGTTTTAGTTGGTGGCTTGAGTGTGTACGGGTAATGGAGCACACCCTGCAGGGATGAATCTTCTCGAGAAGCCGTGTTGTCCGCGGTTATGTGACGACTTGGTGAAAGTACTGGCTAACAAGTACTCAGACAACTTACACCTAATTAATAATAATTTGACTAGTAATAGGAATATGGTCACAATAACCTGAACTTCACCCTAATCAACAGTGTGAGTTTCCTTGGGTTGCTTCCTTAGTAGGGGGTAACACTGGATGGGTATTGTTTGGTGACTAGTTGTAGTTGGTTTCGTCGCGCTCTCTTATCCCTCTCTAATAGCCGGAAGTTGTAGCGTGTCTCTGTAGTTAGTTAGTGCAGCCCGCTGCCGCTTCTTTGCAATAATCCTTTCCCTTCCGTTGTACCCAAAGTATTTGTATCTTGCGATGATTGGTTACGCTGGTATCTTGTGAGTATGACTTGCCAGTACTTAACCGTACTGACCCACGAATTCATTTTCGTGGCTGCATATTCCACATTGCATTCAACAGGTTTGAAGTCTGACGACGTTAGCTTGGGAATCCCTCCGGCTTGGCCTGGGCAGGGATTGGACGCCATCGGTTATCTTCAGGATTCTTAGTCCAATTTGTATCTTGTCCATAGTCGGACACTATGTTGTTTCTTCCGTTGTCATTTGGATCTTTGTATTGTATCAGTTGTATCCTTGGCTCGTTTGAGTCGTCTTGTATATACCTCCTCTGTTGTTGTTGTGGATTATTCGTGAACTGTTGTAATGTTATCACAAGTGGCAACCTGGAATCGGTTATTATGCGGATTTGGCGGAAATGCTGAAATCTGCATAGTGCCCGATCTCGGGGCGTCACAAGGGTGCGAGTTCAAGCACATACACCGAGCAGAGAATGAGGCAGTTGATGAGTTGTCCAAGTTGGGGTCTTCTCGGCAGTACATCCCAGCTGGGATTTCCTTGGAGAACTTGAGAAAGCCATCTATCAAGCCATCCCCCAGCTCGGAGTCTATATTCGTTCCTTCTCTGCCTGGTGAGGAAGCTGTTCCCATGGAGATTGACTGGGAGGTTGCAAAGGAGAACCCGGGGACTGCCGTCTCCATCCCGGGGACTAGCGCCTGCAACCCGGGGACTGTCCCTTCTTACTCGGGGACTGCTCCTCCTAACTCGGGGACTGTCGCATTCATTGAGGGGGTCCTTGCCGCGTGCACGAGGTCTCGGGGACTCGTCCCCAACTCAGAAGAAGAAGAAGTGGTGGTTGATCCGATGGAAGTGGACGAACCAGTGTTTCCCATCCGGGGGACACCGAGTTGGGCTTTGCCCATATTATCCTTTCTAAAGGACGGCACATTACCGAGTGATGAGGTTACCTCGAGGCAAATTCAGAGAAGATCCAAGGGCTATACAATCTTTATAGATGTGCTGCATAAAGAAGTCCTACTGGTGTGCTGCAGCGCTGTGTAGAGCCAGAAGAAGGAGAAGAAATTCTGGTGGAGATACACCAAGGAGAATGCGGGCATCATGCCTCTTCTCGGGCTCTGGTCAACAAGGCTTTTCTCCATGGTTTCTTTCGGCTCACTGCCTTGAAGCAAGCTGAAGATATTGTGAGAAAGTGCAATGGCTGCCAAAGGTTTGTAAGTAAGATTCATATGCCAGCTTCCGAGTTAAAGACCATTCCCATTACTTGGCCATTTGCTGTTTGTTTCTTGGATATGGTGGGTCCTTTCAAGCCGGCTAGAGGCAACATGACTCACATCTTCGTCATGGTTGACAAGTTCACAAAGTGGATTGAGGTGAAGCCTATTCGGAAATGTGATGGAGCCACTGCTGTGAGTTTTCTGAAGGATGTGATCCTGAGATATGGCTACCCACACAGTAATATCACGGATAATGGCACAAACTTTGCTGAGGGTGTGTTTGCGAGTTTCTGCAGAGATAAGCATATTCGGCTAGATGTTGCATCTGTTGCGCATCCCGCCTCCAATGGGCAAGTGGAAAGAGCAAATGGCATGGTGCTATCAGGCATAAAGCCAAGGCTGATTGAGCCGCTGCTGAAAACACCTGGGTGTTGGCTAGACGAGTTGCCAGCAGCGTTGTGGAGTCTAAGGACTACCCCTAACCGGTCAACCGGCTACACGCCATCCTTCCTGGTTTATGGAGCTGAGGTCGTGTTGCCCACTGACCTAGAGCATGACTCGCCCCGTGTAACGCTCTACACTGAGGCAGAGGCTAGAGAAGCTCGAGAAAATGACGTTGACCTTCTAGAGAGCTAACTCTGTCACGTTCAGCTGTTTACCAGCAAAACTTGAGGCGTTATCATAGCCGGAAAGTGAACCCAAGGGTTTTCCGAGAAGGAGACATGGTGCTTAGGCTCGTGCAGCGCACAACCGGGATGCACAAGCTTTCTCCTCCGTGGGAAGGGCCTTTCATTGTGAGCAAGGCTTTACACAATGATGCCTATTATCTTATTGACGCACAGCCAGCCCAGAAGAACATGCCGGATAGAGCTGGAGAGGAATCCAAGCGCCCTTGGAATGTAGCTCTACTTTGACGTTTTCACTCATGAGCAAACTGTGTATGTATCTTCTTATCCGAGTTAAACTCCTATTCGGCAATCTGAAATTGAACTCGGGGACTGCCCTCGTCCAAATTGTTCCTTGTGTTTACTCTGTTTTGCTTTGTCTATTCGGTTGAACCACTTAGAATTTCAAAAGCATACAAAGTAGTGCGTTTAAACTCACCGGACACTCTGTGACTATGCTGCTGTCCGCAACCCGGCTTCATGGCAAGCCAGAGAACAAGCCAAAGAGTCAATGAACACATGAAAAATTGGAAAGGAAAGGAAGCGTGTGGCAACCGAATAGAGTGTTTTTTCACTGTTTTTGCTTTTCGGCTAAGTGGTGGGCAGCGTTACTATGAATTTTCTAAGTGGCTAAGTATTTGAAACTCCAACTTTGAACTCTTGTGACTCGACTACCAACAAAGCAACAAGTTGCAGGTAATAGCTGAGATAAAAAGGAAGAGCGCATAAAAAATGCAACTCGGGGACTTGCATATTAAAGCAACCCGACATTAAGCCAGAGTTGCTAAGAACTTCAACTGAGAATAAAATTGAGTAGCAACGAAGACTTAATAGTTTGATACATGTGCACCCGGCATCCCGGGGATCTGATAAAAAGTTAAGATAAGTTTTTCAGGCAGCAACAATGTCGTCCGTGGCAGTGTTGTCCGCGTCAGTCTTCTCAGTCTTGGCGCTTTCGGCATCCGCTTTAGTGTTAGTGTTGGCGGCTGGCTCTGAGGTTGGAGTGGCGACTGAGATTGGATCTGTGGCCGAGGTCGATGCAACAGACTGAAAGCTGGGCATCGGGAAGCTGCTGGTCGCGCCCAACTCGGGAGCAGCTTGTTGGATCACCATCTCGGTGGTGATGGTGGTCTCCTCGTCGTTGAGTTGCGGTTGCTCGATGTCGGCGTCAACCTTGGCTTTCCCCTTCTCGGTAGCTCCTTTCGCGGCACCCTCTTTGAAGAAGCTCAAGTCATCTGACTCGGTGTCCTCATCTTCGTCGTCGTCCTCTTCCTCGGCTTCAGTATCTGGCTCGGGGAGGCCGTCGATGTAGGTGGCGGTGTCCGCGTAGGAGGCTACCTCATAAGCTGCTGCTTTCCGGCGAGCAATACAATCGGGATCCTTGGACCACTTGGAATCTTGGCGCATCTCAAGGATCCGGTCGAGGTTGAGGTTCTCATACCAGCTGCAAATGAAGTGGAGCAACTCATCCGCCCCTGCCCGAGCTGCCGAAGCGCGCCATTTCTTCAACTCGGCCTTCACGCCGTCCAGCTTCTCGGCGAGCGCGATGAAGCTGTTCGGCGCGGATTGGTCCGGCCAGAACAGATCGTGGAGTTTGTACGCCGTGGACACCATGGTGGTGCCCAGGCCCTTGAGTTGGCGAAGCTGGGTCTTGATGCTCAGGAGGTTGTCGTTGACGCTGGACTTGGTGTCGACGGGCATCCCGGATGCGGCTCGGAGTTGCTGTGCTCTTTCAAGGGCAGGAGTGCTAGCGGCGCGGAGATCAGGGAAGATATCTAGAGAGAAACCGGTAAAAGTTAGAAATGGAGGCAGAAAAGAGATGAAACCAAGAAGAAAGAGTGAGAGGAAAAGCAAGTCAGGTAGCGAAGAAGAGAAACAGCTAAGTTCCGGGAAGAGGAAACTTACTTCTAAGATCCACCAGCAGTGCGTCCAGCTTGATCTTCCAATCCTCTTCGTCAGCAATATGCCGGTCCTCAATCTGGCGTGCGTTGGCGAGCTGGAGCATGAGTTGCGAGTTGTGAGCCTTCAACACCGCGATCTCCGTCTCGAGCGCCTTCTCTTTGGCTTTGGCTGCTGTCCTGGTCTCCAAGGCATCCTCAAGAGCTGATTTCAACTTCACTTGCATCTCTTCAAACTCGGCGTGCTCGGCGTCGCGCTCTTTCTTGAGCTCTGCATCTCGGGTGGCCAGCTGCTGCTGCACCTCGGCAGGCATTAAGCAGTTCAGATGCTCCTCCTGGAATTTCTTGTATTCTTCCGCAGAGAGAACAACAGGGTTAGCAGGGTAACCAAGTAAAGGAAGATGCGATGGCAGAGTAGCTAGGAAACTCACCTTCGAGTTGTTTGATCTTGCTTTCGGCAGAGGAAGAGAAGACATGGCAGGGTTCATGCTGCTCCTGCAGTTCTTTGAATTTGCCTACAGAGTAAACAAAGGTTATAGCAAAAAGCAAACGCGGGCGTAAACACAAAATGCACAAACCGAATAACTAAAAGCTTACCTTCGATCTCAGAAAGTTGGAGAGCGCGGTCCAGTGCCGCCTGCTCCAATGCTGCATCATCTTTGCGCTCGGCTTCAAGAGCTGCGATTCGGTTCTTGGCCACGCTGTGGTTCCAGAGCAGCCGGCGGAAGATATTGGTCCGTTTCAGGAGGCTATTCTGTGGAAGAGAAGAAAAAGAGTTAGAGAATTTTTGAAGATTTGACCCGAGAAGACGGCAACTCGGTTGAGTACCCGTCTACTCGGCCCGAATCTAGGGGACTAGGGAGTAGCTGAGAGGAAAACAAGAGAAGAAGAAAAGAAAAACTGCAACTCGGAAAAGCAAGGGAAGCAAGAAAAACTTACGGCATATGTTTGCTCCACATCCTCGGCGGCCTTGCGGAGGCAGAAAAGCTTCCCGGCTAGCGTGCAGGTGTCGGAGGCGATTGTCATTGGAACAGAGCCGATGTCGGCCTTGTTCCAGTCGACGGGGTAGTGGTCGACAACGCCCAGAGTTCTGCCGTTCCACTTCTCGATGACGTAAGCATCGCTCTCCCAGACCTTGTCCACGAAGCCTACCCGGTCCAGGACCGCGGTTAGCCCCTGTGACTGGATGTCGTCCTCATCGGCTTCGCGCGAGTGGAACTCAATAGGCTTCTTGGCTTTGGACTGGGTAGCCACGGCCTTGGCCTGGCCTTCCTGCAGGGCGGAAAGCCGCTTCTCGCCCTTGGCCAGGGAGATGCTGTGCTGCTGGGACACATCCATCAGATACGATGGCCAGCTGCCTTGAGCGCGAGCAGCACTCGATCCTTCGCCTGGGCCAGCGGACCCAGCAGCAGCACCAGTGGAGAGTTGCGTGCTCTTTGGTCCCTTGGGCGGTGGCATCAAATCCGTGTACTGCGCAACCTTGCGCGCTGGGTTCTTCCGAACGGCTGTAGCTTCAGGCTTGGCGGCCTTCTTGAGAGCAGCGTCCGCCCGAGAAGCGGACGGAGGCGCTTGGCATGAAGTGGGTGGAGGCATAAGCTCTGAAGCGGTCTTGGAGGCTTTCTGTTTTGGTGGAGGGCTTGGTGCGGTTGGTGGAGTAGCCTGCTGGGTAGGCGGCACGAGGGGCCGGCTACCCTGCGCAGCGTCTGGCTGCGCTTGGCTCTGGAGCACGGGCTCCACCACGGTCTTCTCAACCCGCTGCTCGGCAGCGGGGTCAGGCTGAAGGTCTGTTGTTTCTTCTACCCGCGGCCTGGCCGCGGGGTCTTCTTGAGCTGCAGCTTGTTCTTCCTGCTGCTCGGTGTTGACATCCGGCCGCTCAAGGGCGGCATGGTCTTGGTTCTCGGGTCCTTGTTCAACATTCTCACCAGCTGAGGTAGCTGGGGGAGAGGGAGGCGTCTCATCATGAGCAGCATCCTGCATACTCTGGTACGCGTAGGTCTGCTGCTCCAAGTCCTGGGCATCTTGGTCACCAGCGCCCGTGTTATCGGCGCCGACGTCTTCTTCTTCCAGCTTCACCGGAGAGGGTGCACGCGTCCTAGCCCGCGGTACTGGCTCGTCTTCATCCTCGGAGAGCTCGATAAGCTTCTCGAGGTCCATGGCAGGTTTTCTCTTGGTACGAGAGCGGGCCGCGGCCGCGTCAGCATCCAGAGGATCGCTGGATGAGAAGAAAGAAAGAGTTTAGAAAGAGACAGAGAGCAGAACAACGAGAAGCAGTAGCGAGTTGGTGCTCGGATGGAACAACTTACCCTTTGCGGGTGGGGGTTGCCTTCTGTTGGTGGTGAGCTTCTTGCCACCCGTCTTCTTTGTCTTCTTGGCAGCAGGTTCTTGGGCACCGCTGCCCGCTCTCTTCCGGGTTGTGGGAGCGGCCACAGAGAGAGGCTGAACGTCCATGGGCTCCTCGTCGTCCTCATGCTCGACATCTTCTGCAGAGAAGAGAAAAGGGATTCAGAAACAGAAAAGGAAATCAGAGCGCACACTCGAGATCAGAAAGGTGAATTTGGTCACCTTCGTCATCCTCGGACCAATCCCGGATAGACACGTCGACTCGGTTCTTACCAGGCTGAGTGGCATGTGGGATGCACAGAGTGTCCTGGGTGTCGTAGGCCTTCTCGTCATCCTCTTCCCGGTCATCGTGCCAGTTTCCCTCGAAGACCTCCTCATCTTCCTCTGCCTGACGATCGATATGCTGGAAAGGCAAACAAATGGCACAGCGAGCTGAGTTCTCGGCTATGGGGTCCTACTCGGAGCAACATGCAAACACAAAGCATATCTGGCTAAATATTTCTACCCGACAAGGCATGCGAACATAAAGCATATAAAGCAGAAGGAGTATTCTGTAATGTCCTACTCGGAATGGCATGCAAACACAAAGCATATTCAGCCAAGGATTTCTATTCAGCATGGCATGCAAACACAAAGCATAAAAAGCCAACAAATTACTTATGATGTTCTACTTGGTGCAGCATGCAAACACTAAAGCATACGAAGCTGAGAAGCCATCTACTCGGTATCAAAGGGCAGAAGTAAAAGCACAGAGTACTAACCTGTCCAATACGCTTGGTGCGGCTATACGGCTCGAAGCCATAAAGCCAATCGTCCTTCAGCGTGGTGTGCATGATGGACCTGTCCCAGACAGCCACCTCCGACTTGCTGAGCTCGAAGGTTGTGGTCCTTGTGCAGTCACGTGGTCCCCCCATGTAGCACATCTTGTGCGAGCGGTGCTGAAGCGGGAGTACCCGGCGCGAGATCCAGCACGCAATTGGATCATCATGGAGCAGCCCTTCCTCGCGCAACTCGGACAGACGTCGCTCAACCTGGATGACGTCCTCGACGGTGGCCCTCGGGTGGTAGCCCCAATTTTGCTGAGTTGGCAGGGCGTTCTTGAACTTGGGAAGGCCTATCCGGTCCTGGATCGGCTTCCCGACTTCGGTGGCTACGTTCTTCACGTACAGGAAGCTGCGCTGCCACTTGCGCACAGATTCCAATCCCTTGGCTCGGGGATGGCTACCCGTGGAGCGCTGCAGCATCATAGCGCATCCCGTCTGGGTCATGGCGCGGGCGCTATCTGTTTTACCCGGATTGGGGATACTTTGTTTGCGGAAAAAGAAATAGCGTGCCCATGTGTGGATTGTTGGGTACACGCCAAGGAAAGCCTCACACACCACGGCGTGAATGGAGAGCATGATGAGGGAATTGGGAGGAAGATGGTGTGGCTGAAGGCCAAAATGATTGAGGAACTTGGAAAAGAAATCAGAGAACGGAAGGCCGAAGCCGCGCTTGAAATGCGCAAGGAAAACAACATACTCGTCCTTCTCAGGCTTGGGTACGATTTCCGTACCTGGATGGCGGCACGTCACGCCGGGAGGCACGCGGCGCGTGTGCCTTCCGGCGGCGCGTGTTCACGAGCCATTGGCAATCATCCGTGGTGACATCGGAGCCTTCCCAGCCGGCGCGGGCGGCGGCATCGTTGTCTCCGTGGGCAGCCATGGCAACAGAGATGCGCGGTGAAGGTTGGAGGTGAAGGCGCGAGTGGGAGATGTGAATCGGAGTGTGGAGGCTCTGGGATCTCTCTATCTGTCTCTTCGGCGGCGCGTGGAGCAGCGGCACGGCAAGCGGTTGCGGTGGCGGAGCGCTCGGCGGCGGCGGAGAGACGAAGGGGCAAGAGATGGTAATGAGCAGGAAAGAGAAGAAGAAGGCATCGAGGGGGTATTTATCTCCCCCCTCGAGTTGCCGTTACCAGCGGAATATTCGAGATCGATCGTGCACTGAGATCGTGCGGCGTGGGCTGCGCGCCGGTTAGAAACGCACACATCGCATATCGCGCGCGTAACGGGTGCAGTTAATCCCACGTTGAGATCGTGGGCGATTTAATGCAGTTGAAGTGACTTTACAGGCTAGTGGGCTCGAGGTGCAGTTATTGGCGCGTGGCCTGCAGTGTCCCAGGCACCGAGGCGTCGGGGGTACGGGGGTGTGACACGTGCCCCGTAGCGACACACAGAGGTGGATTCGCACCGTTTGAGCGGGATTGTGTTTCGAGATTTCGCTAAGTCATTTTACTCGGCATCACCAAAGGAGGGTGTTGCTACTCGGAGGAGAAGAGATTCAAGCAAGAGTTAAAGGCTACATGGAGGGGCTACTCGACCTCTTGCAGTACGAAGACAAGATTTGTTTTTAAGCTGGGAGGGCCCAGTGAACAAGTTCGCAGGACTCTACCAGCTTCGGGGACTAATGTCGGGGGTTACCCCCGAGTAGGGGTAAGACCAGTGCTAAAGGCAAGGTCAAGGGGCTAATTGACTAAGTAGCTTGCTACCCGGTAGGCTGCTATCCGGTCGTACCCACAAATGGCCAGAAGTAAGAATCAAGAAAGTTACATCCCTCCGAGTAGAGGAGTTGGTAAGAGTAGAGGGAGTGGTTTTCTACTCGGGCCAGAAGTCAATGGATCCGTTCTGACAAAGGATCCCGCGTATCCTGCGTCCGTACGGCGTGCGGTTCAACTTACGGAGCGCGCGATTATCCGCGCTCCGGCGTGGCTACAGTGCGGTAGTCGCCTGTCTAGTCCTGTCACTGACAGAGCGGACAGGACAGGGCTAGGGGCCTACCCTATCTCACTGACAAGGGTGGACAGGTCCCATCTCCGAACCGCGCGACGACTTACGGTGCACGCGTCAGCGGGAACCCGGAGGCGTGCGCGGTTCTGCAGTGCTCCTGTCCCATCAAACTGTACCTTTTAGTCTTATTCTATCCGGCTGGGCACCAGTATATAAGGTGACTTGCCCCCTCCTGTGAGAGGTTCGCCGCATTCATTATACTTTCCAGAGGCAACACTTAGAGAGAACTCGAGAGAAGAGTGGCTACTCGGCTGAAGACCTGTATTGTACTGTGGCTACTCGGTAAACACCCATATAAAGAGAGATGCAGGAGTAGGGGTGTTACCTCCACACGAGGGCCCTGAACCTGGGTAAGATCTTGTTGTTTGCAGTGTTTGTGACTTACCACACGCGGCTACTCGTCGTGTGATCCCTCCCCGAGCACCTCCAGCGTCCATCGGCCCCAAAGATTAGCCATCCCATGGCATCTGCCGTGATACCACCACGACAATTTTCTCGCTGGAGCACGCGTAGAAACATGCGGTTTCTGCTGTCCGACCATGCATGTCCTACATGTGGCTTCTAATCGCTCCCTCTTGCTATGTGTTTGAGCAACACTTCTGCTTCCTAGTATGTATTCTCAGCTCCTCCAGAAATACACACGAGCCCACACGCTCGCTATCTCAGGCGTTCTCTCATTCTCTCTGTATGTACTTTGGGTCGATATTGTGTGAGAACTGCACAGGAGGAGATAGAGCACAGACTGGGCAAAATATCCCGGGCGCCTCGCCGCTTGCCGCTTCGGCCGACAAGCATTACGTCGCTCATGATGTAAAGTCACTAGTGGAAACAACCCCTATCGTCCAGGGGGCCGGGGGGCAGCTGTCCCGGTTGCAACCAAATCCGGGACAAATGCCCTGCATTGGTCCCGGTTCGTGCGCCCGGGGCAACAGGAATCGCCTGGGCGCATTGGTCCCGGTTCGTGGGGGCATATCCGTCCCGGCTCGTGCCACGGACCGGGACCAATGCCTAGCCACAGGCCACGTGGCACGCGCATGACCTGTTGTCCCGGTTCAGTCCACGAACCGGGACCAATGCCCCCTTCCCCTATATATACTGCCCCAGCCCCCCCTCCTTCCATCTTTTTTTTTGCTTGGAGGTGTGAGAGAGTGTGGTGTTGCTGTTTTTTTTACTATGCACACGAGGTGTTCGACGAAATTCCCGAGACGCACACAAGCTCACTGAAAATGGTTTCTTCGACCGAGGTTAACAAATTATCTTTTTCATCTGTAACTGATACATAAAAAAGTATTATTTGTCGATGTACTGTGGTTATCTCTGTATTAATATGTATTTTGATAAACTTAATTATATGATGCAGATGGATGCACGGCAGCGATGGATGTACGGTGACCGACGCACCTCCGAGTATATGGCAGGCCTGAATGCATTTCTTGCTGTAGCTCAGGCGAACAAAGATAATGGCTTCATGTGTTGCCCATGTGTTGATTGTCGGAACGTCAGAGAACATTCTTCCGAAAGAATCCTTCACGGCCATCTACTTCGGAGAGGTTTCATGCCCAGCTATAATTGCTGGACCAAGCATGGAGAAAGAGGGGTTGTGATGGAAGACGATGAAGAAGAAGAAGAAGATCCTTTGTTCCCTGAATACGACGATACTGCAATGGAAGAGAATGCAGAAGAAGGAGGTGATCAAGAACAGGCATCAGAAGAGCCCGATGATGATCTTGGCCGAGTTATTGCTGATGCAAGGGAAGACTGTGAAAATAGATTGGAGAGGTTGAAACTGGACAACATGTTACAGGATCACAAAAAATTGTTATACCCAAATTGCGAAGATGGTAGCACAAAGCTCGGTACCACACTGGAGTTGCTGAAATGGAAGGCACAGAACGGTGTGACTGACAAGGCATTTGAGACTTTACTTCAACTAATGAAGCCAAAACTTCCAAAGGATAACGAATTGCCTGAGAGTACGTACGAAGCAAAGAAAGCTCTCTGCCCTCTAGGATTAGATGTGCAGAAGATACATGCATGCATTAATGACTGCATTCTCTTCCGCGGTGAGAAGTACGAGAATTTGGATGAATGTCCGATATGCACTGCACTGCGGTATAAGATCAGAGCAGATGATCCTGGTGATGTTGACGGCGAGCCTCCCCGTAAGAGGGTTCCTGCTAAGGTGATGTGGTATGCTCCTATAATACCACGGCTGAAACGTCTGTTTAGAAACAAAGAGCATGCTAGGTTGTTGCGATGGCACAAAGAAGACCGTAAGAAAGATGGAAAGTTGAGGCACCCCGCCGATGGATCGCAGTGGAGAAAGATCGAGAGAGACTTTCCAGACTTTGCAGGAGAGGCGAGAAACTTATGGTTTGGTCTAAGTACAGATGGCTTTAATCCTTTTGGGGAGCAGAGCTCCAGTCATAGCACTTGGCCTGTAACTCTATGTATGTACAACCTTCCTCCTTGGTTGTGCATGAAGCGCAAGTTCATTATGATGCCAGTTCTCATCCAAGGCCCGAGGCAACCTGGCAACGACATTGATGTGTATCTAAGGCCATTAGTGGAAGAACTCTTAGAACTGTGGGGCAAACCAGGTGTACGTGTGTGGGATGAGAACGAACAAAAGCCATTTGACCTACGGGCGTTGCTTTTCGTGACCATCAATGATTGGCCAGCTCTTAGTAACATTTCCGGTCATACAAACAAGGGATACAATGCATGCACACACTGTTTAGATAAGACTGGCAGTGTTTTTTTGGATAAATGTAAAAAGGTTGTATACCTGGGGCATCGTAGATTTCTTCCGATCAAGCATCCCTTAAGGAAAAAAGGAGGGAAGCATTTCAGAGGTGAGGCAGATAACCGAAAGAAGCCTGAGCTCCGTAGTGGTAATGATATATTCGATATGGTCAAGGACCTAGAAGTAATCTTTGGTAAGGCTGCTGGCAGCCAACCAGTTCCGTACGGCCCTGATAAGCGGGCACCCATGTGGAAGAAGAAATCTATATTTTGGGAGCTACCCTATTGGAAAGTTTTAGATGTCCGGTCTTCGATCGACGTGATGCACGTGACAAAGAATCTCTGTGTCAATCTGCTATGCTTCCTGGGCGTGTATGGGAAGTCAAAAGATACGCCTGAAGCACGGGAGGACCAGCAACGTATGAAAGACCCAAGCAACAAGCACACAGATACAGGGCGCCATTCCTTAAGCAGCTACGCTCTTACTAAAGCAGAGAAGGAAATATTCTTTGAAGTCCTTTACAGTATCAAGGTTCCGTCTGGCTTCTCGTCGAATATAAAGGGGATAATAAACATGGCAGAGAAAAAATTCCAAAACCTGAAGTCTCATGACTGCCACGTGATTATGACGCAATTGCTTCCGATTGCATTGAGGGGGCTTCTACCGGAAAATGTTCGAGTACCCATTGTGAAGCTATGTGCATTCATGAACGCAATATCTCAGAAGGTAATCGATCCAGAAAGTCTGACAAGATTACAGAGGGATGTGGTCCAGTGTCTTGTTAGTTTTGAGTTGGTGTTCCCACCATCCTTCTTCAACATTATGACTCATCTCCTGGTTCACCTATGTGAAGAGATTCATATTCTTGGTCCGGTATTTCTACACAATATGTTCCCCTTTGAGAGGTTCATGGGAGTCTTGAAGAAATATGTTCATAACCGTGCTAGGCCAGAAGGAAGCATCTCGAAGGGCTATGGAACAGAGGAGGTCATTGGGTTCTGTGTTGACTTTATTCCTGACCTTAAGACAATTGGTGTTCCTGAATCGCGGCATGAGGGGAGACTGAGGGGAAAAGGAACGCTGGGAAAGAAAACAATGATACCTAGGGACGGGCATTCTTTGACCAAAGCACACTACACAGTTCTACAAAATTCTATGTTCATGGCTACGTATGTCGAGGAACACAAGAATATTGTACGGTCTGCAAACCCGGGGAAGGATGACTCATGGATTAAACGCGAACACATGGAGACTTTCGGAAGTTGGTTGCAAACACGTCTTATAAATGACACCACTGTTGAAGATCAGCTATACATGTTGGCAGGGTCACCATCTTCGACTATTGGGAGTTTTCAAGGGTACGAGATAAATGGAAATACATTTTACACGAGCTCCCAAGATAAGAAGAGCACCAACCAAAACAGTGGTGTCCGCTTTGATACAACAAACGAGAATGGAAAAACTGACACATACTATGGTTACATAGAGGAGATATGGGAACTTGACTATGGACCTTCTTTTAAGGTCCCTTTGTTCAAGTGCAAATGGGTCAACCTGAATGGAGAAGGGGTAAAGGTAGACCCGCTTTATGGAATGACAACAGTGGATCTCAACTGTATTGGTTACAATGACGAACCATTCGTTCTAGCCAATGATGTGGCTCAGGTCTTCTATGTGAAGGACATGTCTTCCAGACCGAAGAAAAGAAAAAATAAGGGAACAATTTCATCATACGATGAGCCGAAGCGTCACATAGTTCTCTCAGGGAAAAGAAACATTGTGGGAATCGAGGACACGACAGACATGTCAGAAGATTATAATAAGTTTGTTGAAATTCCACCCTTCACAGTGAAATCTGACCCTACCATCCCGTTAAATAATGAAGATGCTCCATGGTTACGGCCGAAGCGATCATAAGCAAGGGACACGAAGAAAATTCAGAAGACTAGATAGGGATGTTGTTGGTGATGTGTAATAATAAACGTGGAATACATGATCATAGTTCTTATAACGTAGTATGAACGAGATTTTGTTAACCAAAATGATATTTATACATATTATGTGATTATGAATGGAGTAGGTGCAAGTTTGACCAATAATTTGTATTGATCGGTGTTGAAGAACATGTTTCCCAATGGTGTTAATGTGGTGTCCTTATTCTCCGGTATTGGAGGAGGAGAGATAGCTTTGCACAGGCTTGGCATCCACATGAAGACAGTGATTTCAGTTGAGATAGGTGAAGTTAATAGGAGGATTTTGAGGAGTTGGTGGGATCAGACACAAACTGGCACTTTAATTGAGATTGCCGACGTGAAGTCTCTCACTAATGATAGCGTACACGGAATGCAATTCATTCCAAATTGATACTGTGGGTTGCCACTTGTCGGTGTTGAAGAACATGTTTCCCAATGGTGTTAATGTGGTGTCCTTATTCTCCGGTATTGGAGGAGGAGAGATAGCTTTGCACAGGCTTGGCATCCACATGAAGACAGTGATTTCAGTTGAGATAGGTGAAGTTAATAGGAGGATTTTGAGGGGTTGGTGGGATCAGACACAAACTGGCACTTTAATTGAGATTGCCGAGACAGATATTGCAGGATTATAACTACTTTCGAGATGTAGTATGTGTTGACACACGGTATAGAACAAGTGATTATGGCAGGCCTCTATTGTTATTCATTGGAGTTAATCACCATAAACAACCCAAAAAAGTTTTGACTGACTGCTTTACATCGATAGGGGATGCAGTTGCTTCTGCTTGGCCAGGGACTGTCCACCGCTCGGATATATATCTGTCAACGTCAGTCCTGGCTGCTTGTTCATCCTCTAGAGTCTGCTCTGCTCTGCTCTACTGCTCGTTGCGGCTCAGGTTGGTAACGGTCCATGTTTGCGTATGCTTTGTGAACTTATGGTTTGATTTGAGAATTTCAAAACTTTGATTTGATAATCTTTTGGCCGGAAGCACCTAGCAATATCTTTTAAACCTTGTTTCTCTCCATATGCTATTTGTACTTCTCATCGGCTGTAATGTTTCTCTACCTGATTCTACTTCTCCTCTGCCTAGTTTACAGATGTTTGCTCTTTTCTGTAGATGTTTCTACACTGTAAAATGGACATGTCCTGCGAAACATGCAGACAAGGCGCTGATCACCACTACTGGGACATGCCCATTTTACAGTGTAGAAACATCTACAGAAAAGAGCAAACATCTGTAAACTAGGCAGAGGAGAAGTAGAATCAGGTAGAGAAACATTAGAGCCGATGAGAAGTACAAATAGCATAGGGAGAGAAACAAGGTTTAAAAGATATTGCTAGGTGCTTCCGGCCAAAAGATTATCAAATCAAAGTTTTGAAATTCTCAAATCAAACCATAAGTTCACAAAGCATACGCAAACATGGACCGTTACCAACCTGAGCCGCAAGGAGCAGTAGAGCAGAGCAGAGCAGACTGTAGAGGATGGACAAGCAGCCAGGACTGACATCGTGGGCCTGGAGCGGTTGGGGAAGGGGAGGCCGGTTGGCGATTGCGAGGCAGGAGAAAAAAAAAACGAACAAAAAAAACCTGCCGCGGCAGGGAAAATGGGCGGACTTTTTTCTTTTTTTAAGAAGGCATCCATCCCGGTCCCTAAAACGAACCGGGACGAACTCCCTCGCGGTCCCTGGCCCAGAGTCGCCACGTGGGCCAGCCTTACCATCCCGGGTGCTGGCACAACCGGGACCAATGGGGAGGGCCATTTGTCCCGGCTAGCCCATCCCGGTTGCGCAACCGGGACAAATGGCCCTTACGACCCGGGACAAAAGGCCCTGTTTCCACTAGTGAGTAGTTCGTCGCTGGCATGCATGCAGGACCTGGCCGCTACTGTGCTTCCAGCACAACATCTGGCGTGGCTCATGTAGCAAAATATCTGCCGGGCTAGTACTTACAAGCTCGTGCGCTGAATGTGTATGCATGGATCGGTGCATCAGCACATGCAGCACCTACTAATTAAGCTACTTCAACGATACATGCACTCTTACTACTATTTGGCATGCAAACACAAGTCAGCTTAGCATCCTACTTTGATTAACACGTCTAATTTTTGTTAGAAAGAAAGACTAAAATCCAATTCAAATCCTAGATATTAGCCCAAAATAGAATAAAATATTAGCCAATTTTCATTTTACACGAAATATATAATAACTCGAAAATTCGGGTTTTCACAAACATGACATAGAATCTAACTATGCTTATTTTCAATTTATATTATGAATTTTGGTACTGTTTAGAATGCACAATAAGATCATGTTAGAAAGAAAATGAAATCAAGGTATCAAATAAGGAAGAATTTTTTTTAATGGCCAAATAGAGAACAAGATTTTAAACAAGAGCCAAACAACGAATTCTCTCTTATTTATTGGACCGGCCCATAGTAGACAGCCTAGGGGCGAGTTGGTCATAGGAGTCGCACTAAGCGAGGAATAGTGGCTGCGCGGAGAGGAGCGGTGGGGCTACCAATCTACCATTTCCAACAAAGCCTGTCTGTTATTAACAAAACATAGCGAGCAGTGTGTAGCGGTAGCGACGAAAGCCGAGAGCGCCACCAGTATCTGCGCGCGGGCAAACATGAACATCTTCTGCAAGGCATTCATGGTGTCCAGCACACCGTCGTGCCCAGCAGGTGCCGGTCATGCCGTCTGGAACTGCCTGGTGAATAGCCTGAACTGCTTGCACCGGCCGGGCTTCTAGACGGCAAGCTCTCGACATTTAACACCCACTCCATGTCGGATGTCTGTGGCCTCTTCAAGCGCCAGTAGTAGGTGAACAGCGCCGGGATGGCTCCGAACATGAGGACGACGCAGCACCGTGGAGCAGTTTAAACGTGAAATGGTACATACATCATACATGCACAACTTTTGCAGCAACCGGGCTATTTTACATGTCAACACGCGAGCTTTATTGAATCTTGTCCCAGATTTTACAGAATGAACATATGTAGCGCATACATTGTCTGTTGCTCTGTTTTAATAGTGGCCATCGATCGATTGTTCACTGCTCCATGTCCTTGTGTTCGTAGACCCTCTATGTGTGTTGATGCGTGCGGCCGGCAGATTGGCGGCTCACACGGACCGAGTGTCTGCGAAGGTGAACCCCGTACCTTGCAGAGCGTCCTCGACGATTTTGTCTAGACGCTCCGCCATGTCCGTCGTCATGTGGTTGATCCAGTCTCCCGCGACCCCCTTCCGAAAAAAGGCCTCGTTCTTTGCGAATACTTGGCTTCCGTTCCTATTCACCTCTAGATTCTTGAGGGTGTCGATGCTGCAGAGCTCAACGATGTCTTTCACCAACCCGGCCGCCTCCTCCCCCGCGGAGAATGCGCATCCCATGAACTCCGCCAGCTTCTTCAACTTCTCCGCGGGGTCCCGGAGCATCTCCTCATACCGGAGAAAGAGGACCTTCTCCGGCCACCTCTGGCTCGCCGCCCAGTAGTCGGCGACATGGTGCCACTGCGGGCCGGCAAAGCACCTGCCGTCGCAGAACAGCTCAAAAGCATGCTCAATCGTAGATGGCGTGCCGTCGCCGGCTTCCTTGGAAGCTACCTTTTTGGCGAACATCCCGTAGGAGACGAAGGTGTCCTTGGGCTCGCGGCAGATGTACACGATCTTGCAACCGAAGGCCTCGTCCGCGATGCGATCGGGCAGGAGCGAGTAGGGAACGTGGGTGGCGAGCAGGCGTGGCGAAGGTAGCCCCGCGAGCACATCGCCATCCTTGATCGGTGAGAAAAGGAAGGACCTCTCGAGGAACTCCACGCAGTCGTGCGGGTTGCGACGACGGAGTGGGTGGTCGGGGTCTCGTGGCGGGTGATCGGCACGGTGGGCTGCGGCGAAGGCAAGCGCCTTGAGCCAGGTGGTGCCGGACTTGGGGAAGCTTGCGAGAAAGACGTCGGATGGCCTCGCTTGGAACCTCGCCTGGGTGGCCAGGACGCCCCGGAGGACCGGCTCAGGGAACCAGAAGCCGCCGTATTGCCTGAACGGGAACGGCGGGGACCTTGTTTCGAGTGGGAGCGAGGCGATTAGCTCAGCCATATCATCATCATGGTGAGACGCGGCCATTGAGCGGCCAGTCACTCTGAGTGATTACTTGGCGATGGCATCACGGCGGTGCATAAGATGGATGGGAGCTGCAAGCCTATACTTTACTTGCCTCTTGCGACAAAACTATTTCGTATATGGGGCTGGCCAAACATAGCTAGATGGAGTAATAGTTTACTGGATTCATATAGGTGGTTCAACGGTCCAATTAATAAATTTTTTGACGATGCTTCGTCAAGAGCTACGGTACAAATTATGATGAACCTTCGTACCCAACTGATGTTAGTTGAGATGGGAGCTGCCAATACTTTACTTGCGTAGGGAAAGAGTCCTGAACGACCTGGAAACTTCAATTCTAATACAGTGGGCATACAGTTACATGGAGGAGACCCTCAAAGAAACTGAAATCACAACCAAGCACCCAGAAAATGCACAATGCACCTTTGAAGCAAAATAAGAAACGCGATCCGGTCCCTCTTGGCCACTACAGAGGGATCTCGAAGCTTGGCCATTGCCCCGCCCACGCCACCGGGGACGGAACAACCTGGGTCTTCAATGACACGGTGTGTGCTGCGTTAAGATTCGCCCACACTTTTTTTGTACATAGGCCTCGGGCCTTACCTTATTTGCCACAACATCAATAGAGAAATAGTTGAGTAACTAGTACCTAACCTAGGAAACTAGGGTTTCTGGCTCCTCCGGCGATCACCACCCCGGAGTGAGATTTCTTGGGATTCTGCACCTGAAATCGAATCGGTCTCCGATCCGGAGGAGAAGAGGGCCCCGATTGTCTTAACCCTGGCCTCGTTCACGGACCCTCGTGTTCGTGTTGGAGACCTCGGCGGAAAGCGATCTAGGGCTCAAGATTGAGGTGGAGCCCATGAGTTCGGCGACTGAAGGAGCTCGGGGGGGGGGGGTCTAGGAAAGGAGAGGATGATGAAGCACTTTCACGGGCTCTCCAAAACCTGGAATTACGTGAAGGTGAACTTGATGATGTTTTCATTGGAGTTGACGATCTGAAGGAGTTGAAGAAACAATCGAGGTGGTTTGCAGTGGCCCGGGTACATACAGCAAAACCGGTCTCGGCATCGGCGATTTTCGACACACTGAGGGGAATCTGGGTTTAGCACATGAAGCTGAGATGAGAGAAGTGGATGATAATTTGTTCACTTTCAAGTTCTTTTGCCTTGGGGATTAGAACAAGGTTATGATGCAGGGCCCCTGGTTATACCAGAAACTGGTTGTGGTTATGGCTGAATACGATGGATTGTGTAACCCTAAGGAAATCAGGCTAGATCGGACCCTTATCTGGGCCCAAATTCATGCGATACCCGAGCTATACCGTGTAAATAAAGTCGTGGATGAACTAGCAAGGAGGATTGGGAAGGTTTTGAGTGTTGAGATGAAACCAACACGATATTTTAAGGGTGATTATGTTAGGATCCGAGCAAGTATTGATGTGAATGCACCTCTAATACGTTTTGTCCCACTTAATGTTGGAGGAAAACGTGAACTTCTGCATGTTAAGTATGAGAAAATTGGGTATTTTTGCGATGTCTGTGGAATTATGGGGCATGATCTTGAAGAATGTGGCGATGGAGTCCATGATCAAAAATCATTACAATTTGGAAAATGGTTAATTGCAAAAAGGAGAGTTCAAACTGGACAATTCGGTTTCAGAGGAGGTCTGTCTGGTAGATTTGGAGGACGAGGAAGGGGTAGAGACTTAGATCTTTTTGCTCGTAAACGTAGCTCAGCCGAGATGGAGGATGAGGAAGAAGAAATCAGTGACACAACTTCTAGTCCTCTTAAAAAGGTTGATGATCTAGGGATAGCAGCTCAGGCGGCTGGAAGGAGGGAGGGAATACAGACTGCTGCTACAAAACTCAATTTCGATGATCAGATGGTAGAGAGGGTTGATGAGTTGATCCCTATTCCAATAGCTACAAGCAAGGAACCGGTACCTCCATTACCACAAAGCAATTCGTTGGTCATGCAATCAAAGAAACCAAAAAAAAGCTAGCTTAGGCAGCAATTCAGCATCAAATGATACTACATCGGCGGCTCCCCTCGAGGGTGACCGCCGGGAGCAATGAATATGTTCAGTCTGAACTGCTGCGGGTGTGGGTGCTCCGAGACAGTTCAAGAAATCAGCAACTTAGTACACTTGCATCGCCCCAGCTTGGTTTTTCTCTCGGAAACGAAGCTGCCTGAAACGAGAGCGAAGGATTTGCGTTTCTGTTTTGGTTTTCAGAATGCCTTTGCAGTGAAGTCTGAAGGCCTTAGTGGTGGACTCGCACTATTCTGGAACAACGACTCAGTGGTAAGCTTGAAATCATTCAGTAATACTCCTATTGATGTAATGATTCAAAATAATCGCCCGGGATACAGTGGAGTGGAGATTTACGGGATTTTATGGAAACCCTATAAGATCCAGAAGGAAAAGGAGTTGGGAACTACTGGAATTCCTAAGAGGAGAATATGACAATCCGTTGCTATGTACTGGAGACTTTAACGAGGTTTTGAATTCTTTTGAGCAGTTTGGCGTTAAACAAAGAGAAGAGTGGATGATGGAGGATTTCCGCGACACTGTTGATGTGTGTCGCTTTACTGATCTCGGCTTCTTAGGTCTCCCCTATACCTGGGATAATCGGCAACAGGGAAACAAGAATATTAAGGTTAGATTGGACCGGGGTTTTGGTGATGACCAATTTATGGAGGTTTTTGGAAACACAAGAGTGACTCATATTCAGACTACTAAGTGACCATTGTGCGCTCCTTTTATCTGTGGAAGCATCGGGGAATAATGAAAGAAGGGGAGCGAAACCATTTCGTTCTGAGAATGCTTGGGTTAGACATGACAACTACAGTAATATTGTTGAATCAGCTTGGGTTCCTACTAATGGTGATATGGCTGCTATCTCCGAGGCACTAGGTGGTGTTAGGAGGCGGCTTCAAACTTGGAGCCGCAATGAATTTGGTGATGTGCGCCGACAGTTAAAGAATATGAGAGACAGATTGGAGAATTTGAGAGCCAGGTCCATCCGATCGGGTCCATCCAAGGCCGAGAAAGTGCTGATGAATCGTATATCCGAACTATTATCACGAGAGGCAATCATTGCAACGGATAGAGTGGTTGAAAGAAAAGGATCGTAACACATCCTTTTTTCATGCAAAAACAAAAGAACGTGCTAGACAAAATAGAATTAAGTCCCTCACTTTGGAGGATGGCTCCATAGTGTCATCTCAAGCTGACATGGAGGCTTCGGCAACTGGTTTCTATGAGGCCCTTTTTTCCAAGGAGGAAGGTGTCCTTCCGGGGCTGGTTACCGAATTGGTACAGAGGAAGGTCAATGAGACCATGAATGAGCAGGTTGATAAAATGGTTACGGATATGGAAATAGAGCAGGCTCTATTTATGATGCACCCGAACAAATCCCCGGGACCTGACGGCTTCACAGTTGGTTTCTACGTGAAGCATTGGAATTTTTTGAAATAGCCGGTATGCAATGCAATTAAGAGATTCTTTTCCTCTGGGATTATGCCGGCTGAGGTAAACAATACAGTTCTGGTGCTTATTCCGAAAATTAAAGATCCTAAAAGCCTGACTCAATTTCGGCCTATTTCGTTGTGCAATGTATTATATAAAATAGCATCCAAGGTGATGGCTATGAGACTAAGACCGATCCTAGATGAAATCATCTCAGAAGAACAAAGTGCATTCGTCCCTGGCAGATTAATTACGGACAATGTGTTAACATTTTATGAATGTATTCACTACCTAAAACGGAAAAAGGGAAGATTGGTGCTTGTGCTATTAAGCTAGATATGGCTAAAGCGTACGACCGTGTTGAATGGGCCTATTTGAGGGAGATGATGAAAAAACTTGGCTTTTCTGATTGGTGGATTAACAGAATCATGGCATGTGTTGAAACGGCTTCCTTCTCGGTCAGGGTGAATGGATCTTTCTCGAAAAATTTCTCCCCATCCCGAGGAATTCGACAGGGAAAACCAATCAGCCCTTACCTATTTTTACTTTGTTCTGAAGGATTAACTTGCCTTCTCAAATATTTTGGTGCAGGTTATTTATCAAATGTTATTAGAGTGGGAGTACACGCCCCTTGGATCTCTCACTTATTATTTGCAGATGACTGCCTAATTTTTAATCAAGCTAATGAAGATGGTGCTAATCGTATTAATGAGATTCTTGCAAGATATCACTCTGGTTCTGGACAACTTGTTAACGAGGATAAATCTGCAATTTTCTTTAGCAGTAATTGTTCCAATGGTCAGAAGCAAGATGTCCATACTGTTACAAATATTACTAGAGAGGCACTTGTTGAGAAATATATGGGACTTCCCATGGCTCTGGGACGCTCAGCGGATGATCATTTGAAGGAATTTTGACAAAAATCAAAAGACTTGTGAATGGTTGGGTTCCACAACATCTTAATAGTGCTGGGAGAGAAATCTTGATTAAAGCTGTTTGTCTAGCCATCCCTACGTACTCGATGAATTGCTTTAAGCTGTCGAAGAAGCTCTTAACAAAGATTACAAGTGTCGTGGTGGTGTCACGGCAGATGCCATGGGATGGCTAAAGATGTGGGGACGAAGGACGCTGGAGGTGTCCGGGGAGGGATCACGCGACGAGTAGCCGCGTGAGGTAAGATCCACACAACACAAACAACACGATGTACCCAGGTTCAGGGCCCTCGTGAGGAGGTAAAACCCCTACTCCTGCCTTTCTCTCTGTATTACGGTGTCTCTCCGAGTAGGTACAGTACAAATAGTAACGCTACCGAGTAGCCCCTTGCCCCTCTCCGAGTAGAGCTAGGTCAAGGACTTAGGGTTTCTAGGGTTTCCAGTGAGAGCGTTCGTGAGCCTATGAGCCTTTTTTTGAGTGTTGCCTCGCGCAGGAGGCGGCGGGGCACCTTATATACATGGTGCCCAGCCGGATACGTCCAAATCCTAGACAAGTGTCGACATAGTGTCCACACTGTCCTTTCTCCGAGTACCCGCTGACAGCTTTGGTCGTTGGTCTTGGCTGCTTCCGTAAAGTCGTTGGGCAAAACTAGGGGACAGACTGGTATCACTGTACCTAGTCACAGAGTAGGTCCCCCTTATCCTGCCACCGACTGCTTCCATGCTGTCACTGTCAGACAGACCGTCCCCACGTGAACAGTAGTTCGAATGCTGCCAAGTACGGACCCAGGATACGCGGGATCCTGTGTCAGAACGGCTCCTTTGACTTCCTGCCCGAGTAGTTTCCCGCCAAATGTTCCCGCCAATTGTACTCGGGCCAAACCTTCTACTCGACATGGTAGAAACTGATTGATATCTCCTTCTGGGCATCTTGAGGTGAGACCGGGTAGCAGTCGACCGGGTAGCGAGAACCCGGTAGTTGGCTACTCGGCCAAACCTCTCTTCCGTACGCGGCCTTTACCACCTGTCTTTACCCTACTCGGGGGTAACCCCCCGACAGCAGTCCCCGAAGCTGGTTGAGTCTTGCGAACTTGTTCACTAGGCTCTGCCAGCTTAAAACCAGCCTTTGCATCTCAGCCATCGAACCTCAAGATGCCGAGTAGGTCCTCCGAGTAGCTATCCGGAAAGTATCTTGAGTCTCCTCTTTCCGAGTATCACTTGCTTTCTACTCTGTATCCGAGTAAAAAGACTTAGCGAAATTTTGCAAACTGAGCCTCTGCAGCGCAGAGCAACATCCAGCCCTTCATGCAGGCACTGCCTACGTGTCAAGCATCCACGACCTTGTCGTTTGGTTGCCCAGGACACGACGCCACGTGTCCAGTTTTCACGCCGTGGGCCCACCGGCCGTCATGTCCCATCACGCGCAATTACTGGCCACGATCTGAAGGTGGGATCAAATGCGGCCGTTACGCGCGCAGCCCGCGCTTGTGTGCGTTTCTATCCGGCCACAGGACCCACCACACGCCACAGCCGATCCCACTACCGTGGTGGTAACGGTAATCTCGCCGAGGAGGTATAAATACCCCCGCGGTAACTTCCTTTTCCCCTTCCCTGCTCATTTCCTCTTCTTCCTCCCGTTCTTCTCCGCCACCGAGCGCTCCGCCGCCGCGCTAGCCTCTGCGCCGCCGCGGACTCGCTCCGCCACCAACCCCGTTTGATTTCCGATTCTTCCACCCGCAACCATGGCCAAGTCCTGCTGGGCCGGTTCCTCCATCACCCAAGCCAATCTCGCCTGGCTCGTGAACGAGAGAAGGGTTCCCCCCGGCGTGGAGTGCCGGGCACCCGACGACGAGGTCGTGCCCAAGCCCAGGGACGGAGAGCGGGTGGTGTTCATGTCCCACTTCGAGCGCGGGTTCGGGCTGCCAGCATCGGACTTCATGCGTAAGTTCCTGAATCACTTCGGGCTGCAGATGCACCATCTGCCGCCCAATGCAGTCGTTTTCCTCGCATACCACGCCGTGGTGTGCGAGGCTTTTCTCGGCATCAGGCCCACCGTGGAGACGTGGCTCCACTACTTCCATCTTCGCCAACAATCCGTCGGGAAGAGGGACGGCGCGGGCATTCCTCGCGCCACCGACGTCGGCTGCGCCATGATGGTGCAGCGGAACGGGACGAACCACCCCCGCATCCAGGGGCTGGATTCCTGCCGAATGTGGCAGCAAACGTTCTTCTACGTGAGGAACGTTGCCGCTGCTGATGGAGCCCCCGTCGACGATCGGATCAACCTGCCCCCTTGGAGCAAGCGTGCTCCACTCGGGTCGAATTGGAAGGAGAAGCCCGTCAACGACGAGAACGCCACCGAGATAGAGACGCAACTCGCCTGGCTGAAGACGCATGGCCTCAGGAATGACGATCCAGTAGCGTGCTGGATCAAACGCCGGGTGCTCCCTCTGCAGGAGCGATGCCACCTCATGTGTTACATGGGAGGGCCTCGCGATTGCACCAGGACCACCACCGTCGAGATCGACGACGCTGACGTTCCCCGGCTTGCCAGGAACATCCTGAAGACCAGCCTCAACGAGAAGTGGCGGTACGGGTTCCTCCCGTTCAGCCGTAGGACTCCAATCTTACGGGTACGTCTCCCTTACTCTGCTTTCGTCTCTGCCTTCCGAGTAGATAGCTTCCCTTTTCGCCTCGGCTAGCAATCGCCTCGTGCACCGAGTAGGACACTTAGCTAAATCGCCTTAGGCTTAGTGTGCTTTGTGCCTGCACGCCTCGTCGAGTAGGAAATTTAGAAAAAAGCCTAGGCTTAGTGTGCTTCGTGGGTGCACGCCTACCCGAGTAGAGTTCTTTTCTGGTACTCGGCTAACTTGTGATCCTTCTCTGCCTTTCAGACTCTTACTCGCCAGCTCACTGAGAGCAGCGAGGTCTTCGAGGACAACTGGTCCAAGGATCGCGAGGAGGATGATGTACCCCCCTCTGATGACGCGGAGCAGGGCAGCCCCGTTCCCGAGAAGCGCGACGTCCTTAACACTTGGGCGGACGACGGCTCTGACGGTAATAGCATCCTCACCTTGCTTGTTTCCGGGAAGCATCAACTCCTTGTATTGCTATTTCTGATTCACTTCTTCTTTCTTTTGAATTTCTCAGATGAGGCCGCTGCGGAGAAGGACAACGAGGATGAGGACGAGAATGAGGGCGATGCGCCCCTTGTCGTCAAGCCTCTGTCGGTTGCCCCTCCCGAAACTCGCAAACGGACAGGCGGCGAAGCACGAGCGCCCCCTGCCAAGAAGAAGAAGAAGCCCGCCGAGGAGGGAGAGACCCCCGAGAAGAAGAAGCCCACCAAGCTCACCACGAAGAGAAAGAGGAAACAGCTCTCTTCCACTACCGCGTAAGCTTCCTTCCCGGTCGTCTTTCTTCTCGCGCAGTACCACTTTCCCCATTTTCTTCCAATTCCTGATTCCCTTCTCCTCTTTCCGCAGAGCTCCCCTGGACGTGAACGCCGCTTGCGCATCCGGCCAAGCCAAGGAAACTCCAATTCCTCTGATCAACGTCGATGACGACGAGGAGGACAACGCTGCCCACGCTGCTGCCGCCAAAGCACCGATCACTTCCGCTCAGGGAGCAGGATCAGAAGCAGCAGCTCAGGACGCTGCCGTCCACCCCGAAAGACCACCTTCTCCTCCGGCTAGCAATGCCGAGGAGGTCCGAGACCAGGATATGCAGGACACTGCCGCCCCCGAGCGGCCTGAAGTAGAACAAGAGCAAACCAGCACAGAGGCTGGTGCACGAGACAATCTTGCTGCCGAGCAGCAAGTAGGAGACAACACCGCTGCGGACGCCACCGTCACGGATGTTTATCCGTTGCCAGGCGGCGCTCCGAGTAGCGCCCAGCTAGAGACTGCACTGGGCGACGTGTCTGCAGCGCCACCAACTGCGCAAGACCCTACACCGCCGACGCCTTCCATGTTGCCACAGAGTAAGGACACATCCAGCCCTCCTGGGCGAGTAACCAGGCAACGGGCCCTTGATGCTCTGAGGGATTACTGCTCCGAGAAGGGCCCTTCTGAGAAAAAGACTGCCGATAAGGTGGCTGCCGAGGAGGCCAAGGCCAAGGAGGAAGCCGCCGAGAAGGCCAAAGCCGAGAAAGAAACTGCTGAGAGAGCCAAGGCCGAGCAGAAGAAGGCCAGGGCTGAACAGAAGAAAGCCGAGAAGCGAGCTGCCGAGGAAGCAGTCGCCGAGAAGGCAAAGGCCAAGACAGAGGGGAAGAAGCCCGAGGATCCCGAGAAGCAGAAGATCGAGAAAGAGCAGACGAAGAAAAGGGCCAGGGAGCAAGGCGCATCCGCAGGCGGAGCACTCATGACCCGCGACTCCGGGCCGGTTCCTGCTGCACTCTCTGCGGGCGCTCGCGCTGCTGGCCAGCCTTGCTACCCGGAATATATGATTGAGGTTAGCCACCAACATAGCATCGGCTTCCCTCCCCAAGATAAAGCTGTAGCTATTCAGAAGGGGAGGAAAGCAGTAGCCAGGAATACTCCTCCCTTCGATCCAGCCCAGAATAAACCCACCAATATTGCTTCTCGGGGACCCCAAGACAAGCCAATAACCTCCAAGGGTCTTGAGCAGGTACTGGACACTGTCGGCTACATCAGCGCCAAGTGGGACAGCGGGGTTCTCGGAGAGGATAAGTGGCACGGCTTGACCCTTGGCTCCGTCGACCACTACCGCGTGGAGTGGAACAAGATCGACCTGGGACACCAGCCCATGTCCGTCTCCACCGACACCGCCACCCTCGCAGCCAAAATGTTCTTGCACCGCAAGAACGCCGAGGATATCGAACAGAGCTACGCAGTAAGTCTTCTTGCCTTTTCCGAGTTGAATTTTCTTCTCTTCTACTCGCCTTTCTTCTTTCTCACCATCACTCCCAGTCCCCGAGATTTGGGTCGAGTGGGTGGGCACTCTCCGAGTAGCCTCCTACTCGGGCCGAATCTTCTCTGCTTTGCCTAACTCATTTTCTTCTCGGTTTTCAGGATAGCGTTCTCAAGCGGACCAACTTGTACCGCATCCTTCTCTGGAACCACTCCATCGCCAGGAGACGCATCACCGCACTGGAGAAAGAGAAGGCAGATGCCGAGGCCGCAAGCAAAAACGCCAATGAGAGCAGCCAGCAGCTGGCTGAAGTGCAGGGTAGGCCTTTTAGCTACGCGGTTTCTGCGTTTTATTTTTACGCCCGCTCCTGCTTTCTTTGGCACTAACCTTTCCTTCTCTGCAGCTAACCTGAAGGCCCTAGTCGACGAGCACGAGAAGTGCCGTGCTTTTGTGGCAGACTCCGAGGCCACCATAAAGAGACTTGAAGGTGAGCTTGTTGTTTACTCGGTTCTGTCTCGAATTTGTTTCTTCTCTGCATATCTGCTGACCTTATCTTATCTTTTCGCAGAAGATTATAAGTCATTTGCTGAGGCGCACCAAGATTGCGTCCAGCCAGCAGCGGTGGAAAAGCAGCTGTCCGATCAGGCCATTACTCTGATTAAGGACCACACCAGCGAGATGGAGAAACTGCAGGTCCAGCTTCAGAACGCGCTCCAAGACGCCGTGAAGATTGGCGCCGAGAGGGACGCGGCCATCGCCGAGAAAGCCAAGGCCGAGACCACTTTCAAGGCCAAGGAGAGGGCCCTCGAGGCTGAGTGCGAGACTCTGAAGAAAACCAATGCTGATCTTTTCGCTCAGATGGACACCCTGCGCCAGGTTCAATCAAAGCAGATTAACAACGAGGAATCCTGGAGATCCAAGCTGCAGCAGCTGCGCCGCCAACTAATCGGTAAGTTCTTTTCTTCATTGCATCTTTTCTTCTCGGTTCTATTCCTTCTCGGCTTCCTCTTTTCTTTCTCGGTTTTTGATCTTGCCACTTGCTATTTCAGAGATTTGGCCTCGTCTTGAGTCTACCTCTGCGCCCACGATAGCCAAGGCCCGAGCAGTTCGCCTCTCGCTGGGTGAGCCGATTGACACCAGGGCTGATATCGAGGACAGCTTGGTGGTGCTCAAAGGTTACTTCGAACAGCTGGCCGGCTGCGGGACTGATTTGATGCACGCGGGCCTTGAGATCCACCGGCTGTTCTGGCCCCATGATCCTGAGCCAAAAAGCATGCGGGCGCTCGCCCTCAAGCTGGAAAGCGTGAAGGCCGAGTTGAAGAAGTGGCGAGCTTCCGGAGCCCGTGCTGGTGCGGACGTGATGCTTCTCTGCATTGCGTCCTGGTATGAGAACCTGGACATGCAGCTCATCCGCGGGAAGCGCAATAATTCCAAGTGGGAGACTGATGCCGACAGCGTGGCCTTGCGCAAGCAGATTGCATATGATGTCGCAGAGTGCGCCGAGACGGAGGTCTACATCGATGGCGTCCCCGAACCCGACACCGAGTACGAGGACGACGAAGATGACGATGAGGAGGAACTTGGGGAGTACTTCGAATCTCCCAAGGGCAAAGCCGGGAAGGGCAAGGCCACCGTCGTCGCGAGTAGCGATGAAGACGAAGGGGCGCACATCGACAGCGAGCCACTCGACTTTGGCACCTCCTCAGGTGCTGCTCTCGACGACACGGTGCCTCCTCCTGTCCACGCTTCAGGCTCCTCCTCGGCTCCAGGACCCGTCTCGGTAGCCACGGCCACTTCCGAGCAGACGGCCACCCAGGAGGGTGCCGAGATGGAGGAATCCACCGTCGTGCAGACGGGAGCGGATGCCACTCAAGCCGGCACCGAGGAAGCAGCTACCGCCACTGCTACTGAAGAAACTGCTGCCAAGGCCGCCGCCGAGGAAACAGCCGCCAAGGCCAGCGCCGAGAACATCTCCTCTGCAACTTGAAGCAACCTGCAATCTTTTCTTTCACTTGAACATTTTATCAGATCCCCGGGATGCCGGGAGCAGATGTAACAGACTACCTTTATCTCGCTTGCTACTCAGTTTTTATGCCCACTCGGTTTATGTTGACATTAATCAATTTGCACGACAATGGCTTAATGCCGAGTTGTGTTTCCATGCGAGTCCCCGAGTAGCTTTTCTTATTCACCCTGTCTTTTCATCTCTGCTCTACCTGCGACTTGTCGCTTGTTTGGTATTCGAGTCACAAGAATCAAAGAACAAGACTGCAAATACTTAGCCGCTAGAAAACAATCATGATAACGCAGCCCACCACCTAGCCGAGAAGACGAAAACAAGGAATAAAAAGCAATCGACAATCTACTCGGTTCCTGCACTTTTTTCTTCCTTAGCGATTTTCGTGTGCTCATTGACCTTTTGCTTGTTCTCTTGCTTGCCATGAAGCCGGGTTTCGGACAGCAGCAAAGTCGAAGAGTTGGCATATAGGTTTAAACACAGTACTCAATGCACCTTTGAGTTCTGAAGTGAAGCAACCGAATAGACAAAGGAACAAGCCGAGTAAAAAACACTTAGAGCAATTTCGGACGAGGGCAGTCCCCGGGAACAATTTTAGATTGCAGAGTAGAATTTCAACTCGGATGAAAGGGTACATACACATCTTTGCTTACGAATGAAAACGACGAAGCAGAGCTACATTCCAGGGACGCTTGGTTTCCTCTCCAGCTTTATCTGCCATGTTCGCCTGCGATGGGCGCACATCTACAAGATAGTACGCGTCATTGTGCAGCGCTTTGCTGACAATGAAAGGCCCTTCCCATGGAGGAGACAACTTGTGCATCCCAGCTGTGCGCTGCACAAGCCTAAGGACCATGTCTCCTTCTCGGAAAACCCTTGGGTTCACCTTTCGGCTATGATAACGCCGCAGGTTTTGCTGGTAGATAGCCGAACGTGACAGAGTCAGCTCTCTTGCTTCTTCAAGCAGGTCAACGTCGTCTTCTCGAGCTTCTCTCGCCTCCACCTCAGTGTAGAGGGCTACTCGGGGGGAGTCATGCTCTAAGTCTATTGGCAACACGGCCTCAGCCCCGTATACCAAGAAGAATGGCGTGTAGCCGGTTGACCGGTTAGGGGTAGTCCTTAGACTCCACAACACCGCTGGCAACTCTTCTAGCCAACACCCGGGTGTTTTCAGCAATGGCTCAATCAGCCTCGGCTTGATGCCTGCCAGTACCATTCCATTTGCCCTCTCAACTTGCCCATTGGAGGCAGGGTGCGCGACTGACGCAACGTCTAGTCGGATATGCTTATCTCTGCAGAATCGCACCATTGCCCCCTCTGCAAAGTTGGTGCCGTTGTCGGTGATGATACTGTGCGGGTAGCCATATCTCATGATCACATCCTTCACAAATTTCACAGCTGTGACCCCATCGCACTTCCGAATAGGTTTCACCTCGATCCACTTGGTGAACTTGTCTACCATGACCAAGATATGTGTCATGTTGCCCTTAGCCGGCTTGAAGGGTCCAACCATATCCAAGCACCAAACAGCAAACGGCCATGTGATAGGAATTGTTTTCAACTCGGATGCTGGCATGTGAATCTTACTTGCGAACATCTGGCAGCCGGCGCACTTCCTCACAATGTCCTCAGCTTGCTGCAATGCAGTGAGCCAGTAGAAGCCATGCCGAAAAGCCTTCTTGACTAAAGCCCGAGAAGAGGCGTGATGCCCACATTCCCCTTGATGTATCTCCACCAGGATTTCTTCTCCTTCCTCTGGGCTCACACAGCGTTGCAGCACACCAGTGGCACTTCTCTTGTGCAGCACATCTCGGACTAAGGCGTAGCCCTTGGATCTTCTCTGAATCTGCCTCGCAGTCACCTCATCTTCGGGTAACGTACCGTCCCTTAGAAAGGATAATATGGGCATTGCCCAATTCGGTGTCTCCCGCACGGGAAACACTGGTTCGTCCATTTCCATTGGGACAGGCTCTGGTGGTTGCACAGGAGGAGTAGGAGCGCTTCTCTGCAGCCCAGATCGATTGGCGAGAACTTCTTCAATGAATGCAACAGCTTCTGGGTTGAGGGCGGCAGTCCCCGAGTAAGGAATGGCAGTCCCCGGGTAAGGAATGGCAGTCCCCGGGTAGGGAGTGGCAGTCCCCGGGTAGGGAACGACAGTCCCCGGGTAGGGAACGGCAGTCCCCGAGTAGGGAACGGCAGTCCCCGAGTACGGAGTGGCAGTCCCCGAGTAGGGAACGGCAGTCCCCGGGTAGGGAACGGCAGTCCCCGAGTAGGGAACGGCAGTCCCCGAGTATAGGACGGCAGTCCCCGGGTTCCCTGCAGCACTCTCCCAGTCAATCTCCATTGGGTCTGATTCTTCACTTGGCAGAGAGGGAACAAAGATAGATTCCGAGTTGGGGGAAGGCTTGATGGATGGCTTCCTCAAATGCTCCAAGGCAATCCCTGCCGGGATGGACTGCCGAGAAGATCCCAACTTGGACAGCTCATCTGCTGCTTCGTTTTCTGCTCGGTGAATGTGCTGGAACTCACAGCCTTCGAAAAACCCAGTCATTGACTGCACCAGGAAGCGATACGACGCCATGTTGGCATCCAAAGCATCCCAGGTACCTGAGACTTGCTGCACCACTAGATCTGAGTCACCATAGCATATAATGCGCTGCACACCAACTTCCTTTGCTACTCGCAAACCATGCACAACTGCCTCGTACTCGGCGACATTGTTGGATGCCTTGAAATGAATCTGCAACACATACTTGAGCTGATCCCGCTTGGGTGATGTAAGCACGACGCCAGCACCAAGGCCTTCTTTCACCTTTGAGCCATCAAAGTGCATCTTCCAATAGTTTGAGACTGGAGCAGGAGGTTCATACTGCATCTCGGCCCAGTCCACGAGAAATTCCGCCAGTACCTGAGACTTGATTGCTTCTCTTCTCGTATACGCGGGAGCGTACGCGGCTAGCTCAATCGCCCACTTGGCTACTCTGCCACTCGCCTCCTTGTTACCCATGATGTCCGAGATGGGAGCTGAGCTCACGACAGTGATGGGATGCTCCTGGAAGTAATGTTTCAGCTTCCTGGCGCCCAGGTACACACCATATGTCATCTTCTGGTAATGTGGATAGTTTTGCTTGGAACTGGACAGCACTTCACTGAGATAGTAGACTGGGCGCTGCACACTCTTGCCTTCTTCTTCTCGCTCCACCACTATCACCACGCTGACTACTCGGTTGGTCGCGGCAATGTATAGCAGCATAGGCTCCTTGGGTAGCGGACTAGCCAAGACAGGAGCGCTAGCCAACATTGCTTTCAGCTCATTGAATGCCACATCCGCTTGCGGAGTCCAGATAAACTTGTCGCTTTTCTTCATCAGCTGGTACAGAGGTAGAGCCTTCTCGCCCATTCGGCCCAGGAAACGGCTCAGAGATGCCAAACAACCAGTGAACTTCTGCACATCTTTCAATGATCTCGGCAAAGACATGCTTTCAATAGCTTTTATCTTAGACGGATTGGCTTCAATGCCCCGACTAGAAACCAGAAAACCGAGTAGCTTTCCAGCTGGTACACCAAAGGTGCACTTACTCGGATTCAGTTTCATTTTGTACCTGCGTAGGTTAGCAAAGGTTTCCTCCAAGTCGGCAAGCAGAGTATGTGTTTTATTCGTTTTGATGACAATGTCATCTACGTACACCTGCACATTCTTGCCGAGTTGGTCATGCAAGCATTTCTGCATGCATCTCTGATAGGTTGCACCCGCATTCCTCAGGCCAAAACACATGACACGATAGCAATAAGCCCCGTACGGGGTAATGAAAGCAGTCTTTATTTGATCAGCAGGGTTGAGTGCAATTTGGTGGAAACCAGAGTAGGCATCTATGAAAGACAACAGCTCACAGCCGGCAGTGGAATCGATCACCTGATCGATGCGAGGTAGCGGGAAAGGATCCTTGGGGCATGCCTTGTTCAAGTCGGTGTAGTCGACACACATGCGCCATGCGGTGGCAGCCTTGGGATCTTCCTTTTTCTTCTCGACCATGACCGGGTTGGCCAACCAGTCCGGGTGCAGCACCTCCATGATGAAGTTACTGATCAGCAGCTTGGTGATTTGATCACCGATGGCCTTCCTTCTCTCATCCCCGAAACGGCGTAAAGCCTGCTTCACGGGCTTGGCGTCAGGACGCACATGCAAAGAGTGCTCAACCAACTCCCTCGGGACTCCTTGTAGATCTTCATTGGTCCAGGCGAACACGTCCCGATTCTCACGGAGGAAGTGGATGAGCGCGCTTTCCTATTTCTCCGCCAACCCGGCACCAATGATGGCCACGCGCTCCGGGAACTCGGGGTCAACCTGGACTGTCTTGGTCTCCTTGGCAGCTTGGAAAGCAGTACCGTGCTGAGTACTCGGCACACCTTGTGCGCCAGCTTGTGCGGACTGAGCCATGGCCACCACCTCGTACATCTTCTTCTTCTCGGCAGCAATCACCATCGATTCCGCCAGCTGAGAGCTAGCAGAGGCACACTCCATGGACTTCTTGTAATCTCCCGAGATGGTGATGATGCCATTGGGCCCGGGGATCTTCATCTTCAGGTAAGCCACATGAGTGGAGGCCATGAACTTGCTCAGAGCAGGCCTGCCGAGTAGAGCATGGTAGGGGCTCTGATGATCCACCACTTCAAACTGCAGGCGCTCAGTGCGGCAGTTCTCCCGAGTACCGAATAGCACATCAATCCACACTCGGCCAATCGGGTTGCAGGAGATCCCGGGCACGATGCCATGGAAAGTGGTCTTGCTAGGCAGCATCATGTTCTCGGCCAGGCCAAGCTTCTCAAGTGTGTCCTTGTACACAATGTTGATGCTGCTGCCGTTGTCGATCAGCACCTTGCTGAACCTCACGTTCTTCTCGGGGCCCAGGAAAGTGGGATCTAGCACCAAGGCATAGGTACCCGGATTGGGCATCACCTTGGGGTGATCTGCCCGAGTCCACCTGATCTCCTGGTCACACCAGTACATGTAGTGAGGGACAGCCGGAATTACTGCATTGACCTCCATGGCCCGCCTGTGCTGTGACTGCTTGTCGACTGCCTCGGAAGTGAAGATCATATAGCTCTCATGGTGCTCTTGGTACTGGTTAGGGCCATTGCCCCCATTGTTGCCATTGTTACCATTGTTGTTGCCCTGATAGTTGTTGTTGCCTCTGTTGTTGTTGTTGCGGTAGTAATTGTTGTTGTTGTTGTTGCGGTATCTCTCGTTGTTGAAGTTCTGGTTGGCTCCTAAAGCCACCTGGTTGACATTTTCTCTTCTCGGGTACACTGGCGGCCGAGCTGCAGGAGCGCGAGTAGGCTGAACAGTGGCATTCGCGGCTGGCAGAGGAGGTGGAGGAGGCAAGCCATCACTCTTGATCACATCCCACCATTCGCATTGCCGAGTAGTGTGGTTCGCAGGCCTTGAGGGGTGATGAGTGTGAAAGCTGCATGGGCCATCCTTCATGTCATCGAAGACAAACTTCTTCGGCTGCTCTGAGTTCCCGCTACTCGGCTGTGCAGTGCGGAACGGTTTCTTGTTGCCCTGGCCCTGGTTCTGGTTCTGCCCGTAGGCTCCAGCAGGTTTCTGCCTTTGGCCACCACCGCCTCCGACATTCACTGCATTCACCTCTTCGGGATCGTACCGAGTATCTACTCGGCGCTTGTTGCGGAACTCGTTGCGCTTGCTGCTGTTGAAATTTCTTCTCGGCTCAGAGGAATCCATCAGTGGCTGAGTAGGATCGCCGAGTGCGTACTGATCCGCGATCTTGATGGTCTCGGCCAGGGTGTTGGGCATCTCCCTCTGCAATCTCTGCCACAGCATGCTGCCATGTCGGCAACCCTGCGCAAACCAAGTGATGGCCTGCGCTTCATTCACACCCTCACAGGTGTTCCTCAAGGTGCTCCACCGAGTAAGGTACTCGCGGTCCGTCTCGTCTTCTCGCTGCCGGCAAGCCGACAACTGCTGTGGCCTATTCGGCCTCTTGTATGTGCTGGTGAAGTTGCTGATGAAGGCATCCGAGAAGTCCAGCCAGCAGTTAATGCTGTTCTTGGGCAAGTTGTTGAGCCAAGTGCGAGCTGGACCTTCTAGCATCTGCGGCACATAGCGCACCGCCCATCTCCTGTTGCCGTTCGCGATATGGACCGCGGTGACGTAGTCGTTGAGCCAATCTTCAGGCTTGGTGCTACCATTGTAGCTCTTGGTGCCTCTCGCGAGCTGAAAGCCCTTCACGGAAGGCTCATTCATGATGCGCGGGCCAAAGCACTCGGGGCCAGGAGGACCCGTGCTCTCAAGCCGCGCCGACAAGCTGATACGGTCTAGCTGGTGCCTTGCATCCCCAGGCGCCAACACGCGCTCACCCACGCGGTCATGGATGTCATAACCAGCCATCTCCATAGCCGAGTAACCATCATCATACCTATCCACCTGCATAGCGGCAGGCTGCTCCACCGGGTTGACGACTGGTGCCACTGGGCGTGGCTGCTGCCTCTGCCGAGTAGGTGGAGCTGCGGGTTGCCGAGAAGTACCCGGACGTGCGGCTTCTCGGACACGGCTTTGAGCTTGATGGGCTTGAGAGCCTGCTCTAGCAGCGTTGTGTTCCTGCCCGGGCTGCTGCGGCACAGCAACCTGTTTCGCGGCAGCAGCCGGGTCATACACCTGCATTTGCCTGTCTCTACCCGTACGCCCGCTGCGACTCTTCTCGCGGCTAGGATGCGGAGATGAGGCCTGATCGTTAGATCTAGCCGCGTGCGAATGAACCACCTGCGAAGCTCCAGCTCCCGGGTTGGCCTTCCGGAACTCCTCGTTCTGCCTGGCAGCTTCCAGCACCAGCTCGCCTAGCCTCTCCTGCTGCCTGCGACGCGCCTCTCCCTCTAAGCGCGGCAACTCGGCAGCCACAGCCTCCGCAGCTCGCAGCGTCTTGGCGGGTGTGCTATACCTTGGCCTTGTGAAGGTGTTCGCGGTGGCGGACTGCGCGGGCTCCTCCGCAACAGTCGCCATCTCGGCGCCTAGATTGCGCCGCGTAGCACCTACCCTGCTGGGCCTCCTGGCCACCGGCGTGAAGCCGTGAGCCTTGTTGTACTCGAGCTGGTCCAGGCTCAGCTCCAACCTGATCTTCTCCAACTCCGCCTGCTCGGCGAGCAGCTCCTGGCGTTGCCGCTCGAGCTGCTCCCTCTCGGCTAGGAGCTCGAGGTCGGTGGGAGTGGGCATCCCGGTTCGCGCAGCTGACGCGGGGATGACCGTAGACGTGGAGGGCGGCAGGTTGCACTCCTTCTCGTAGGGCCGGCGTGTCCTGCCACCCGCGGGCGGGTCGTCAACCTCCTCGACGACGGCCGCAACGCCAGTAGCAGCTGCGCCAACGTTTGCCGCCACGCCCGTCACCATCACCTCAGCGCAGCATGCAGAGCTGCGCACGGGCCTTCCACGAGCAGCAACAACCGCGGGAGGATCCTCCGCGTCGTGCACCAGCTCGGGATAGGCGTTGTTGGCGACGGTGGCGACGTAGACGAGATGCGAGCCGAAGGAGATCACCGAGCCGCCCTCCGGCATGGCCCTGCCGCCGAAACAGCCGGCGTTGTCGGTGACGAAGTCGAAAGAGCCGAATCTGTGGACAAGGCCACAAACTACGCGCTCCGCGGATGAAGATCCCGTCCGAACAGAAACTCCAGCCAGCGCCGCTGGATGCCCCACGGTGGGCGCCAACTGTCGTGGTGGTGTCACGGCAGATGCCATGGGATGGCTAAAGATGTGGGGACGAAGGACGCTGGAGGTGTCCGGGGAGGGATCACGCGACGAGTAGCCGCGTGAGGTAAGATCCACACAACACAAACAACACGATGTACCCAGGTTCAGGGCCCTCGTGAGGAGGTAAAACCCCTACTCCTGCCTTTCTCTCTGTATTACGGTGTCTCTCCGAGTAGGTACAGTACAAATAGTAACGCTACCGAGTAGCCCCTTGCCCCTCTCCGAGTAGAGCTAGGTCAAGGACTTAGGGTTTCTAGGGTTTCCAGTGAGAGCGTTCGTGAGCCTATGAGCCTTTTTTTGAGTGTTGCCTCGCGCAGGAGGCGGCGGGGCACCTTATATACATGGTGCCCAGCCGGATACGTCCAAATCCTAGACAAGTGTCGACATAGTGTCCACACTGTCCTTTCTCCGAGTACCCGCTGACAGCTTTGGTCGTTGGTCTTGGCTGCTTCCGTAAAGTCGTTGGGCAAAACTAGGGGACAGACTGGTATCACTGTACCTAGTCACAGAGTAGGTCCCCCTTATCCTGCCACCGACTGCTTCCATGCTGTCACTGTCAGACAGACCGTCCCCACGTGAACAGTAGTTCGAATGCTGCCAAGTACGGACCCAGGATACGCGGGATCCTGTGTCAGAACGGCTCCTTTGACTTCCTGCCCGAGTAGTTTCCCGCCAAATGTTCCCGCCAATTGTACTCGGGCCAAACCTTCTACTCGACATGGTAGAAACTGATTGATATCTCCTTCTGGGCATCTTGAGGTGAGACCGGGTAGCAGTCGACCGGGTAGCGAGAACCCGGTAGTCGGCTACTCGGCCAAACCTCTCTTCCGTACGCGGCCTTTACCACCTGTCTTTACCCTACTCGGGGGTAACCCCCCGACAACAAGCATAATTGCGAGGTTTTGGTGGCGAGGCGATGACAAGAAACGCAAGATGCATTGGTGCAAATGGAAAGAGATGGCTATACCGAAAAGAGATGGTGGTATGGGTTTAGGGACCTTGAACTATTCAATCAAGCTATGCTTGCCAAACAAGGTTGGAGGCTAGTGACAAACCCCTCATCTCTTTGTGCTAGAGTTCTTAAAGAAAAATACTTTCGTTACTCCGACTTTATGTCGGTAACGAGAAAGAAAAATTCGTCTCATACATGGAGAGAAATTCTTTTTGGTCGTGAAGCTCTGAACCTAGGGCTTATTAAAAGAGTTGGTGATGGATCCTCCATTATGGCGTGGGAGGATCCGTGGATACCCGAAAATTTTGGAAAGAAACCAATTCGAAGAGAAGTGGACAGTAATATTTCGGTGGTGGGTGAACTTCTGGACCCTGATACCAATGATTGGATAGAGGACAAGGTACGTATTAACTTCATGCATTCGGATGCTGAAGTGATTCTTAGAATACCAGTCGGTTTGTTTATGGAGGATTCCTGGGCATGGGCTCCGGAGAGGCTTGGTTATTTTTCTGTTCGGTCGGCATACAGAGTGTTGTTGCAGAATGAGAGAAGAGGGGAGGAAGGTTCTTATTCTCATAACAGATCACTCATGTGTAAGAAACTATGGAGACTACCGATCCCTCCAAAAGTGAGAAATTTTTGGTGGAGAGTTATGAAGGGTTTTATCCCGGCTAAAGATATCCTACATGATCGGTATATTGAAAAGGTTAGCAACTGTGATGCTTGTGGTAAAAAAGAGACTATATTTCATGCTATTTTCAAATGTACATGGCTCAGCTCTTTTGGTCGGAGATCAAGAATACGACAAATATTAAGATTCCATTACTCCACCCGGATAGTTGGCCGATGGATCTTATTGATGATGCAAAGGTACCAACAAAAAACTGTGCTGTTATCATATGTGGAGCGTGGGCAATTTGATCAGAGAGGAACGCGAGGAAACACGGAGATTCATCGAGATCAATTAGTCAATCTGTTAAGTGGTCCTGTGATACGGCTATTGATCTATGTATGATGGGTTCTACTTCTTCGAGAGGGAGTGGACTGAGATCCAAGATTTGGAAACCACCGAATGGGGACTCTTTTAAAATTAATATGGATGCATCCTTCTATCAAGATGGCTCGCATGGATCCACGGGTCTTGTTGTTAGGAACACGGATGGCAAACTCCTGGTTGCTCAATTTTTATGGTACGGTGATTAACCCTCGTACTTAATTATGGAGGCCTATGCAATACGTGATGGCATTAAAATGGATGTGGAAAGATGTTTTTCTAATGCTACGGTGGAGTCTGATTCAATGGAAATTGTCCAGATGTGGAAGACTTCGAGATTTGAGCGATCTATAGTAGCTCCAATTTTGATGGAGGTCAGTGAGTTATCGGCTAATCTGACCACTTTTAGTCTAGACTACACCCCAAGAGAGAGCAATGTGGCAGCTCACTTATGTGCCAAGTATAGCTCTTCAGATAGAAGGAATTTGGGTTATTTAACAGGGTGCCCTCAGTTGGCACCACGACCTCAGTTTTACCCTTAGCGCCGAATCGATCTCAGTTTTGCCCCTAGTCTGTGCGCAAGGACTCCTTTCGCTGCTCCCACCGTTATTTTCTTACCCCGTTAGGATGCTGACCTATGGGACCCATCATAGAACCGTTGGCGCGTCCTGTGGGCCCCAGCTGTTGAGCGTTGGCGCGGCTTGTGGGCTCAGCTGTTGACCGTTGGAGCGGTTTGTGGGCCCCATCTGTTGACCGTTGCTTGCGGCCGGCGGTTTAAAAGCAGCGGAGCTCGCGGCGGTGAGCAGAAAAATCAGCCCAGCTCCGCTTCTTCTCCGGCAGCGCGTCCCCTTCTTCTCCGGCGGCATATCGTCGACTTCTGCTTCCGAATCCCACTCTAAATGGTCGCGCTTCGGGCCAGTTCCGATGGGAAGATGCCCTGACTGCCCACGGACGGCGCCCCTGCAGCGCCGGATCACCGGGAGCGACAAGCGCGGCAACCGCGGGCGCGAGTATGTGAAATGCGAGAGCAAAGAACAGCTTGGGGAGGTGAGATCTGTGTTCCCCCATGTCAATTTTGTTTTTTTCCTCAATTTTCAGCCGATTTGGGTTTTTATCCGATTTGGGTTTTCGTATTTGCAGGATCTTCCTCCATGTGACCATTTCGAGTGGTTGAGGATTACATAAAGTGGATTCAAAAGGAGGCCAAAAAAAAGGTGCCCAATTTGCTACCGGCGGTGGAGCAATTGGGGTCTGCTACGGTGCACAATGGGGTGCAGAAGGACGAGTTGAAGAAGATGGCCAAACAGCTAGAGACGCTTGTCGATCTAAAAAAACAGAGAAATATGCTGGCTGCAATTTTTTATTTATGTGCAATTGTTCTTGGAATTGTGTATTTGCAGATCATTAGTCAAAAATAATATAGCTAGTGTTATAGTTAGCTGGACATGGTCAATTTGTGTATGGCTAAGACTTGGAATAAATGCGTCAGGATTCCAGCCCTGATTTGGTTTGTTTCAGTTCGTATGTTCAGTTTTCAGTTTTCGTATGTACAGGTTCAGTGTTCAGTTCAGTTCAGGTTCAGTTCAGGATAAAAGGGCAGGCCCATCTAAAACCAAGACAGACCCAATGTTAAATGAGGCCCAACGTATACTAGCACGGACAAACAGTGGACAAAAATAATTTAAACATTGGACAAATATAATTTAAACATTTGGACAAAATAAATTTAAAATTTTGGACAAATATAATTTAATCATTTGAACAAATATAATTTAAACATTCAGACAAATATAATTTAAATATTCGGACTAACATTCGGACAAATATAATTTAAACATTGAGTTCATTTGGGCAAACAGATTTAAACATATATTCATTGGCAAACATAATTAAAGAGTGGATATATATATATATATATATATATATATATATATATATATATATATATATATATATGGATAATACTTGGCCCCACTTTACATATATTTAGTGGGGCCCGTCGGATATTACATCTATTAAACAAAAAAGGGCCCTAGCCCTAAACCCTAACCGCCCGCGGAATGCATGCGGGCGGCCTTCCCACCGTCCGGCCAACCGCCGGCGGTTGGCCTACTTCTTCCACTCCGCCGCCCTGGTCTCGGTCTCATCCTTGATCCGAGCGCGGCGGTTCTCCTCCCGCATCCTCTCCTTGTCGTTCTCACGGGCCCTCTTGATGCGGGCCCGGAGAGCCTTCTCCTCCTTCTCCTCCTCCTTCTTCTCCTCCTTCTCGAGCTCCTTCTTCTCCAGCCGTTCCTCTTTCTTGAGGAGGCGGTTCTTCGTCTTGGGGGAGAGGTTCTCGGCGCGCTCGACGCTGTTGTGGTCGGACGACGGTGATCGCTCCCGTTCGGGAGATACGACGGGCACGAGGCCCATCTCCTCCGGCGTCCAGTCGGGCTCGTACCAAGGCCGAGCCTTGGGGTGGTTGTCCTCGTCGGAGACAGACTCGGGGCTTGAAGGGAGCGAGTAGGAAGACATGGTGTTCGTGGCTTGAAGGGAGAGAAGGCAAAGAGGCTGGAGAGGGATGAGAAGATGGAGGACGAGTGAAACGGGCTATTTAAAGACACGATGAGACATGAATTAATTGGGGTAGATGAAGCAAACTGTGTTAAAACGTAGGATGCAGTGTAGAACAGTCGAGATGCATGGTCAAAGCGGTGTAGAACAGGCGTAGGCGTAGGACAGCTAGTGATTCGATGTTGCATGCATGTATTAAAGAGGTGAAGAGAAGAAATCCAAAGTCTTACGCCAAATCCTGCCTCGCTGCATATGCAGTGATGCATATCTTCTTAAAACGAGGCGTGGAGGGCTGCGTCGCTGCAAATGCGACGCGACTCGTGTTTCTGGCTGCAATTGCGACGCGGCGTTTAGTCTTTTCTTCTTCTGACACGTTGTTTACTCTGAAAAAACGAGGCGTGCATGCACCGGGCTGGTGAACGGGGCCCCACTAGACAGTGTCCGTTGTTGCATGCAGTTACATTGAGACAAAACACCCAGTCCATGCACCGCTTCATTTTCGATCGTTTGATCGTAAGGAACGGTGCAGATCGAGTCCATGCATGCAAACTACGGCGGCAACGGCCTGCAGACGCTGAGATGAGCGCTTCTCTGTGCGGGAACGCGATCCTCTGACTTTAGGTCACTTACAAATGGAGCCCATCACACACCGGACCCACGTGTCATGGGAGAAAGTCAGAAAAATGTAAGGTGGGCAAAGTAAGAGGATCTGGTTCCCTCTGTTTTAAGGGCATGTACAATAGTGTAGACGGGTGCTGTCTGCACTACTCGGCCATGTCATTTCTAGACATTTTTAGAGATAGTTGGTACAGTGCGGTGACCCCCTAGCTTGTGTTGGGATCCAGACGCTCCGTAGGCCCCCTCCCGGTGAAACCCTAGCCCCACTAGAGAAATAGCTAACTTATACGGACACACGCGGTAACTGTGTCGAAAGGGGGTAGCAATGTGGAACTATTTGCTTGGTTGTTCTAGGATAGCCAATAGGAACACAAAACAAAAAGGTAGAACCCACCTCTTCGGAAGATTCACGATGTTTGGTCCGATACGGGAGTTTCACCCTATAAGCGCTCACGAGAGAGAAATGGATGCCGGTGAAGCGGGTCACACCCCGGAGAGAAATCTTTGACATCCAAAGCACACAACACACCTATACTAACATGGTATGGCACCCCCTATCTTGTTTTGGGATCCAGACGCTCCGTAGCCCCCCTCCCGGTGTAACCCTAGTCCCGCTGGAGAAATACCTGACTTATACGGAAACACGCGGTAACTGCGTCGAAAGGGGGTAGCAATGTGGAACTATTTGCTTGGTTGTGCTAGGATAGCCCATAGGAACACAAAACAAAAAGTTAGAACCCACCTCTTCGGAAGATTCACGATGTTTGGTCCGATACGGTAGTTTCACCCTATAAGCGCCTACGAGAGAGAAGTGGATGCCTGTGAAGCTGGGTCACACCCCGGAGAGCAATCTTTGACATCCAAAGCACACAACACACCTATAATATCATGGTATGGCACCCCCTAGCTTGTGTTGGGATCCAGACGCTCCGTAGCCCCCCTCCCGGTGAAACCCTAGACCCGCTGGAGAAATACCGGACTTATACGGAAACACGCGGTAACGGCATCGAAAGGGGGTAGAAATGCGGAACTATGTGCTTTGTTGTGCTAGGATAGCCCATAGGAACAAAAAACAAAAAGGTAGAACCCACCTCTTCGGAAGATTCAAGATGTTTGGTCCGATATGGGAGTTTCACCCTATAAGCGCCTACGAGAGAGAAGTGGATGCCGGTGAAGCTGGGTCACACCCCGGAGAGTAATGTTTGACATCCAAAGCACACAACACACCTATACTATCATGGTTTGGCACCCCATAGCTTGTGTTGGGATCCAGACGCTCCGTAGCCCCCCTCCCGGTGAAACCCTAGACCCGCTGGAGAAATACCTGACTTATACGGAAACACGCGGTAACTGCGTCGAAAGGGGGTAGAAATGTGGAACTATTTGCTTGGTTGTGCTATGATATCCCATAGGAACACAAAACAAAAAGGTAGAACCCACCTCTTCGGAAGATTCACGATGTTTGGTTTGATACGAGAGTTTCACCCTATAAGCTCCTACGAGAGAGAAGTGGATGCCGGTGAAGCTGGGTCACACCCCGGAGAGCAATCTTTGACATCCAAAGCACACAACACACCTATACTATCATGGTATGGCACCCCCTAGCTTGTGTTGGGATCCAGACGCTCCGTAGCCCCCCTCCCGGTGAAACCCTAGACCCGCTGGAGAAATACCGGACTTATACGGAAACACGCGGTAACGGCATCGAAAGGGGGTAGAAATGTGGAACTATTTGCTTGGTTGTGCTAGGATAGCCCATAGGAACAAAAAACAAAAAGGTAGAACCCACCTCTTCGGAAGATTCACGATGTTTGGTCCGATACGGGAGTTTCACCCTATAAGCGCTCACGAGAGAGAAGTGGATGCTGGTGAAGCTGGGTCACACCCCGGAGAGCAATCTTTGACATCCAAAGCACACAACACACCTATACTATCATGGTATGGTACCCCCTAGATTGTGTTGGGATCCAGACGCTCCGTAGCCCCCCTCCCGGTGAAACCCTACCCGATGGAGAAATACCGGACTTATACGAAAACACGCGGTAACGGCGTCGAAAGGGGGTAGCAATGTGGAACTATTTGCTTGGTTGTGCTCGGATAGCCCATAGGAACACAAAACAAAAAGGTAGAACCCACCTCTTCGGAAGATTCACAATGTTTCCACCTCATATTCTTTGAAATCTCTACTACTGTATTCGAGGAATCACATTTTAGTGATGAATTTCGTTCTAATGTTTATAAATCCTATTTATATTTTTCCTAGACTTGTATTAGACCTATATAATGCAATTCTGAAGCGTGAAAATTTATTGGATGAACATTCGTATTATTTATTTTCTTTTGAATAATAATGATTTTAATCGAAAATCGTAAATAAAACAAGTTTAAAACATCAAAATGAAAAAATAACTTTGGATCTTTCTTAGTCACACCAAAATGAAACTTTGGTGAGATTGTGACCTTATTTGAGTTCCAAAGGTTTGAAACTCAACTCATTTTCTTGAACTCTCTACTAGTCTGTTCAAGATATCACATGTTACACAAGGCTTTTTCGTTCTATTCTGTATAAGACAGGTTTATATTTTTTTCTCGTTACTATATGACATAACACTACTATGTGCGTCGGCTTTATATTTTTTTGATTTTTTTTTAATTATGTATGCTCATTTCAAGCTTGGTCAACCCTCTGCTTGACCAGCCGAAAAGCTTCTAGAAGGAAACACAGAGATTCGACCTAGGCTGCTGGATCGACGCCTTCTAGAAGGAATCGTGCATCGGACGGATGCGCTCGTAGCCACATCGATCCGCGAGACGCTCGTTCTGCGCTCTGATTGGTTGGTCCGTTGGCCACATGGATCGGTGGTTTCTATCTGTTCTACATATGATTTCTTTGCTGTTAAGTATTAAACCATGTTATTTAAATAAAAAAATATAAAAAATAGAAGAATTATTCAAAACATAATGAAACTTCAGATTTATTAGAGCGATGATTTTTATCTGTTTTACATATGATTTTTCTATTAAACCATGTTATTTAAATAAAAAATTAAAAAAAATAGAAGAATTATTCAAAACATAATGAAACTTCAGATTTACACTATATATGTAGAATAGATGTCTAGGAAATTAATTTGGCTGATTTAGACAAGATGCCAAAAAATGTTGAAGCACAAATGGGGGTATTTACCCTAGCTTCGGACCTCATTTGAAGCACATTTCTCATTAGAATAGAGCGATGGTTTCAAATGAGCATAAATAATTCAAAAAAAAATCAAAATGACATGAATCCAACGCAAATGTTGTTTTATGTGATATAGTTGCTCCTCAAATTTATTTGGATAATTTTGACAAGGTAGAATTTTTCACGAAATTACAAACGGGGGTGTCTACCCTAGCTTGAGACCTCATTTGAAGCATATTTTCCTAAAATTTTGAAACGACTTGGTTCAACATCATCCAACATTATTCAAACATCATCCAAACTATGTTCTAACTTAGATACATCACCAGCCAACATAAATACAACATTATTCAACAGAAATACAACACCAACTTAGTCTAAATAGCGTCGGGGCTTCTTTGTGATCCTTGGCTGTTTTGGTGGCCCTTTGCTCCTTGTGCTCATCTTGCTCACAACTTCTCGTCTTCTCCTCTTGGTAGTCGTTACCTTGGCCTTCTTCTTTGAAACTACACCAGATCTGTACAAAACATAAAGGATCATGATAAATAAATTAAATGAAAAATGAAAACTAGTGAGATCATGGCAGGATTTACATACCCATCTAAGCTTGTAACTGGTGAGATCATGGCAGACTCGTCCAATGGAGCATCCAATGAAACTGGTGAGATCATGGCAGAATCATCGACTGGAGCATCCAGCGGATCATCAGCTGGAGCATCTGGAGCATCTGCTGGAGCATCTGGAGCATCAGCTGAATCCTCAGCTGGATCATCAGCTGGAGCATCTGGATCATCGAATGGAGCATATGGAACATAATGGACTTGATCATCATTTGAATAATCAGTTGGATCATGTACTTGATCATCATTTTGATCTGGAGCATCATCTGAATCACTTGACTGCTGATCATCATTTTCAAATGTTTCATTCGGCTGCTGATCATCATTTTCAAATGCTGCATCCGGCTGTTGACCATCATTTTCATCAGGCATAGTCTCTCCAAACCCTGGATCTACTGCGTTATCACAATATTTGCCGAAATGACCAGTCCCACCACACCTTGTGCACCTACGCACCCTCGCTCCAACTCCACCTTCACTGCGACGTCGGTGTCGACTCTTCCTCGATCTACCTGCAGCTCTCTTCAGAACCGGAGCACAAAGTTTGAATCCAGGGTCCACTCTATCCCATTGGTGTTTTCCCTCCAAAGCAGGCAAGGCATGTGCATATGTGGCTCTGAACATTGCTACAGAGTAGTAATCATGGACATACTGCTGTATATCCCCCGCTGGACCTGTGAAAAGAAGTGATGAAAAACAAGGCATGAATTCATGGCAAACCAGTTATCTGCCATTGCCTACAACTGCAAGTTTTCTCTTCTAAATCCGCTGGGTATCTCCATTCTTTGTTACTTTTATCAAAGAATGATACCTCTGATTTGGTATCCGAGATAAATCTCATGTTCATATTCAAGCCCTCTGTTTTTTGCTTCAACACCTTCATCTCGGCGTATTCTATCCTTATCCTGTCAAGCAAATCTGCCAAATAAAGATCCTTCAGTCTCCGGATCGTTGAGTTGAAAGATTCTGCAAAATTATTGTGCACATAGTCAACTTTGCTCACTTCACTGAATTGGCTTCTAGCCCATAACTTCGAGTGGTGTGTTTCCAAGTATTTCTTCACTTTCTCATTTGTGTACAACTGCCTCATTTGGTAGTTGTGCTTTCTCACACTGCAAGTCAAAAATGCATACCATAAATTCTCGGTAAAAAACTTTCCTTTGAATTTCTTCACAAAATTTGCAGCAAGGTGAAGCATGCATTCCCTGTGCTCTACTCCTGGGAACACATTATCCACGGCCACTTCTAAACCTTTGCATGCATCTGTGTGGATTACCAATCCATTGGGATGTCCAATAGCCTGGCGCAGATTCTGCAAAAACCATGTCCAGCTCTCCTCGGACTCTGTCTCCAGCACACCGTAGGCAACTGGAAAAACAAAACTGTGTGCATCAACTGCACAAGCTGCTACTAGCTGGCCTTTAAACCTCCCTGTGAGAAAAGTAGCATCAATAGCCAAATAAGGCCTGCAGCCTACCAAAAAACCCAATTTACAAGCTTGAAAGCACACAAAAACCCTCCTAAAGCATTCCTTGGTCTTTGTCACTTTATTCAATGTGTAATTCACGGGGTGGTGATCAATTTCAACAACACTACCTAGGCTTGTTGTAAGGACCCCAGACCGGCAGTCTGAAACCCTACGTATGCATACATTCACGATCCCAGAAAGATCAGTCGTGAACAACATACACAGTTGGCATACAGAAATACATCATCCATTACACGAATACATAAAGGTATTACACAAATGATCACATGATCAAGTTTAACGCAACTGCCACAAGGACAGGCAACTTAATCAAACACAGCGGAAGACAATTAAAACACAACGTAGATGAGCCCAAGTCACGCCTTAACCTACAGGCTGCTGACCCGGAGACGATCCTAGTTCGCAAAGCCGTCAACTCCGTACTTCTCTTCATAGATCTCCTTCGGAGACTCCTTCTCCAAATCTGATAAGTAGATACCAGGGGCGAAACCATAATGAGTACATTTGAATGTACTCAGCAAGACATCCATCATGTCACTTACCAACATGCAAATATGCTTATATGGTGGAATAGGTAGGATATAAATAGGGTTCACTATCAATGGTGTTCATATATGATGACACCACAGTTGCAGTCAGGTTTATCTGTATCTTCGTTGAAGAAGATACTTCAGAAGAAAATAAAATAATATAGTTTTATTTCTCTTGTAGATATCACATGTACAAGAGGTTTTGTAAAACTTTGTTAAAGAATATTTTCTCTTTGCAAAACTTCTTGGAATCAGTTTTCCAGAATTCTTGCTTAGAGTAGAAAAGGTTTTCTTTGCAAAACACTTTGTTTTGTATAACAACATCTGGCTTTTCATCATTGACGATACCTCCACGGTATACGTTTCCATTCCTTTCCGAACTTCACCAGTTCAACACTTCCTTTCCAAAATTCCCTTTTCAAAAACTTCCTTTTTGAAAACATTGACACAATGCTAGCTACATGGCCATTCAACTGTCCATATCCGAGGACGCGGCTTCTTCGAAAAAGTTGTACTCTGCAGAGGTGTACACATCCACCAGATCCAGTACACCTACCGTGAACAACCACGGACTGTAACAACAGTATGTAAACACCAGGTATCTGATCCTAACCATCCACTATGTTCAAGCTAGTATATGCCTATCTCTCAGTTGAGTTTTGCCACATCCCCGGCACCGAGCTAATCCCCGCCAAGCCAGGATGCCTCATCTGATGCGTCCGGAGGGAAAATTAATCCCACACTTTATATGTCTCCACGACATTCGGTTCAGAGGATCGCATCCCCTATAGAACATTGAGATAGCACACACTAATAAGAACAAACTTCAAGTTAAGCCCCTTGCCCATGTTGGGGTAGGGTGGCAGTACGGTAAAGGTTGTCCGGCGAAGACTAGGTTATGTGTCATTTTTGAAAACACCACTTTCTCAAAAATGACCACTTCCACATTCCTCCGGAGAACAAGGATCCGCCTTTTCTCCGGGTTTTTCCGTAAAGCCTTTGTTTTGTAGAATCACAATTTTTGGGTGTCCACTTAGGGACTAGTATATTTGATGGTAATAAATACCATAGGGTGGCTTATGGGCTTGGTATTACCAAGTTTAACTACTGGCATGATAGTAACCTATATATAGTATAGTAGTAAATTCCACATCAAAAATAGTTTTGATAATCAAGTTTTTGTAAAACTTCAGAGGTAAAACATGCATGATAGATAATGATAAGTATTGTATCAGCAAGCATCAGGATGGCTTGCCTGGTATCTCCTTGTGTCCCTGGTTTTGGAGTGACTGGAACTTGAAACAGAGCTTCACGACACTTCCTTCCTCTTCGTTTTCTAACGCCGTAAAAGGAATAAAGGACACACATTCAGAACCAATCAAGGCAAGCAACCATATGTAACAATACATACAGCAAGGAAATCTAATACTAACAAAATCACTCATTTATTAATTGAGGCAAACAATCAAACAATCCTACTTGGCAGAAATGCCATTTAATAAGACAACTGAAGGTTGGAGGGACATATCTCACAACCTTAATATCATGGATTCAGTGGGTGTGCCACTCTCATACCAAGATATTAATAAACCCAAAATATACTTAGTTTCACAAGGGTGAGACTACTAAAAGTATATAAAACATGCACCACATTAATCATGGCAATGGGTCTATCAACCAAACAACAAAAAGAATCAGGTAGCTAATCTGCTAAGCCTAAATTCACATCAAGAATAATTAAGACACATGATTTGCAAAAGTTACTTGTACAAATCAGTGGGCCTACACAAGGGTAACAAGGTAATAGACTCATCACAAACACACAATTTCTCATAGTGAGAACAATAGAAACAATGACTAAAAAGGAGGAATCCTATAGACATGTTTCTACTAAAAGTTTGCTATGCAAGCATGCATAATAAGTAAAGTACTAAAATGCAAACAAGGAACCATGTTATCATAATGGTAAATGAAAACATGTCCTTATGCAAGGATACATAAACATCTACCAAACACAGGTTGGCAGGAAAAATAATTCAACACAAAAACTGCTAAGGAAACTAGTATTACTTAAACATGAAGAATCAATGGATGAACTTCAATAAAATAATTGGAATGCAACCAGAGGGTCCATGTCATAAAAACAGTAGTGAAAAACATCTATTCTTGCTATAACAAAATTATCCCATTTTAGCAAAACAATGCATCAATTTGCAGGGCAACTCCTACATACTAGTGGTAATAAAAAGGGCATTACTAGAGGAATCAAACAACACTCCAAGAATGTATTTTTCCTAGCAAGCCACACATGATTACAACCACTTACAAACAGAAGCATACCCATTTTTGTTTAGCACAAAAATTCCCAAAGCAAAAATACTAGGCACTCATTAGTTAGAGAACTATATAAAAGAAACACATCTAGTGTGGGGGAAATTATGTTTCCACCAAAAATGCAATGAAACCAGTGGGTGTTCCACTAGCATAGCAAAGCATTAAGAGGTCACAAAGCCTCTGGTCCATTTGCTAAAAATTAACAAAATACTAAACTAGCATCTAGTGCATTAACCATACTAGTAGAAAATAATAGGGTGCTAAAAATAAGCAAGGTAATGCTACTCATGCTATTATTCCCACACAAGTGAAAACTTTAGTGGTCAAGTACTCATAAAAACATCACCAAAATGTTACTGGTCCTATGAGCACAACACAAAAATACGTGGCTACACAACCACAAATTTTTATGCCAAAAATTCTACACATGAGAGAATTTTTCCATAACAATCTCATAGCCATCACAAAGCTACTCATGCTTTTCTACCAACTCAAATGCAAGATAGCAGAGGTGATAACCACACAATATAAGTATCAACATGGTACTGAATCTAATATCTCAACACAACAATTCAATCACTTGCACACAAATTAATCAATCAAAAATTATATGCAAGTAATAAACTAGGGAATAACATATGCTACTTACATAAATTCTATTTCTTCTCAACTCAAGTCCACACAATCTAACATGCTAAAATAGCTAAGTAACACTTAGAAAACAAGTTCACACAACTTATACATGCTAGAAAAACAATATTGCAACACAAAAATATCATCACACAATTTAAATAGCTAAAATGCCAAAATGGCAGAAACAAGCATTTTAAAGATCTGTCCACCAAAATTTCTATGATGCTCTAAAAATTAAACCCTTCTAGGTTTGGATAGCCCTAAACATATACAAGACCATCCAATTTGGTTTGCATCAAAATTCATCTTTAATTAATTTATAAAAATCACCAAAGTGCTCTATGGTGTTTTACCAAATTGCATGCCATTTCAAAAATACTAGGAATTTGGAAGCAAGGTTAATTGCTCCTGTTAGGAAATTTCAAGGGCTTTCCAATTCAATTGGCCTCACTTCATTCTGAGTTGTGAAATAAAACTGGTGCTCATTTTGGTGTTTCTGGTACCTGTTGCCAAATCATTTTTCATTTCAAATCTATTCATCCAAAAGTAGATCTACAAGTTGGAGATGGTTTAGATTTAGTTTCTTTACATCTGTAATTTTTGGTTTGGTCAAAATCATCTTTTAGGTTGCCTTTTAGAGCCAAAAGTAAACAGGTAACATTCTGTAAAAATTAAAATGGAAAAACAAACTTTACATGGGCCAGATCTAGAGTGGGCCGGCCAGATCTTTTTCCACCGCGACAGATCCCAGCCACTGAGGCTGACGCGCGGGCCAGGCTGCCACGGGGCTGCCACGCAGGCGATGCGCGGGGCCACCAGCCGGTTCAAATCCACGCGCGCGGGTCAAGGGCGGCTGGCGTCAGCGTGACGCCACCGCGGCGTCACCCGCCGGCGGGGAGATCTCCGGCGAGGCATAACCGACGACAACGACCATCGTTTCGCGATTCAAAACCATCTACGTGATGCCTACTACACGGGGAACCAACTGAGAGGGGTCTCGTTTCCAGGGAAGTGGCCGTAAAGCGGCGGCGACGGCGTGCGGCGGCGGCCGGACGGACACGCACGGCGCCGCGACGAACTAAAGGGAGAGGGAGAGGGAAAATGCACGGCGGGGGTCCGCCTGCTTACCCTAAACGCGTAGAGGTGCTCGGAGAAGAAGGAGGGGGCTCGAGTCGCCGGGAATCCGTCGCCGGAGTCCGCCGGACCCGCAGCACGGAAGTGGATGGCGCGGCCACCTCGATGTGCTACGGCCCGATTCCTTGTGCACCGAGTACACCCACGACAAGGCGAAGACGATGAGCCACTCCTTGGCCGGCGGCGAGCCCACGTTTGGCCGAATCGACGGTGAGCGTTTAGTTAGGGTTTTCGGGTTGGGGAAAAAATGTACAGTAGAGAGAGAGCTCGATGGGGGGGAGAGTGAGGGAGCAAGGAGCAGACAAGGCACATGGGGGGCCTCTTTATCCTCAATGATTCCTTCTCATCGAAGCAATGGGGTAGGGGTGCTGTTTTCTACAGAGAGCTAGAGGTTGAAGATGACTCGGATAACATCTAGGTCCCTGGAAATTTACAAGTGGGTCCCTGTCCTCTCTGAAAAATGCTGTTTTCCCTAAGCAAACAAAGTCAAAATTTGAAATCCTTTTGCCCAAAATTCTTATTGGTTAATATACACAACATATGTGAAAATTGGCTCAATTAGATAAACTTTATAATTCAAAGTTGTTCAAATTTAAATTCTTACACAAATGGACATTGAATTTATTAACCTACTTAGGAGCTTCCAAAAATGATAATTTTTGGCACACAATCCTTATTTGATGTGTTCCTTATGTGGTAGAAAATTCAATTCTTTTTGAGTTACTTCATAGAACAAACTTGTTCAAATTTCAAAAAGGTGCTGTCAAGAAAACAGGGGTTTTTGGCAACTTAAATTATTCAAAAACTTGTGCCCTTTTGGTTTTCATCCTTATTTATGATATAGAGCATGTGGTATTTATTTCATGGCATTTGGAAAAAGTTTGTAGAACAAACTTGTTCAAAATCCCAATTGTTTCTGTGGAGAAAACCCATGTTTTCAGGACTTTAATGGATTCAATTTTTGGTCTCCTCTTGTGTGTGTTCCTTATTTGATATAAGGAAGCAATGGTATGAATTTCAGATCATTTGATGGAAGTTTACAGAAGTAACTTGTTTGAGTTTTCTGTTTATGGAAATATTGGAATTTCTATTTAATAAGGCACTTGGCTTTTCTTTAGCAATGCTTTGCCAAAATATTTATGTGACTAGAGATAGCAAGTCAATGCTCTCCAATACTTTTGTTCTTAAGCTTGGCAAGGTTGGAAAAACATTTGATAATATTTTGGTGAAGCATTTAAGAATGCCTCTTTTTCTGATAATCCTTTATGGAAATTTATTAAGTGTTTCTTCTTTCTTAAATTAGGTCTTGGAATAATATTCAACAAGTATTGGATTCCTAATATGTTTTTGGAAAACTCTTTGATCAATATTTACTTTAGAAAATATTGTCAAAGTCATTGGAACAAGATGTTGAATATTTTTAGATTACTGCTTTGCAATCTTTTTAAGTTTGTTTTCAATTTCTTAACCATGTAAGATTATATAATTAGTTTGTTTAGTTGCACTCAAACAAACACAAACAAACACAACCAAGGTTTATTAGTCAAGCAATTAGCAAAACAACAGTGTTATCAGGTATTCCAAAATTGGGATGTGACACTTGTCGTCTCCACTTCAGCTTTGAATGAATACAACAACTGAAAACTTTCATTCCAGTTACCATGGATAGATTCCAATCCTTTATTTTTACCACTGAACACCCTCATGTATGGTAAATCTATCTTGAACTTGTCTTTCATGTTTTTCTGCAATTGCTTTGCACTCACTTGATGGTTTTCTGCCACCCATTTTTTACTTCATCCGCCACCCATCTTGACTTGGCTCTGCTGATTGTTTGCTTCCTAAGGGTTGATTCTCCGCATGTGTGGGGAAAATGGTTCACTTTTACCTGAACATTGGTGCTGCCACGCATTTTAGATGCGTGCATCCTCCATTGACAATCTTCAGACACACAGCGCACGGTGTAGCGCCTTTTATCGCTCTTGTCAACTTTAAAGGCACGTTCTACCTTCATGCAGTACGTCACAAGTGCATTTCTACACTCAGCCATGGAAGAAAAAATGCAACCTTCTGCCATAAGAGGGTTCGCAGGGTTCCATTCAACAGGTGTGCGGTCTTCCTCTTCTTCATCGTCACTGTCAGACTCATATTGGATTTCAGCCCGAGGTGTCTGTCTTAAATTCTGAATAACATCAGGATATAGCCTGTCTTCATCATCCGCATAAATGCAGGCATCCTCCTCCACTTCAACATGAACCCTTCTCCCAGTGCCCACACTTGTCGAGCCACCACGTCGAGTTGGTTTTGAACTGTTCTGGCTGGAGTTGACAGTACGACGTGATCGTCCTGCCACAGAAGATGAACCCGCCACCGTGTGTCCAACTGCCGGCACAACCACATCATTTTGCAGCTTCACATTAAAATTCTCTGCCTCCTTATGCTTAGCAAACATGGTAGCGAGCTCTTCATCATTACTAATTTGGATCCAATCTTTTCCCCCATCAAAGTATCTAAATTCCACTTCATCATGCAAACCCCAAGGATATGGGCTGCAAATTGTCTCCCCAAATTGTCTGAAACTCCAGTTACAATCCATTGGGACCGAATAACTGAAACCTCCTTGGTATTTCTTCTTACTGTCTGCATCGACGGTGTAGCGCTCCCTTCTAACGTTCATCAAGAAAGCAAACCGCAACTCCATCCTAACCCACGAAAACAGAGACGCAATCAGCTGCAAATCAATGGCATCCCATGTCAAATCGACAATTCAAAGCTCAGTACTTACCCAATGGGAACCCAATCGTGGACGCGGCGCGTCTCCGGCCCCATGGCGCGGACGCTCTCCATTTCATTCGCCCTATCCATTTCGTCGAGCAGGTGGCGGGCAGAGTGGTGGAACAAGCGCCCCACCAGCGGCGTCGCAGGACGGCCCCGGCGGTGAAGCAGGTGGCCACGCGGAATGGCTGCGGCGGTGCAGGTGGTGATGGCGGCGCAAATGTGTGCTGCTGGCTGCGACAGAGGTGGCGGTGGGGCGCTGGCTGAGGAAGGTGGCGGTGGAGCAGACGGTGGTGGCACCGCAGGTGCTCGTGGCGCAGCAGGGGGTGCTGCGGAGGTGGCGGCGGCGAGAGCGGCAGCGCACGACGGCGGGGCAACTAAATTGGGCGGCAGCGCACGACGGTGGTGGCGGGAAGCTCGGGTGTGGACTATTCAGATTAGTCAACTAACTGCGCGGTCCCACCTGTAAGCTCCGGACGGTTTCAACGAACTGGCAGTCCCACCCGGACCCACTGCGCGAAACGGAGTCTGACTCCTCCGGGCCCACTTTGCCTAACGGATTCGACTCCAAACTTACCGTTCCAGCCTCTCCAAAGTAGTTGCGCACAGACTAGGGGCAAAACTGAGCTCGATTCGGTGCTAGGGGTAAAACTGAGTAGAAGTGGACCGCTGTGGGCAATTCGATAAAAAGCCCAAGGACTTTTCTTTGGGTGAATTACTCCCCTACCTTTCTTGATGCATGTATCAAAAAGGATTGTAATCCCGACTAGTTGTTTTGGAAGCGGCAAGTTTTAGAAGTACTCTTTTCCTCTCTAGGATACCTATGGGGACTAGAAGGTTTTTAATGAGGCGGCTTGCTGACCTAATATATGCTTGGTTATTTCAAAAAAATAGAGAAATAGTTTAATAGTTTATTTGATGATTTAAACACTGCAAATGATATATATTCGTCAAGAGCGATGGTCCAAGTTAAGGATGTTTTTAACGCCATCATTAGTAGCTAACTTTTAGACGGAAGGCTTGAGCAGAGCTCAGCTTTAAATTAATAAAGCCAACAGGCTAGTTCCACAAGTACAACATAGACGCTCGGCTAATTACACATTTCCCCCCTATCTAGATCTAGCTTATACTCGGTATTTAAGCTATATATATAAGCATTAGGGTTGGGCCGGTGGCTCCCTCCACTTGTGCATAGCTCCGCCGGTGACAAGGTTCTCACGTCGCCACACATACCTATAGCTTTAATTATTTCTTACCCCACTTGCAAGTGAAGACATCGCACTAAATAACCTCCTCCTCGATCCGTAACTTCACAATTCTTAACCCTACCCCGGCAAATGAACTCCTATATTAATGATCAACTAGTTGAATACCCGTGCGTTGCTACGGGACATCATGTTTACTATGTGAACTATTGATTCCATCATGTCTACCTTATAAACTATTGATATATGATATTATTGACGTAATTAAACTAATCTAAAAGTGTTTGCACTTTAACAGTGATTGACGTGTATTGTGGCCAAGGAGACTTGCTCATAGCAGGAAAAGTTTAGAAGAGAAATAAAAAATAGAGAATAATTATGTGTGTGAACAATTGTGATTTCAGCAAAACAAAAACTTGAATGGCTAAACTTTGGAAGTTGAGGTAGACGGTGGAACGAGAGCAGAAAGACTACAAGAGTTGGACCCTAAACTCCAACCTAACGTTTTTCGAGATAAAATTAGATCACATAACAGTTTAGTTTTAAATGAGGTCCTCAGTGTGGATAACACCGTATGATATCTAACAGTCCCGGATCTAGAAGACCGCCCAGACCCTGAAGGCACAGGCCGAACCTAGGACAGACACTTTGATTGTTGCATGTGGAGTGGCGGCGCTTCGCTATGATCTTACAGATGAGAAAGAACATAATGAAGTTTATAGATAGTGTTTGCTCACCTAACTTGCTAATAATACATCCTGTATATGTAATTTCCTGTGGTCTATATGCATTCAGGTTCATGAGTGCAAGGTACAAACCTGAAAAAGAGACTAAAACACAAAGTTACCAGAAAACAACAAAACCGCGAAAATACATCATGTGTTTTTTCGACAAAATATGATGACAATCTGGAGCTGAAATCTAAGAGATCAATAGAGAAGCCATACAATATTTATGATATACTAAAAAAAGTATGGTATTAGCACGCACATGGAAGTCGATGGAGACATTAAGACTCGGGTATTTGTCCTCCAATGAAACAACAAATATGAATAATGACAATGTATTGCAACAGATTAGTTGCAAATATTTTAAAAACTAAAATCCACCAAGTGAAATATATTGATATTAACACGTAAGCAGTGTATCTCTCCCGCTCAGATCCACCTATATCTCATTTTTATTCTCACTCATGTCAAGTGAAAACAAATAAATCGACACGGATTGGCCTAGCGCTTAGGTTCACCTCAATCCAACATATCTACTCGAAAGAAAATAGTCAAATACGTACGTCTAGCTGACATCGCCGATGTCTAGTGCGTCCTTTCGGGTCAGGATAGCATCGGTTTACATGTGTCAGCATACATCAATTGTCATCAAACATATTTACATTCAGACTTATAAATAAGTCATAAGCATGTATATAATTACTCACTTGGTTAATGGTTAGGTCCAGCATCATGCAGCTCAAGAGGATGATCAATTGTGACACTTAGTAACACAACCGATCTAAAAAAATTACTTGCTACCACCACCTGCATGTGAAAATTGATTGAGCATTAACATATCACAATGTTTATATTTAACATGTGTCGTAACTATAGGTCTATTAGCACACAGAGATCATATCTATGCCATACATGACCAATTCTATCCACTATCATAAGTGCAATAAGAAAACAAACATGTTCAAGAAAAAAAGGCAACTAACCAAAGAAAAATACCATTACTAATTCTGGAAAAAGTATGATGGACATCGTTCTCCTTTGTAATGCCTGAACAAAATTTTACATGCTGCAAATTTATTACAGGAAGCCGATCAAGAAAATAGCAACAAATTGTCGAAAAGGCATGCCATGTTTTAGGATACACCTCCGAAAACCATACAAGGATTAAGAGATCATATTTATGATCAAATGCACTGACTAACTTCAGTTAGATATTGTAGAACACAACCATGAATAATTGATCTTGTTATACAGATATCTTTCATTGTCATTTCCTCTCCGTGGACAATAATTTGACTTCAACATCAATAGATAGAACATGTTAGTGAGTACATCAAACATTCAAGTTAAATAGATTGGTTCTTGTGCATACGAAAGAAATTGTAATCAATCCAGTTATATGCATTTATGTAGGCAATATGGCAATGATTCAGTGTATCCATACTATCTGGCAAGTTCCCAATATAAAATGCCATCATGCATAGTGCCCTGCATGGAAAAAAAAATCAAGGCAAACCGTTGGCATCGTGGTTCTTGATGCGTGCAAACAAAAATTAATCTACTCAAGGCTTGTATTATTCACTTGTTGAAAGAGCGCATACGGGTAAAAAAAATCTTTCAGCTAAGTTTGAGGCTTACAATCTTGAAACCCACAATCGAAAGTGACAGGTAGGCATTGGCTCTGCAGTAAACAATCCCACCAACATTTTTTATGATCTATAAAGAAATCTAGAGGCTGCCCAAAGTTTAGAAAAGTGACGGGTAGTAAAATAGGAAGAGAGGTGAACTTACTGGATCACAACTTAACCGTGTTTGGAAGTTGATAGCTTTCTATTTTTTGACTGGGTAGGTTCCGTACCAGATAGAATTTGGTTGTAAGCAACTATAAACATCGTGTCCCTGTAGGCTCTATTTAAACCTCTATTCCTACATACAAAGATATGAACACTTGTGATCTCCAAAATCAAATGTCGGATGTTATATCGAGACCTCATTTTGTACTCTTCTCTTGCAACAATTATTGACATTCAGAAAAAGCCCTACAAAAACGTGGCCAAGAAAGAAGCACTTAATCAACATGGTTGATCCACTCATTCAATAAACTTGAGAGTATACATATTTCTTGATTTTTAAGCACTGTCTTGCAAGATAGAATCACCAACTGAAAAACTCTAATTTCAACAAGTAAACGATTAATGAATACCTCGAGAACGAAAAATAGAAAGCTATCAATTGAAATGAATAGGGACAACTTGGAGCTATCATGGCCAAATTCTGAGTGAATGGAAAGAAAGCAGCATCGTGTAAATTCCAAGAGAAAACCTTCACTCTGTTCATGGACCAAGAAGGTCCCGCCGCAGCTTTCATCGTCGCCCATCGAAGCCCCCAAGACTTCTACAAGATGAGTTGGTCAGCTATGAACTCGCCGTACTGTACAAAAATTTGTATTATTGATGAGAGGTGCATCCTTCTTCTGTCGGTAGATTCTACCCAGTTTCACATGAACAAAAGTAGATCTGTTGTTGAAAACATTTTCAGTCAAATAGTCAGATAAGAGATGGAATAGAATGGAAAAAAAAGCCAGGTCCACTATGATTTACAATGAATACTTGTATCACCAATTTTTACCATACAAAAGTTGATCGCTTCAAATTGCTCATGACAGAGGCTGAAAGCAAGATGCTGCATTACGTTAAATAAACCACGAATAGATCTTTCTTGATATATAGGGGCTGATAGCACTACCTGTGTTCCTCAGCAACATGCAAAGGTAGTTGCTCGGCTCAACATGAAAGCCTCAGTAGGTCCAGGATGCGAGTTTTGGATGTGGTGTCCGCCAGGATACAGCCGTTGTTGGCGGCCAGGGCGACACGGTGGGTTCCCTGGAAGCGAGCCGGCGAGCTGGTGCGACTTGCCCTGCGGTGCCGGACGCATCGAGTAGCTCCCTGACGGGGAGACGGTGCAACTTGCCCCGCAGTGCCGGACGCGTCGAGACGATTCCTGGCGGCGTGCAGCGTCGAGAGGCTGCGCCCTGCAGCTCCAGGGCGTCGTTGATCATGCAGTAGCGAGGATCTAGCGGTGGTCTTGGCGTTCCTGGACGTCTACCCGTGTATCAGGTTGTGGGATCACATGCCTTGTGGACCACGGTGCGTCCCTGCGTGGCGTGGTGATTTGTTTGCCTTCATTTCGTAAACAAGGCAAGCGATAAATAAATTTAATAGCGCGATGTAATTAGCTCGCAATTAACGCTAACAAGGGGCAGACGATAGACGAGCGTGCGACGGTCTGGCAGACGACGTACCAACGTACGTTGAACTGCAATTTAATAGTAAAGATTTAAGCTAGAATCGGTCTGAGTTGACCTTTTGTGTTGTATACCTCCCTGCACTCTCTTTGTACGAACAGCATAGGCATTGCTCTACCCTCACAGAAATTATAACAGCCTCTGGATGCGAATTGGACAGCCTGGATAGATCGTGGGGTGTCCATCTTGTTGTGCCATTGCTGTCTGCATTCATACATCAAGCTTGTGTTTAGAAATTTGCAACCTGACACACATCTGAAAATGACATGAATTATTGAACAGGACTTTGCTAGACAAATATTTTGTATTCGACATATAGATAGCTTCCATCAGATAATCCTCTCTTGTACACCATTTGTAAACAAAAGCAAAAAAGTTAAAAATACATCGCTGTTGTTTTTCGTCCAAAAAAAAATATCGTCTACTCTCAACTCTGAATTTGTATCTTGGTGTCAGCTCCATGCCTGATTCTATTAGTTTTGTCACTAGGTGTATAGGTCGAACAAACGGTTCTGACCTCTCCTGCCTTACGCATATTCAAGACATAATCTCATCCACTGTGTAACTTATCATATAATTTACTCCATCGCTCCTTTTTAGTCTGCATATTAGGACTTTCCTAAATCACACTTTCCAAAGTTTGACCAATTTTATAGTAAAAAATAGCAACATTCATCATACACAATTTATTGAAAAGTCTTACTAACAGCAGTGTCAGACATATCAGGAAACATTTAAATTCATTTTATGTTTTATTATACCGATCAATGATCAATAATGCCACACCTATGTAAATTTATGTGACATGGAGGTTCCCACTACGACAGGAGGTATGTGAACAGCTCCTAATTAGGTTCCAATAAACAATTTCCGTTTTCAGGACATATTCGCAGGTGGCACAGAGACAACAGCAATCGTTTTGGAGTGGGCAATGTCAGAGCTTATCTGTCATCCTAAAGCCTTGGCTAAGGCCCAACTTGAAATCAGAGGTGTCTTAGGTGAAGGTCGAGCTGTCATTACCAAAGTTTTAAATAGCCGACTATAGCCCGGCTATAGCCAGGCTATAGCCTCCCGAGAGGGTCGGGGCTACGGCTAGAGCCTTCAGAGGCTATATGGAGAATAGCCGCTAATAGCCCGGCTGTATGGATATAGCCCGGATATAGCCTCTTAGCCCGGCTATATCCCGTCTAGGGGAGCAAATTGGTCCAAAATTTGTCACCTCCGTCAATTTCGGAGCCCAAATCAATCACCGTTGGTTGTTGAATTGTTGTTGTGAGATGCGAGTGCGACCTATAGCGATCTGGTTTCAGAACCGTTGAATTTTGTCATGAATAGTTGTTATTTAAACTCCTGATTGTTCGTTCATCTTGTATGACTATACTGTTACGTTATGCATTTGCGAATAATACTATATATAAACGACTATATGTTGTCTTAAATTTACTATTTTTTCAGTATTCTAGCAAAACGACTATATGGTTATAGCCCGGCTATAGCCCGGCTATAGCCTTTCGTAGCTTCTGAAAACGCCGGGGCTATATGCAATAGCCCGCTATTTAAAACTGTGGTCATTACTAATTGCGACCTTGCTGAACTCCACTACATGAGGATGGTCATTAAGGAGGTTTTCCGGTTGCATCCACCTGGTCCACTAATCCAACGGAGGAGTAGAGAGGACTGCAAAGTTATGGGTTATGATATCCTCAAGGGAACCAACGTATACATTAATGTTTTTGCAGTCTCAAGGGATCCACAGTACTGGAAAAATCCAGAAGATTTCATGCCCGAGAGGTTCGAGAATAGTAACATGAATTATGGTGGGACATGCTTTGAATTCATCCCCTTCGGATCTGGGCGACGACAATGTCCCGGGATTCAGTTCAGCTCGTCGGTCTTCGAGGTTGCATTGGCAAACCTTCTGTATTACTTCGACTGGATGCTTCCTGAAGGGGCTAGCATGGCTTCGTTTGACATGTCAGAAGAATTTGGGTTGAATGTACGCAGAAAGTCTCACCTACAACTAAGAGCTATTCCACATGTATGCCTCAAACCTATGGCATCCAAGATATAGAAAGCTCATATATCATCCATTGAATGTATCTCCTTTTTGTTTGTCCTTGATTAATTTACAGTTTGCGCCTTCATGTGTTCGAATATAAAATAAGCTCCTTGCATACATTGTGGTATTGCACTACTGTTTATATCAACATGTATATAGAGAGTGTAAAATGGATCCACGTTTGTCCTACAACATTAATTTTACACTCTCAATCGTCGGCTTCTCTTGTTCACTCTCGTTATTCCACCATGCATTGACAAGTCGTTCACCATGTCGGTGGCAGCCCACACATCCGGCCGGTTTGGCTTGGGCATGTTGATGCGTGGAAAATACGCTCATTTTAATCCATGTTTATATCGTATCATTGTCATGTAAATTGCCAACTCTAGACCTACTTATAATCACTGATTTTTATTTAGTTGTACAAATATCATTGGATAATATTTTTCTTCAAAGCGCCAAAGATAGCTTGTTGCTAGGGATCTATTGGAGCTTCTAGCCTTGGCAGCTAGAGTGGCTGAAGTCACATTGACGAACGGCATGGATGATGAATTTAGATGGAACTGGGAGGCAAATCACAAGTACTCAGCTAGCTCGGCGTGTCGAGCGTCGTTCGAGGGTAAGATCAAGTTGAATGCGCCGGCCAAGTGTAAGGTTTCCTCTGGCTGGCAGCGAGAAATAGATGTTGGATGGCTGACAAGGTGATCCGTCGAGGTATGCCACGCCCCGCCTGCTGCCCCTTGTGTGACCAGCATGGGGAGGATATAGATCATTTGCTCCTAGGTTGTGTTGTAGCCATAGAGGTTTGGACGATGTTGTTGAGCCGTTTGGGTGGGCAGCTTGGGCCTCGGGCCCGGAAGGAGCGCCTGGTGGATTGGATGCCGGCAAGGATTGCAGCCAGGGTGGACAAGCGGGACTTGTCGACAGCGATAAAATTTGGTCTGTTGGTTCCTTTATAGGCATCGAAATGGTGTGATTTTCGAGGGCCTTCGGTGGAGAGAGCGCTCTGGGCCATTGTCATAGAGGCAGAGCTGTGGCGAGTGGGCGGGCTATTTAGAGGTAGATTAGGCCACGTATAGAGGTCGAAGATTGGTGAGTGATTCACTAGACTTGTACGGGTGGATTGTGTCTCTAGTAGTGTTTGTGTCATACATGTTGTAATGAGCCTTTTGACCTCTTCTTATATGAAACTGATATGTTTCCCATCTCGTATCTCTTAAAAATACTACTTCCGATTCACATCCAAATTAGAAATAGTTAAGATCTCTGAACCATTTCTAATGTATTGTATATATTATGATAATTTCAGTAATTATACATGACCACCAGCCCATCACTTTTCGATTTTGTACACCGCATTGGAGAATGCTCCTACCAAGGCTTGACCTATTAAATTATACATGGCCATCAGTCCACCACTCACCACTAAGGGCCTCTTTGTTTGGGCTGGCTGCGGCTGAGTGTGGCTGGCTGTGCTGCTGTGGGAAAGTAGCTGTGCAGTAAAATCTGCTGTTTTGAGTTTTACTCTTTGGCAACCGAGCTGGCTGTCTACTTGTAAAGTGGCGAATTATCTGAAACACCCTCCAAGTCACTCTAACTGTATTTTCTAATGATATGGATGTATGCATAAAAATCACTATATAGTTCCATATATGCAGAGTATAAAAAAAGTTAAATATTGCTTTCCTTCAAACTGAAAAAAGAGATCGCTATATAGTTTCATAGATTTTAATCGGGTGCTTAGACAAATCTTATGGATCATTGGGCCATTAGATTTCTACTCGTTCCAAACTTAATTATACAGTGATATTATTATTCAGAGTAGTAGTACTGGCTACACAGTGGCTAATGTACAACTAGTCCTAATCAACCTGTAGTAATACTGAGTACCCTCCATGGCCATCGATTGGATTAGTACACTAGTAGAATAGTTAACTGCACAACAAATGACTGCGGCGCGAATCACGAAATGAGAAAATGAAGGGCGCACGTACCGGTTTGGGTCCTGGATGGCATTTTCCTGTAAATAAGAGAACAAAACATGGCAAAGTATTATACCCGTTCGATTTCAAGTGGTCAACGCTTGGGAAGAACCTCCACAGGTGTTTTTTTTCTGTCTACGGCGGAACGACCTGCGTTGGCAAAACCCCACCGCGCAGCTACGCCTTTTGTTTCGTTTAGCCTACTTTTTTCTTCTTCTGTGGAAAGCACCTAGAAGCCCGAACAAAGAAGCCCTAAGGCCGGTAACTGGCTGGACAAACTTGCTTGTTCCCAGCAATTGTTGTCCTGTCAGTGCAAACACCAGTTGACTTTGGAAGAGCTGACTTTAGGAAAGACTAAAACCATTCATCTTTTGGTATAAAAAACTAGCTATATTGATTTAGGAAGAGCTGACTAGCACAATAATGATTTTTAGAGCAAGTGGAGTGCTTTGTTAATTAATCACAGCATCAGCGGTGCTTACATTGGATACACACTACAGGAATGGCGCTAGGTGCCGACGGCCAAATTCTATGCCGACGGCAATTTGTCAGGGCCGTCGGCATAGACCCAGTGAGGAAATCTCAAATTGCGGAAAAAAAATATTAGCAAGCTGACGGCTGCCGTCGGCATTGACCTAAGAGGGAATTCCGAATTGCGAAAAAAAAATTGAGCTTTGCAAGCCGTCGGCATAGCCAAGCTCAAATTTCTTTTTTTTTTTCACTTAATCACCGTTTTGATCATAACTTTTGCATTCCAACTCGTATTTTGACGTTCTTTACCTCGTTTCGAAAAGGAGAAACATATCTAAATTATCATGCATATTGTTAAAGCTAAATTCTTAGAAAAAAATAATGAGAAAGACCGCAACTAACAATAATGGGTTAACAGTTTCGTTTGAGAGGGTTGTGGGGCGTCTGAATCCAACCAAAATCTAGGTGGACCTAAAAATCGTGAGAAATAGGTAGTTGTGTACCTAAAAATGATTTTTTCAGAAAATCATGGGCAAACTACGAGGCACCTGTAGTTCAAATTTGACCCGTTTCCAACTGAATCGGCTGAAACTTGTGTTTTTCAAAAGAGGTGGGTGAAAACCTTTTCAGTGGAAACTAATTGTGTCGGATATATACCATATAGGGGTATATAAGATGGTAGTGAAAGTGCCTGGTTACCAGTGTGGCCCAAGTGGTAGTGGGCTGTGGTCCATTGGGCGGCCCAGTAACCTGACGCATAGAAGCCGGATTCTAGAAGAACCCGTATCACGGCCCATGTGATCTGGCTTGGAGGAGAAGACGGATTCCTTACTTTCCAAGTTATTGTTACCGTAGTCTTCTAGGTTTCCTATTCTGTAAGCCCTAATCCGGCTGTTATATAAAGCCGGACGGGAGATAAACAAACCAACGAATAACAGAGAATATATAGACCAACTCGCCGAGAAGTTGATCCTCTACGAGTAGCTAGATCCAAAACCTCACATTGTAATCCTGTTTCCAGGCTTTAGTCCTGATTAGTGAGAAGTGCAGGAGTAGACACGTCGTACTGTCGCGACGTACCGAACCTGGGTAAATCCTGTGTTTACTATCTACCACGCGATCCCATTACCCCACGCCTCTACCGTAGTCTCATGGCACCCCCGTCTATGAAAAATACTACGATGTCTCGACAGATGGCGCCCACCGTGGGGCAAACGACGTCAGGCGTGAAGTTCCGATCTGGGATACTTGGTGGAATCGGAAGATCAATCACTGTCGGAAGCTTGGAATTCAATGATGATGTCGGACGCTTCCTCGACAACGGATCCTACATACCGGCGCAAAACCACCTGGTAAGTGCCTGCGTGTTACCGATAGGATCTCCTAACATCTTTATCGGACTAACTGCAGAAGCAATGGGGTTTTGCGGTGGAAGCAAATTTATCCCACCCGCCCTATACCCAGTCGAGGATGACTATGATGCCGAATTCTGCTCAGGTCGCCGACAAAAAAGTGACACACACTTTATCGGCATGGTGCAGTCCGAAGTCGCCGAAAACACGGATGATGTAAACCCCGTGCAAGAGGCAGACAAAAACACACCCGTCACAGCAACGGAAGACCCGACACCCGTCATACGGGCGGAAGATCCGACATCCGTCAACGAGACGATGAACTCGGAAGCAGAATCCGTGCTAGCCGCCATTGAGGCGAGATTAGAGTCGGAAACCGGATCAGAGGATTTTGATTCCGAAGACGAAGACGCGGACGCCTTCGAAAGGAAAGTTAAATCTTTTCAAGAGGGATTCCATGAAGTGCTAATGGCAAAACCAGCTGATACCACGGATGTCGGCAGCCAGGAAAGCCCTAAAACCCCTCCGCCAGAGGAAGAGAGAGAAGACGGAGAAACTTCTCCGGTATTTCCCAATGTTAAGGAATCGACAGAGGATGAGCCTGTCAAAAAACCTCCCTCTTCCAAGAAAAAGCATCGTGCTGCTAAGAAACTCCAATACAAAATCCGGAAGAAAAAATCAGCTGATCAAGCTGATGAAAACCTGGAAGTAGGAGATGCTAGCGGAACAAAAGCTGCGGAGAAGAAAATCAAAGAAATCCTTGTTCCGCCAATGACGGAACAGGAAGAGCAAGAGCTGTTGCAAACTCCAGTGGGAGCAAATGAACCCCCTGAGATGCTGAAAGCCAGGAGGCAAGCTTTCCAAAGGCAACAGCAACATCTACTCAGATCTCGGCAACACCTCCAAAAAACCCAGGATGACATTAAGCTCATGAAGGAAGAAATAGAGGAGTACGAGAGAAAGAATAGATCTGGCATTAAACCTACAAGGTTACCCGGAATCGTAAGACCGGAAGTACTGCTGCCAAAAGAAAGGTTTCACAACCCATCTTGGCAAAAGCAGGTAAACGGCAAAGATGCCAGAGGCGAACCAATTTATAAAACCGCAGCAGAAACCGCGGAAGCAGCATTCGCCATCCTGAACAATGATCTGTACTCCAATGGTGAAAAACTTCAAGGGGTGTATGCTTTCCTAGGAAAAGCATTGCAACAACAACAGCGGGCCCAAGAGCGATCAGGAAGACTGCAGGATAACTCCGCCCTATGCAAAACAGCTACTTGCGCCGCTGGAGCACCTGGACCAGAGGAACCTGGAGATTCAGACAATTCAAAGGATAAAAAAGAGGATCCGAGAAAAGACAAGAAAAACCCCGACAATAGGGATGAAGCGTCCCGAACCGGATCCCATCCCCCGAAAGGTGGACTTAAACCCCACGATCGGGAAGAAAAATACCGGAATGACGGCAAAATAATGCCACCTCCGAGAAACCCAGCTGAGAAAGCCGGAAGATACGATACACCTCACAGGCGTGAGAGATCCCGGACACCCCCTAAGGATAAAGAAAGGCACAGGAGCAGGACTCCGCCTAATCCAAAAGGACGTGATCATGGAAGAGATAGGTACAATCCCGGAAAAGCGCGCCCGCGCAACAATGGAAAAGAAAGGAGTAGATCCCCTTCTGTCCATTCAGCCGGAAGATATTCCGCACACATTGATAGAGCGGAAAAGGATGATCTATACTTTGGTCCTAAGTGTTTCACTGACAGGATCCGAAGGATAACCCTGCATTCTGGCTTCGCCAAAGTTGGTCCAACCTACCAAAAATATACCGGTAGCACAAACCCGGACACCTGGCTCTCAGACTATTATACAGCCGTCCAAATCAACAATGGGACAGACCTGGAAGCTGTCAAGTTTCTTCCCCTAATGTTACTGGATGGAGCCAGAGATTGGATCAATGGATTACCATCAAGAACTGTCGACAGCTGGGATGATATGGCTAGAGTATTTACTCAGCATTTCCGGGGAACATACAAACGCCCGAACAGCATCAACCAGCTGAACCGTTGCACCCAATTCGAGGATAAACCATACGTGGATTTCATCTCCAGATGGACAGCAATGAAGAATAGTTGTTCTGGAGTAACTGACGTACAAGCAATGCATGCTTTCGTCAATGGCCTAAAACCCGGACTTGTACCGTTCATGGTTGGTTCCAAGCAGCATAAAGATCTCGGATCTATGCTTACAACCGCCAACGAGCACGCTGCAGCCGAAGACGACATCAGAGCAAGAGGAGGCAATATCGATACACTGATACTTGCTAATAAAACTCCTCGTTCTGACAAAAAAGGAACTCCACAAACAACGACAAAACCCAAGGAAGTCAACATAGCCTTTGGAAGCGAAAAAGGGAATAAGTGGAAAGGACGCAGCCCAGATCCAATCAATTACACTCCAGAGGAGTGGGAGAGGATTAAGTCGGAACCTTGTGTCCACCATTCACAATTTGGGAAACCCACCCATACAAACGCACAATGCCGGCTGAATAAGCACATGAAAGGCAATGCAGGATCCGGAAACAAGGGGAAGGGTTCCAAAAGGAAACCCGCCAAACAAAAGCCAGAAGCTGACAAAGAAGACAGTGAATCGGACACTGATGAAAAAATACAGGAACAACTGCGAAAAGGCGAACCCAAATTTCCGAGAGTTGATGGAGAAGCAATGCTAACATTTCTAGCAACTCCGTCAGCAAAGGTAGCCAAAAGAACACTTCGAGAAATAAACGCGGTTGTTCCGGCAACCCCGAAATTCTTGAAGTACTCCAACACACCAATTACCTGGGATCAGTCTGATCATCCCGGGAATATCCCTGAACCCGGCACACAAGCTCTTGTCGTAAGCCCTATTGTACAGAACACTAGGCTAAAAAGAGTGCTGATGGATGGAGGATCCAGCATTAACATAATGTACTTGGATACACTGAAGCATCTGAAGATTTCCGAGTCCCAGCTCAATCACAGCAACATACGCTTCCACGGTATTGTTCCTGGCAGACAAGCACGATCCCTAGGAGAAATTTCCCTAGATGTCACCTTCGGAGATAAAGATCATTTCCGGCAGGAAAAAGTATCCTTCGAAGTAGTGCCGTTCGAAAGCGTGTAGCACGCAATACTCGGACGTCCAGCTTTCGCCAAATTCATGGCAAGATCCTGTTATATTTATAACAAGCTGAAGATGCCAGGACCCAAAGGAGGAGTAATCACCATAGCTGGTGATTTTAAGCTAGCAAATGAGTTGGAGAAAGAAAACGCCCTTTGCGCTCAAAGAGTCATAGCAAAGGAAGAACTGAAGGAGTTGGCCAAGGAGGTATCGCCGACAGAAATGCCGGCAGGAAAAGAAACCCGGAAGCAAACAGACAGCTTCAAGGCATCCGAGCATACAAGATAGGTAATCATAGATCCCAAAGATCCGACAAAATTCGTCGTTGTAGGGACTGGGATGACCGACAAATAGGAAGGCGAGCTCATCAAGTTCCTCCGTGAGAACTGGGATATTTTTGCCTCGTGTCCAGCTGACATGCCAGGCGTACCCAGGGAATTTGCTGAGCACCAACTCAAGGTGATTCCAGGATCAAAACCCGTTAAACAAGGTCTCCGTCGATTTGACGGAAGAAGACGGAAGGCTATTGGCAAGGAAATTATCCGGCTTTTAGCAGCGGATTTCATCCAGGAAGTAATCCACACTGAATGGTCCGCAAATCCGGTATTGTACCGAAGAAAGACACTACTGCTCTTAGAATGTGTATAGATTACACAGGCTTGAACAAATTATGTCCAAAAGATAGGTTTGCGTTACCGCGAATCGATCAAATAATAGATGCCACTGCAGGCTCTGAGCTTTTGTGCTTTTTGGATGCATACTCCGGGTACCACCAAATACGCATGAAAAAGTAAGATCAAATTAAGACTTCTTTTATAACCCCGTACGGGACGTATTATTACGTAACCATGCCATTTGGCCTGAAGAACGCAGGTGCAACCTACCAGCGTTGCATGCAACGTTGCTTGCATAGTCAGATTGGCAAAAACGTCCATGTTTATGTGGACGACATTGCTGTCGTAACCAAGGAAAAAGATACACTCCTTGAAGATCTGCGAGAAACTTTCGAAAACTTGCGCACTTACAAGATGAAGTTAAATCCATCTAAGTGTGTATTCGGGGTTCCCTCAGGAAAACTTCTGGTTTTTATCGTTTCTCATAGAGGAATAGAAGTTAACCCGGAAAAGATAAAAGCCATCTTGAACATCTCGAAGCCTACGTGCGTAAAAGATGTCCAAAGATTGACGGGTTCCGCCGCTGGCGTCAGCAGATTTATCAGTAGGCTGGGGGATAAAGCCCTACCACTCTACAAGTTGCTGAAGAAATCCGACAAAGTCAAGTGGATAGCAAAAGCATTGGAATATCTAGCAGTTATGTCTCTTCCGTACTTAGTTCAATTTCTATGTAAACATCTTTTGAGATCATGAAATAAAGTTGTCAGAATTTTGGTATCCATGTTTTTTCAGTACAAAGCATGATTCCACCTTATATATTTCCCAATGATCTTACAAAATACTCAATGTTAACCCGAATTGTGCCTGCGTACTCGGCGTTAAGAAACTGAATGATTTTTCAGCCTGCTAATGGCTAAAGGAAACTTGAATTGCCTGCGTGCCCAAGTTTCATTTAAAATTCCTTGCTTTTCTAAGCATTTTCTGATTGCTTATATGTTGGGTCACTGGAGCTAGTTAGTAAAAATTCCTTTAGTATGATCCATGTTTCCGAGTTTTAACTGATTGGTTATACCCAGTTACTCGACATGACGATTCATAATGCTATCGAGCCATTTCAAACACTAAGGACAGTCAAAACACATATGCTAGAGAACTTAGAAGTTAAAGGAATAATAAAATCCGAACACTTTGCAAAGAATTTCATAATTAAGATTGCAAAAGGCGGAGTTTTCATTCATACAAATAGAAACATTACATTTTGGATTACATTGTAAGAACAGTAATGCTCCTATTGTCTACTTCCGCTATCCAGGTTCAAGGTAGCCCTTCAAGCATCCGACTCCTCCTCGCTGCTGTCGTCCTCGGGGATTGGAGGGATCTCCTCTTCTGGATAATTGACGGAGATATTTACCATGGAGGCAATCTGGGTGGCGTGGCCTTTGATTTCATCAAAGATGGTATTTCGCTGAGTATCTGTGTATCCTTGAGGGACACTGGACGCCACGCGCCAAGATTTAGCACCAGGGTAGTGCATGCGCATAAGGCCGAGTGCCATGCGCGCACCACCCCGTGCAGCGGAACGCAGGATGGAATCCCTGGATTCCGCCACCTCCATGATGGCTCCCGGAAGTTTTTCAACCTCCGAGAACTCCCCAGTCCTCGCGGGAAGGAACTTATTGACCAGCTGCATTCCAGCAGCCCGGATCGAAGTCCATGTCTTCCCAAAGGCTCGGATTCCTTCAAGCCGAGTGCCATCTGGGGTATCTCCTGCTTTTCCAACAAAACAACCAAAAGGGTTAGGTGAAAAACAGAGAAGAAAAGCAAGATATGGAAAAATGGTAAAGGTATCAGAAAGTTACCGATAAGCTTGTCGATCTCGGAGACTTCCTCCAGGCGAAGGTTCAGAGCATTTTCTAAATCCTGAATGATGGATTTATCCTTCTCCGCCTGCTCGGAAGCCTTGGAATTGGCAACTCCAAGGGCCAAATTGCTGGCCTCCAGATCCTTTTGAGCCTTCACAAGATTCTTGTGAAGATCCAAATTCTCCTTTCGGAGATTCTCGGCATTGCCGGCATCTTCAGCTATCTGCTTGGCCTTAGCCAAAGCAGCTGGAAAGCAAGGAAAATTCCGAGTTTAGAAAATTTCCGGAATAAGTACTTAGACAAAAAATTGAATCGAAAACTTCAGAGGAAAAATGTTTACCTGCTGTTTCCGACAAAGCGAGCTACGACGATGCCAGCTCCGCCAATCTCTCCTCAAGAATAGAAAGAAGATTTCTAACCTCTTTATTCTTGATGGAGAGTTTGTTGAAAACTTCCATGTTAATGGCTTCGGCGGTTTGCTGAAACATAGCAAGGAAAAGAATGGTTACTAAAAACATCAAAGCAAAAAAGAATACATTTTGTTTAATGCTTGGGTGCTAGAGTTACATACCTGGCTCATTCGTTGCAAACCCGCCAAGTTTTCATTGAACCCTTTTGCGTATTCTGCAAAAAGGGTTCCGGCCGCGCTTAGGCCGTCATTGATAATCTCGAATTCCTTGTCAAAGTTGGGAATCTCCCCGTCGAATGTCCGAGAAGGCTTTCCCACCTCTAGAGCCGCCCTTTCCCTCGTGTCCGTGTTCGACACAACAGGCTGGCTGGGCTCTAGTGGCTTGGTGGTGGGGGCTGCAGCGTGCTCTTCCGCCATTGTGGATGGTGTATCTGGGGCGATGACGGGAGAAGGTTGGCTGCCTCGGCTGGAAACAACTTTGTGTTTCTTCAGCTTCTTCGGCTTTAGGTTGGAGGGGGGCAGGCTGAAAACAAAAAACCCGGAAAAGTTAAAACTCCGAAGATGGAAGAAAAATTTCCATATAAGAAAAGAACCCAGAAGAAAAGAACCTGGAAGTGGCGACGGGGATCCCGTCAAGGTCGATAACTTCCTCAGAGGAAGAAATCTTCTTGCGCTTGCGCCCACCAGTAGTGGCAGTACGCAAGGCATCCAGCTCAGTTTCGGAGGCTAACTCCGAGTCTGGAAGTTCAGCGAACTGTCGAAAAAACAAATCAGAGTCAGAAGTAAGAAAATCCGAGAAAGAATGTTAAAACTATGCCCAAATGACGAAAAAAATACCTTGGGAGCCGGATTGTCGGCCGTGTACATCGGCCGACTCGCTTCGTATTGGTCGCGGGATGCGACCAACTGGTTTGCGCGTCGTCGAAGATCCCTTGGAGACCAATCCTTGATGGATGTCCGCATTGGGTCGTTGGCTCCCGTGTATTCGCACAAGAGGCGGCCACCGTGATTGGCCAACGGCTGAATCCGCCTATTTAACCAGCAAAGGACCGTGTCCATGCCAGTTAGAGGTGGATCAGAGGAGGTGAGCTTGGCGATGCGCCGCTTGATCCTCAGAAGATCAGGCGGCAAAACCTGGACGGCTTCCGTTCCCCAATTGTCTTGGGGAATGGCAGCAGTGTTGGAGAAAGGTGGAACCCCGATGGCCTTTTTTGGGAAAGGCACATCGGGATGGTAGAAGAAAGAACCCGTCCAAAATTTGACGGATTCTGATGTCTTGATCTTGGGGAACCAATCTTCCCTAAACCTCCGAAGAGTAAAGGAGATGGTCCCGCAAGTCGGGAGTGCGCCCTCCGAGGAGTTCCGCTTAACCCCGAAACAATACATCCAGAAATCTAACCTAGGCTCTAAACCTAAGTAACCCTCGAATAGGGCCTGGAACCCGGCCATATAAAGAATGGAGTTGGGTGGCAGGTTATGGGGTTGGATGTTGTAGTGGGAGAGGATTTGAAGGAAGAAAGCGGAAGGCGGAAGCCCCATACCTCTCAGAAGGTGGGAAGAAAGAAGAACCCTTTCGCCGTCTCTCGGCATTGGCTCGTTCTCGTCTTCAGGGAGCCGCCAATTCCCTTTGAGGATCAGGCCCTCCTTTTCCAGGTTTGGAAGGAGAGCTGGCGGAATGCTGCAGGCAATCCAATTGCCTTTAGTTTCCACCTCTTCCTCCGCTCCGGCGGCGGCGGACGCGGCGGCTTCCGCAGCGGCGAGCTCGTCGCCGAGGAGCTGGATCTTGTCCTCCGCCGTTTCGGGAGCAAACGGCAGGGAGGGTGCGGAGCTTGAGACCGCAGCGTTCGCGGCGGCGGAAAGATCCTCTCCGCCCGCCGCAGAGGCCGCGGTCTTTTCCGGCTCGTCGCCGGCGTGCTTTGGGGACCCGAGCTGCGGGTCCAGATCGTTGATTATGTCGTCGACGGTGAGCGCGGCGGAGCGAGTGGGAGACGACGGTGAGGTTGCCATTTGGTGGCGGCGCGATTGCGTTCGTGTGCTCTGGGTGCGTTCGTGCGCTCGGGATGGTTCTTTGCTCGGGAGCTTGTGCGCAGCAATGGCGTGACAGTGAGAGTGCGGAAGGTTTTTGACGAGGACGAAGACGGCTATTTATAGCCAGAAATCCGTCAAGATACGTGCCAACGGCTATTTTGACCGTTGGATGATCAACGCGTGTCACTCGTCGGAAAATCCGGGAAATGAAACGACAGGGTAATGATGGTTATCTCCTCGTTTCCCGCGAGAATCTGTCAGAGATATGTTTCTGGGTTTTCCGAGTAAAACCCAAATGTCCCTTACGTCAGCATGATTAAGTGCGCTGACGTAAGAAGTTCCTTCTCCACGAAGGATCGTGAGAGAAAAGCCGGATTTTCAGGATTCCGAGTTTCACGTTACCATCTCTTTCAAAAGAAGAAGAATAAGAAGAATCAAGACTGCTGATTGAAATTTCTCGGACAAAGCACATTTGGCGGAAGACGGCAAATCAGAGTTTTAATCCTTCTTGGGGGCTACTGTCGGATATATACCGTATAGGGGTATATAAGATGGTAGTGAAAGTGCCTGGTTACCAGGGTGGCCCAAGTGGTAGTGGGCTGTGGTCCATTGGGCGGCCCAGTAACCTGACGCATAGAAGCCGGATTCTAGAAGAACCCGGATCACGGCCCATGTGATCTGGCTTGGAGGAGAAGACGGGTTCCTTACTTTCCAAGTTATTGTTACCGTAGTCTTCTAGGTTTCCTATTCTGTAAGCCCTAATCCGGCTGTTATATAAAGCCGGACGGGAGATAAACAAACCAACGAATAACAGAGAAGATATAGACCAACTCGCCGAGAAGTTGATCCTCTGCGAGTAGCTAGATCCAAAACATCACATTGTAATCCTGTTTCCAGGCTTTAGTCCTGATTAGTGAGAAGTGCAGGAGTAGTCACGTCGTACTGTCGCGACGTACCGAACCTGGGTAAATCCTGTGTTTACTATCTACCACGCGATCCCGTTACCCCACGTCTCTACCGTAGTCTCATGGCACCCCCGTCTATGAAAACTACTACGATGTCTCGACAAATTGGTTATTTGTGCATATAACATGGTATAGTATTTTCAAAAATGCAGCTCCCAGGTTTTGCAACATATTTGTGGTTGATGCTTCACAAAAAAGCCATTTTTCACACTCGGAAAATGGAAAATGGTTTTTTATTAAATGAAAAGGAAAACTTTCTTCGGGAACATTGTTCGTGCTTCCAATATGCATGTTTGTGTGGAACATAGGCATATTTAAACAAACTATGTCATGGATTTGGCCATTACACCCGTCATTTGGCCTGAAACCCTAGAATGTTCGTAGGAGATAGCTCATTTATGTGAACATATTTTCAACACAACTGTCGTATTCCAATTTTATTATTTTTGGTGGATACTAGGACATATATAATGACACCACGCGAAGGTCTTGCATCATTTTGGGGTTTTTTAAATTTTCTGAAATTTTCTAAGTCGGTTTCATGAAAAAGTCAAGACGGCGGGCATGACCGTTCGTAGCTAGGGCTTGAATATTGATAAACTCTTGGTGTATCTCTGATGAAATAGGTAGTTGTGTACCTAAAAATGGTTTTTTTCAAAAATCATGAGCAAACTACGAGGCATCTGTAGTTCAAATTTGACACGTTTCCAACTGAATCGGCAGAAACTTGTGTTTTTCAAAAGAGGTGGATGAAAACCTTTTCAGAGGAAACAAATTGGTTATTTGTGCATATAACATGGTCTAGTATTTTCAAAAAAATGCAGCTCCCAGGTTTTGCAACATATTTGTGGTTGATGCTTCACAAAAAAAGCCATTTTTCACACTAGGAAAATGGAAAATGGTTTTTTTATTCAATGAAAAGGAAAACTTTCTTCGGGAACATTGTCCGTGCTTCAAATATGCTTGTTTGTGTGGAATATGGGCATATTTAAACAAACTATGCCATGGATTTGGCCATTACACCCGTCATTTGGCCCGAAACCCTAGAATGTTCGTAGGAGATAGCTCATTTATGTGAACATATTTTCAACACAACTGTCGTATTCCAATTTTATTATTTTCCGTGGATACTAGGACATATATAATGACACCACGCGAAGGTCTTGCATCATTTTGGGGTTTTTTAAATTTTCTGGAATTTTCTAAGTCGGTTCCATGAAAAAGTCAAGACGGCGGGCATAACCGTTCGTAGCTAGGGTTTGAATATTGAGAAACTCTTGGTGTATCTCTGATGAAATAGGTAGTTGTGTATCTAAAAATGATTTTTTCAAAACATTATGAGCAAACTACGAGGCACATGTAGTTCAAATTTGACCCGTTTCCAACTAAATCGGCAGAAACTTGTGCTTGTCAAAAGAGGTGGATGAAAACCTTTTTAGAGGAAAATAATTGGTTATTTGTGCATATAACATGGTCTAGTATTTTCAAAAAATGCAGCTCCCAGGTTTTGCAACATATTTGTGGTTGATGCTTCACAAAAAAAGCCATTTTTCACACTCGGAAAATAGAAAATGGTTTTTTATTCAATGAAAAGGAAAACTTTGTTCGGGAACATTGTCGGTGCTTCCAATATGCACGTTTGTATGGAATATGGTCATATTTAAACAAACTATGCCATGGGTTTGGCCAGTACACCCGTCATTTGACCCGAAACCCTAGAATGTTCGTAGGAGATAGGTCATTTATGTGAACATATTTTCAACACAACTGTCGTATTCCAAGTTTATTGTTTTTGGTGGATACTAGGACATATATAATGACACCACGCGAAGGTCTTGCATCATTTTTGGGTTTTTTAAATTTTCTGGAATTTTCTAAGTCGGTTTCATGAAAAAGTCAAGACGGCGGGCATGACCGTTCGTAGCTAGGTCTTGAGAGAAACTCTTGGTGTATCTATGATGAAATAGGTAGTTGTGTACCTAAAAATGATTTTTTCTAAAAATTATGAGCAAACTACGAGGCACCTGTAGTTCAAATTTGACCCGTTTCCAGCTGAATCGGCAGAAATTTGTGTTTTTGAAAAGAGGTAGATGAAAACCTTTTCAGAGAAAAATAATTGGTTATTTGTGCATATAACATGGTATAGTATTTTCAAAAAATGCAGCTCCCAGGTTTTGCAACATATTTGTGGTTGATGCTTCACAAACAAAATCCATTTTTCACACTCGGAAAATGGAAAATGGTTTTTTTTATTCAATGAAAAGGATACCTTTCTTCGGGAACATTGTCCGTGCTTCCAATATGCATGTTTGTTTGGAATATGGGCATATTTAAACAAACTATGCCATGGATTTGGCCATTACACCCGTCATTTGGCCCGAAACCCTAGAATGTTTGTAAGAGATAGCTCATTTATGTGAACATATTTTCAACACAACTTTCGTATTCCAAGTTTATTATTTTTGGTGGATACTAGGACATATATAATGCACCACGCGAAGGTCTTGCATCATTTTGGGGTTTTTTAAATTTTCTGGAATCTTCTAAGTCGGTTTCATGGAAAAGTCAAGACGGCGGGCATGACCGTTCGTAGCTAGGGCTCGAATATTGAGAAACTCTTGGTGTATCTCGGATGAAATATGTAGTTGTGTACCTAAAAATGATTTTTTCCAAAAATCATGAGCAAATTACGAGGCACCTGTAGTTCAAATTTGACATGTTTTCAGCTGAATCGGCAGAAACTTGTGTTTTTCAAAAGAGGTGGATGAAAACCTTTTCAGAGGAAAATAATTGGTTATTTGTGCATATAACATGGTCTAGTATTTTCAAAAAATGCAGATCCCAGGTTTTGCAACATATTTGTGGTTGATGCTTCACAAAAATCCATTTTTCACACTCGGAAAATGAAAAATGGTTTTTTTATTCAATGAAAAGGAAAACTTTTTTCGGGAACATTGTCTGTTCTTCCAATATACATATTTGTGTGGAATATGGGCACATTTAAACAAACTATGTGATGGATTTGGCCATTACACCCGTCATTTGACATGTTTCCAGCTGAATCGGCAGAAACGGTCAAAATGGCCACCATGACTATTCATCAAAAGAGTTTAAATTTTTTAAAACTATCGATGTTTTTGTGATATGGATGTCATATTTGAATTTCTCTAATTTTTCTAATCGATTTAGACATTTTATTTGTCAAATTTCGATTTACGGATTTAAAGATATAAATTATTGTATATTAAATATTTTATTCAAAAAATTAAGTAATTTCTAACATTATATTGTTATTTAGTCAATAAAGATAATTGTATAAGCATTTTTATTTGTTCAAATATTGTTTTAAATTTAAACAATAGAAAAGTTTAACATCATTCCCCACAGGTTAATATGATTGATATGATAGTAATATCAGTAAGTTCTAACATCTCATATGGAATCTAGTTTGGAAGGAACTCAGTAATACTGTCCACTCTCTAGAGCACATTCATAGTTGTTATTTTTTTTGGAAAAGGAGACAAAACCCAAAGATACTCCCCTAGCTATGTCGTGAGCACGAACCTAAGCTCTTCAAGATGCCGTTTGCGTTCTTAAATCTCCCACAAAATATTGACCGAAAATAACATTGTTCACAGGATACAAACCAGAAAAAGGCAGGGTTAAACAAACATGAGAATGGTGCATTCTATTTATTTGGGAAGTAGATATGGATGAATGGGGATGTTTGCTCTGTCTGGTGAGATAGACACAGGAGAAACGACTCGAGCTAGCCTCCGCTCCCCAACGCGCGACCGCCGCTCTCCACTCCGGGGACGGCGTCCACCTCCCCGCCGGCCATGGACTCTCCTTCTCCCTCCCTCTCCCTCTCCCCCTCCCTCTCCCTGGCGGTGACTTGGAGGGACGGCACGCCCGAGACGACCGCTGGAGGCGAGGTGACAACTCGGAGCGGGCCTCCTCCCCGCGCTCCTTCCGCGAGGCCCTGCTGGGCTCCTCCGACATCGACGTGGCGACGCGGGTCCGCTACGTGGTTGTGCGGGAGGACTCGGCCGCCATCGGTGCGCTCGACCGCTCCGACGACACCGAGGAAGACGACGCCCCCTGGGAGCCGCCAGGCAGGAAGAAGAAGCGGCCGCGCGGGCGCTGTGCCGGCCGGCACGTCATGGAACGCTCGCGCCGAGGCGTGCGGGACGGCGCCCCTTCCTTCGTAGGTAGGTGCGTGCTCTGCCGAGAGGAAGGTCACCGCTCTGCCGATTGCGAGGTCGGGCCGGTGTGCGTTCGTTGCGGTAGTGAAGGACACTGGTCCAGAGAGTGCTCTGAGCCATGGCGGCCCGATCTGACGCCGGAGATGGTCATCGAGCCGGCGCTCAAACGGCGCGACACAGGAGAAGGGTGGGTCCCGGGCCAGGTGGCCCGCGGTACTCCGCCGCCGCCACCCCTGGGTGCCCCACAGGTGGCCGTTCCACCGCGCCGTGCGCCACCACGGGATATGACTGCGTCTACGCGCCGTGCGCCACCACACACGCCTCCGGGCCGCGAGGTCACCAGGGATTTGGCTGCTCCACGAGCGCCGCCGCTGACCGCGTGCTACCGCCGGGAAGAAGACGTCACGGTGGTGCCGCTGGCACTCGCGTCCACGAGTCGTGTCTCCGCCGATGGCGCGCTGGCGCTGCGCCCAGCTCACGCCTCGTGCATCTTCACCCGCACTTCAGATGTGGACGCGGCGGAGGCTGAGCTCCGGAACGCAGTGTTAGCCTTTGACGGCAGATCGCGATGGCCCCTCTCCGTTCAACGCGTCTTGGAGGCCGTGACTGATCTTCACTCCTTCCCCCCAGCACCTTCTCAATCCACAAGCACAAAGACGGTGGTTTTCTGCTGTTCTTCGACGAGGGCCGTGACATGGCTGCCGTGATGCGCGTCCTGTTTGTACGGACCCCCCACGTGCGCCTCCGCTTCACACCTTGGTCGCGCCGGTTGAACGCGGCGGCGGGAGAGCTGAACGTCCACTTTGAAGTTGAGATCGAGGGAATTCCCGACAATTGCTGGGGTCTCCCGGCGGTGGAGCGGGTGTTGACTCCGGTGGCCTGGGTAGAAAAGCTCCACCCCCTGACCCGCCTGCGCCAAGACCTCAGCGTCTTCCGCGCCTCCGCTTGGTGTGTAGACCTCGCGGCAATCCCCTCCGTCTTGGACTTCCATGTCCCCGAGCCAGAGGAGCCCCCATCGGCGGACACGCTGGCGGCGCCGCTCGACTATGTCACACCGCCCTATGTGAAGACGATGGATTACCCGTTGATGATTCACATCACCAGCTCCACGGACTACGGTCGATCCGCGCCGAGCCAGCTGCCACGCGACGCCGCCGGCGGGTCTACGTCGGGTTGGGCGACGAGGCGCGGGCACTCCTACACGTTGGCGCAGCCGGATGTGGCCGCTCATGGCGTCGCCGGACTCGGGGCGAGTGGTGCGCCCATGGCCGGTTCGAACGCCCCCCCGCTCCGCTCGGTCGCGTGACAACGGGCTAACGCGCACACTGGCGTCAGGGGTGACGGTAGGGCCCGTACCTGCGCCTGTTCCCCTGTCGCGCCGCCAGCGGAAGCGGCTACGCGCCATGGCCAAAAAGCGTGCTGGTCTCCCCTTGGTCGATATGGCCATTGGCCGAGCGGGCGTGGGCGCGCCAGTCGCGCCGTCCTCCTCTCCTGCAGTGGCTGTTGCACCCGAGCAGGCTTTTGAAAGGGAGGCGCTGTCTACGGAGCTGGGTGGAGGCGTGTCGGGGCTACTGCTAGGCGCTGAGATGGCCGGGGACCGCTCCGTCCTTTCTGCACCGGTCGAGGGCCACACCAGCTCGTTCTCTTCAGTCTCTGTGGAGAAGAAAGACGAAAGTGGTTCTGTGGGCCTGAACGTGCCAGTGGAGACAGCTTTTGACCAGGTCGTCGTGGACCCTGCTCACGCACTTGTGGGCCTGGCTGATGCGCGCGAGGGCCAGTGGGGCGACGCTGGGGCAGATGGGGCCTTCCTTGCCCCACAGTTCCTGGCTGGATCCCCGACTGGGCCGGCTGGCGCCGCGCGTCACTCTGGGTGCTGGGCCTCTACCTGTCGCGCATGGAGGTGGCACAGAGACCAGGCCCGCGGACGACCATGGTTGTTTGTCGCCCACCGTGACTGCCTCTGGGCCGGGCCGTGGCTGCTTTGGGAGCCCGTTTCTCGTGGGGGATGTACCTCTGTTGGGGTGCGCCGACTCGCTGAGGTTGGGCCTAGGCGCTGTTGAGGATGGTGGGTCCGCGGGATTGGGAGATTCCCCTCTCCTTCGCACCCCCTCTTCTTACGCCCCTAGCTCGACGAGGGAGGATTCCCCCCTTCGGAGCCCATCGGGGCGGATCCCACCCCATCTGACGAGGTCGACCCACCGAGGATGGTGCAGGAGGAGGAGTCGACGCTGCCGTCGAGGGTGAGCCACTTCGCCACCCCGCCTATTATCTTTGGGCGAACTCGATTTGGCGTACCTCAGGATCGTACCGTGGTGGCTCCGCGCACGATTGGTGATTTCTTGGCGGCAGCCAAATCACGCTCGGAGGCCCTTCTTCAGGTGGCTCCGGAGCGTAGGCGCCTGGCCGAGATGAACTTCTAACCCCGTAGGAGTGCGCGGATTGCCGGGCAGCCGGGTGATCTAAACACCGCAAAGAGGGCACAGAGGAAGCTCATGTGCAAGCTAGGACTGATCGAGGATTAGGCCGCCCCCACCACAGAGGCCGTGGAGGCTTTCCATCGGCTGTTCGAGGTCTCGCTGGAGGAAGACATGATCGAGGCGATCGGCGAACTCTACGGCTAGACGGTTGCGGCGCTGAGGGGTAGCTGCTCGCCGCCTTCGGAGGTGCCCTCAGGGGGTCGCCTGGTGGTGGCTTGACCTCCTAGGTCGCATCAGGGTGTTTCTGACCGTCTTTATGTCATACGAACCTAGGGTCTTGGTGTTAAACGCGCGAGGTCTGAACGACCTCGCGCGCAGGTCGAATGTCCGAAGTCTCGTTGGCTCGACGGGCGCCTCTATTTTATGCCTTCAGGAATCAAAACTGTATGTTGTATCCCTATCTATCGTAATGGAAACCCTAGGCGCGGAGTTTGATGGTTACTTCTGCTTGTCGGCTCTTGGTACGAGGGGGGTATCATTATTGCTTGGGTGGGGGCTAAAGTTAGGCTCGAAAGCCCCCATGAGGATGTGAACTCGCTCACCGCTCGGGTGGTTCCTGTGGATGGAAGCCCACCCTGGTGGATCATCGGGGTCTACGGACCGCAGGAGGACGCCGCCAAGGTGGCCTTCCTCGTAGAGCTGCGCAACATGCGCCCCTCTCATCCGGGTCCGTGGATGTTGTGCAGCGACTTTAACATGATCTATAAGGACGAGGACAAGAACAATGGCAATTTGGATCGGAGGATGATGGGTAGGTTCAGGCGCTTCCTGAGCGACTATGAGCTGAAGGAAGCATACCTCCAAGGCCGTCGCTACACTTGGTCGAACGAGCGCGACCCCCCGACGCTCGTCCGACTCGACAGGGTGTTCTACTCAGTCGACTTGGAGGAGCTCCATGAGAGCTACTCCTTGTGCTGCCTTGCTTCGGTTGTGGCGGATCACTCCCCCCTCCTCCTGGATTGCACTACTCAGGTTAGGGGCCGGAAGCGCTTTCAATTTGAGCGCTATTGGTTGAAGCTCGAGGGCTTCAGGCAGGTGGTGGAGGCCGCGTGGGGGGTCATTGATGGAGACACTGACCCCTTCCGGCGCCTCCACTCGAAAATGAAGAGGACGGCCAGGATGCTCATGAGCTGGAGTGATAAAAAGGTTGGATCTGTCACGCTCCAGCTCCTAATGGCCAGGGAATTAGTCCTGAGGTTTGACGAGGCAAGGGAATCTCGTCAACTATCGGATCTGGAGCGCGCCCTACGCGCTAAGCTCAAGTGGGCCCATCTTGGGCTGGCCTCACTTGAGAGGACACTGGCCCGCCAGAGGGCGAAGGAAACTTGGCTGGCGGAAGGAGATGCCAATATGTCCTTCTTCCATCAGCACGCTTCCTACCGGAGGCAAAAAAAAACACCATTCAGGAGCTCCGGGTTGACGGGGAGACAATCTCGGACCATGCGGACATGGCGGAGGCCGCCTACACCCACTTCGAGTGTCTTCTTGGGTCCGAGGCGGCTCGGGAGTTCTCGGTGGACCTGGACTTCCTGGGACTCCAGGAGAATGACCTCTCCTCCCTTGAGGCCCCCTTCTCACCTGACGAGGTCTGGGAGGTGGTCCGGCAACTTCCTCACGGGAAAGCGCCTGGCCCAGATGGTTTCACAGCTGAGTTCCTCCAAAGCTGTTGGGACATCATAAAAGGGGACTTCATCGAAGCTTTCAATAAGTTTTTCTCGATGTGTGGCAGAGGGTTCCAGGGGCTGAACCAAGCCCTGATAGTTCTTATCCCAAAGCGCCCGGATGCGGCTGCTATGGGGGATTATAGGCCCATCAGCCTAATCCACCTTTTGGCGAAACTGGCTGCTAAGATGCTCTCTCTACACCTAGCGCCCCTGATGCACAACCTGGTGGACTGCAAGCAAAGCGCCTTCATCCGTAAGTGGAGCATCCACGACAACTTCATGCTGGTTCAGCAAACTGCCAGGTTCCTGCACAAGCTTAAGCAACCTAGGGTGATGTTGAAGCTTGACATAGCACAGGCCTTTGACTCGGTCTCCTGGGGGTTCCTCTTTGAGGTACTTCGGAGACTTGGGTTTGGACCGCGCTTCCGCGAGTGGGTGGCCATCCTTCTCTCGACGGCCAGCTCGCGGGTGTGCCTGAACGGCGAGCCGGGTCCCCCGATCTGGCACCGGCGAGGTCTCCGACAAGGGGACCCACTCTCGCCACAACTATTCGTCATCGTGATCAACACGTTGAACAGGCTTCTATCCAAGGCTTCGGAGTTTGGGATCCTCCAAAGGGTGGCTAGACAGGACCTGGTGACGACGGTCTCGCTCTATGCTGATGATGTCGTGATCTTCTGTCACCCGAAGGTGGGGGAGCTGCAGGGATTAAGGGAAATCCTAGCGCTTTACGGACATACCTCGAGCCTACACACTAACTTCGCAAAGTGCTCGGTCTCCCCAATTGGGTGTGGGGACGAGGTGGCTGAAGCTGCAGCCCTGGCAATGGGCTGCCAACTAGCCCCCTTCCCGGTGAAATACCTAGGCATCCCGTTGGGGTTGCGGAGACTCCCCAGCGAATCCCTCCAGCCGCTTGTGGACCGGGTGGCCGACAGGCTACCCACTTAGAAGGCAGCACTGATGCCAAGAGAGGGGAGATTGGCTCTGATCAAATCGGTGTTGGCTGCTATACCCCTACACCAACTGATGGTCCTTAGCGCCAGTAATAAATCCTTGAAGCAATTGGACAAGATATTCCGGGGCTTCCTTTGGGTCGGCCGCGCCACGGCCAATGGGGGGAACTGTCACGTGAGTTGGGACCGGGTATATCGACCCCTCAAGCTGGGCGGGCTAGGGATCCCGGACTTGATGCGCACCTCTATCAGCCTCCGGGTACGCTGGTTGTGGAGGATGCGCTCCGACCCACTGAGGTCCTGGAAATGCCTAGACATGCAGTTCTCTCGGGTGGAGTGACATATCTTTTGACGCCGCCACTCTGGTGGATCTGGGAGATGGCTCCTCGGCATTGTTTTGGAAGGACAAATGGCTTGAGGGTTGTTCCCTGGCAGATCTGGCGCCCAACTTAGTCGCCATCATATCTAAGAGGACGCGCAAGTCGCAGACGGTGAGAGAGGCGCTAGAGGAGCGCCGCTGGATTGCTGACATCAGAGGGGCGCTAAGCCTACTGGCCCTCTCCCGATACATTAGAGTAGAACCTCGTGTAGAGGGTGAACTTATCAGGGCAGCCGGACCGGGTCGTCTGGTGCCTGACCCAGGATGCCCAGTACTCCTCCAAGTCTTGATACGAGGCGCTATTCCTGGGAGCGACTATTTCCAAGTCTTGGAAGATGAACTGGAAAACCTGGGCGCCACCTAGAGTGAAATTCTTCATCTGTCTGGCTTGCCAAGACCGATGTTGAACCGGCGAGCGCCTCGCGCGTCGGGGACTACCCCATCAGGCTAGCTGTCCCCTCTGCGACCAGGGTGAGTAGTCGATGGCCCACATCCTTACTGGGTGTTCGTTCTCCAGGGCTACTTGGCATGAGGTCCTCTCTTGGGTCCGATCGACGGCCAGACCCCCAGTTGTGGAAGACGACTTCGTCGACTGGTGGAAGTTGGCTCTGGAGGCCACCCCCGTCTACTGCGCAAGGGCACCTCCTCGGCCATTATGCTTACGGCTTGGTGAATCTGGAAGTATATATAGGAACGCGGTCGTCTTCGACAACGCCAGGCCCTCGGTTGGCGTTTTGATGGAAACCATCAAGACCGAGGCTCGCCTCTGGGTGAGCGCGGGGGCCAGCGGCCTCGCCCTCCTTCTCCCCTAGATTAGGTCGTTGGGTTGAGTTGTATGTGGTGTGGCGGCCTGGGTCCGGGTTGGTTCTTGTACATTAACTCTCCTTTATCTATCAATGCATCGAAACGCAAAGCTTTTGCGTTTTCGCGAAAAAAATATATGGATGAATTTGGTTTTTTTCCCTAATCTTCAGAAGTGCACACTTTTGCGCCTAATCAGAAACAGTGAAGATCTCAACAACCGTGTCCAATGGATTTATATTGTGAACATGTACCCCTCTGGCCCTCTTGCTCTTCACACATTTGGACTTTGGACACGGCACTAAATACTGCTCCTACAAGTTGGCCTAATAACTTATACATGGCCAGTAGTCCCCACTGAGACTGGTAAGACTGGTCACAATGGGGAGGAAATTAATGGTAACATCACACACTCCAATACAACTTTGCTTATGTGGCACGTATTTAATGAAGAGAGAGGTGCTTGTGGTAACTAGGTAAGTTACCGGAACATCACACACTCCAAGAAACAATGAGTCTATAGCCTAATAAATGTATCGTTGCATGACACTACATATATGTTACTCCCTATTGTGGAGGTAGGAACATAGTCTAGCAAAGTGTGTAGGTTACTAGGTTATGTTACTAACCATTGTGATCAGCCTAACTCGCAAAACAAATTTGTCTATTCCCAGCTACCAACAAGGAGGAGCTGACTTTAGGAGAGTTAACAACTTACCTGCAAGGATGCGTGGGAGTATGTGACGGTACGTGTCACGTGTGTGTGTGGTTGCGAGGTGTTTTTCATGGGCGTACGCTAGTGTTTGTTACTGGCGCGCACAGCCTTCCACAACCCGCAACCGCTAGCGACGTCTGTATCGCTCGTCGGGCCATCATCGGTGGTGCAAATCCATGCGTTGCGTGCTTCCCCGCTGACGATACAAAAAGTAAACCAGTTTAGTTTCCTCGAGAAGCGACCAGCTAAGCTAGCTCAAGTGAAAGAAAAGTCTAACCGCTACAGTGACAAGAAAGGAACCAAAGCACACGCGCGCGCACTGACCCACTTCTCCTTTGTCTCAACGTGGAGGCATGCGGCGTTCCACGTGGCGACGACTATCGCAACGCCAGCTGCCTATGCTCCCTTGCCTTTTGCTCTTGCATCCCTCGGCTGGCCTCTGGGTTAGCAGTGTCATACTCTTTACCATATTGTGTAAATTCTTTGATTTCTGTTGTGATCCAGTGATCAATAGCAGTTAATTTTTTTTCTACCATAGGTGTTTGCAGCTTGGTCATAGGAACGCTGGTTACCTGGTGCTCTAGCTTGGTTATTGCCTCGCTGTGGGAGTGGAATGGAGAGAAGCACACCAGCTACCGGCTGCTTGCAAAGAGCATATTTGGTGGGTACAGTTTTTTCTTACGTCAAATACTTATCTGTCTCTTCTTCTTCCATTACCTAAAAAATGTAGTTATCCATGATAGAATACTATAATTGCACCCACTCTGTTGACAGCTGCAGAACTATCTTACTGATACCAATGCTTCTACAAATTTCTCAAGTGAAATGTCCCTTTTGATGATTTGGTAGTAAAACCTCGCCTATTATCCGTTATGAGTCAACAAACGATTCTTAATGGTAGAGCATACGTTTAGGAAAATTTACCTTGAGTGCTGACAAGAAGTTTTACTTTGTTGAAGGTCCTTGGGGCTACTGGTATGTGTCATTCTTCCAGCAAGTGGCGTCAATTGGCAATAACATTGCGATCCAGATTGCAGCGGGCCAAAAGGAGCTATGCCGACGGCCATCCTGTGCCACATGGCACCGTCGCATCGTTCGCGGATGGAGCTATGCCGACGGTCTTTTAGCATATGCCTACGGTCTCACTGGCCACGTGGCAGCCCCATATTGCTCGTGGGCGGGAGCTATGCTGACGGCTTTTGTGCTATACCGACGGTAAATTTGGACACGTGGTGTGATCTAATAGCCCCTTTCCAAGACACACCGCAGCATGTGACGCATTGGGAGGGAGCTATGCCGACGGCAATTGCCGTAGGCATGGTTATTTAAAGGAATTTTTTCCCGTTCGTTTCTGCTTCCATTTCTAAAATATGAATTTTGATAGTTCTACCGTTTCAAGCAGTCAAAAATAGACCAACGTACTGAAAGCTCACATAACAAAACTGAATGCATACATGACATGAGCGACTAAAACAACAGTAAAAGAGATTGGTGTTTCTCGAGCAGATGACCAGACATACAAGCATTGATACAACATATGGTAATCCATACAATGTAAGCATGCCCTCCACTGGTGACACATATGACGTTGTAAAAAATAAACGAAATTTACAAGAAATGCAGCTGCAGGTTGGATTAAAGGAGGAAAGGGGCCTCGCCGAGCAGCACCTAGGCAAGTTGGGTGCCGACAACAGCAGCTCGGGGAAGGAAACTACCGTCTCTTCCTCGTTTCCGGCCATGGTCACCGGCAGGCTGTGTGCAGCAGGAGGTAAAAGGACACAATGGATCAAATAACAACCGACAAAATTATAGCTCAACTACAACATGTGGCAAGTAGTCAAGTAAAAACTCAGTACTAGTATAGGTATGCAAGTCTGCAACCAACCAGAACGCACTTCATTAATTTATTTAACATAGGAAAGGATAGAAAAAACATTGTTAAGCGAGAAAATGGATGTGGCTAAACATTTCAAGATCAAATATAATTATACTGAGTATAGAAATAAATAGTCGCCATTTTGGGCACTACCATGCATCCATAGGTTAACAAGAGGTTGGGAATCAGTCTAACCATCCTTAAAATAAGAAAGCATGTAACCATTAGATCAGTAGCTCTGGTTAATCAATTTTATATTTAATCCAATATCTAGCTATAGTTCTAAGTCAGCAAGTCATGTATGAACCGTAACCAAAAGAATCAAGTAGCTAACTAACTGTTCTAGTCCTCCAATATATTGTACAAATACCACATACCAACAAATAATGGAAATTTCATGTAGAAAGCATATGACCATTAGATCAGTAGCTCCAGGATAATCAAGTTTATCTTTAATCCTATATCTAGCTACAGGTCTAATCATTGTCATGCAAGTCATGTATGAACCGTAACCAAAAGAATCAAGTAATTAACTAACTGGTCTAGTCGTCCAATAAGTTGTACAAATACCAGATACCAGCAAAATAATTCCACTCTCATGTATTCACCTTCTATCAACAGTTGTTCACATGTACCAAATAGCTATTGTGCACATCTCAAAGAAATAAGTTGCAGAAGAGCAAATGTCAAAATAAGTTTTGGTACACAGATAATCAAACTAGCTTAAGTGGCTCCCAGTTCTGAAATTTCATAAGTGTGACCGAAAAACGGAAGAATTAGGAGGATATCTGAACTAGTGTCTATACTTGAGCAAGAAAAGTACACACAAACCATAGCTTAAACGGAAGAATTAGGAGGTCATCACAAAGCCCAGTGAGGAGAAAGGAGAGGAACACGAGGACTCACCTAGACCAACTGAGGATTCGAAGAAGACCATAGCTGCCATAGTTTAGCCTCCAGGTCGCACTCAAACTAACTCGAGCCTCAACCGAGCGGCAGTGCTTCCTACCCATAGCTCCAGCCTCTCAGGAAGACGCCCTCGGACAAAAAAAATCACATATTAGCACATTACTTGGAGTAAACCATGGTACCAACTTATACATAGCTACAGAAAATGCAAACTTGTGCACAGCTACAGAAAATGGAAACTTATACAAAACATGATGGCCGATTCATAGAGCATAACAGAGTAGGAAGTTAACATGGATACAACAATGTGAAAGGGCATCACTTATTGGAGCAAGTGTGCTCACATTTTGTGGGATCCGTGCCATATCTATGCACCTACTAGGCAATCTGGAACACCAGTGTAGATCTACTTTCTTGAACACGAGAACTACTAGGTAGATATCATTCAAGAGTATAAGTTCAAATACAATGTTGCGTATATATACTTGTTAACACATGAAACGGCCATTGAGTTGAAGAAATACTGAAGCAGATCCAAAAATTGAACATTGTTTTGCTGCTGGACAAATTTTTAGAAATAAGGCCGAAAGGCCCTTATTTTATAAGAAAGGCACACACGAGGTTCAGTGTGGTGCAGCAAATACAAAAGGGAAGCAAATTTTAAGGTTGGCAATAAACCTCGCACTAGCACATATGGCTTTTAAATGAAGAATAAGATGCAGACGGATGGATTTTTCTCACCTACAGCAGACGAGAAATTTTTGGAAAACAGCCGGTGTACAGGAGCATCGGGATGCAGCTTGAGGTCGAGGAACAGAGCCGCCAGCAGCAGGAGGACGGCCGGCCTTGATGTCTGTCGCGTCAACGGGCGCCCTCGAGAAGATGACGGCGGAGGAAGCCGGTGAAGTTATGGTGGTCGGCATCGACAACCAGGGCGGCTTAAACACCGCCGGGTCCTCATCAGACAGGACGACATCTCGCAGGATCGCGAGGGTGGATGATGGATTTCCCTGGCCCGCTTCGGCCCTGTCCGGCGTGGAGCACCGCCGCTGCAAACTCTAGATCACGGGTGTGTCGGGGTCGATGCGCACGCCCGCGTCGGCGATCCAACCAGCCACGACATGGTGGCTCCAGCGACGGCACCTAACCCCGCCGGCGATGCGTGCGCGATGGGGTCGATTTGGTGGAAAAGGTTGAGCAGGAGGGGCTGGGTGCGGGGGAGAGGAGGGTATGGAGGAATGGAGGAGCGGCCGGGGCTAGGGGACAGGACGGCGGCAGAGGGGACGCCGGCGAGAACTAGGGGCGGCGGCCTCTTGATTTGGATCGTGAAGAGGGAGAGCAGCCTGAGGGGGGTCGTGGGTGGAGCTGTCGGTGCCTTGCTAGGTATGATGGAGTAGTTGAGTTGGTCTCGCACTCGCTGGGTGGGCGGCTGTTGGGCCAAAAAAATCCCGCTCCACCAAATATTTTGGTCTATTATCCAAAAAGATTGGGCCTGATGTGAGCGGGAGTTGGTGTCCCTCGCGCCTCCCCTTTTTGAAGAAATTGCACCGTTGGATCGGTTGTAGAGGACGGTTCAGATTTGATCTCACAGCCGATCCGTGGGAGGAGTCTTTTCTTGCATCTTATTGGTCGAATGAGTGCATGTATATTCCTTTCTCGGATCACTTTATGCCTCCCGCTCGTCAGAAAATGAAATTTAAGGTGAGGAACCGAAATTCAGTGGCAGGATTTTTACAAAAATTTCATTTTCCGCACAGATTACTAATCAACGGATGGATAGCTTCCATTCAAAGAGAAGGTTTCTAGAAAAAAATGTCATCACAAAATCGTCAGGCCACGACGAGTCCACAGACAACACAGATTAATGTAGGAAGGACGTCAACGAAGAACCCTATGGCGAAGGAAGTGCGGAGTCGAGACCGTGCGACGTGCATGCACCAGCGTGACATCCACGACATGTTCAAAAAAGAGCAAAAAAACGTGCCCTTAAGCTCGAAGCGTAGGCCTAACGCCTCGCGCTCTCTTCCGCTTAAGAGCAATAAAAACACAACAAAGCGAACGCTTAAGCTTGAAGCGCAGGCCCAGCGCCTCCCCTCCGCTTAACGCTTTTTTTAACCATGCATCCACGTCTCCAAAAGGGAATGATGTATAGCTCGATCATGGACCAAGACGAAGACACAAACCAAGACGATGTATGACTCGAGCGTGACATCTGGTTGAAAGAGTATAGCAAAGTAAAAATAATAATTGTTTGGTTGTGTTCGGTTGGGCCTTCGGAACACCCAAAACAAATGGTCTACCCACACTCTTGACAAGATTCCCCCCGCCCCCCGGTTCGTCCAATCCGGAAGTTTCAGGCTCTAAGTAAGTTTGCAACCCGCTAGAGAGAAGGCGGCGATGGTGAATTCTTAAGCAAAGAGGGAGGGAATTTTGGGCATCTACAACCCAAATCATACTTGTAAACATATGGTATGGCAACCACTAGCATTTGGTGGGGACTCAGATGCTCCGAAGACCCTCTTAGGCGAAACCCTAGACAAGCTGGAGAAAAGTCCGACTTATCGTTCTATTCTCTTTGTGTTAGGGTGGACCATAGGAAGTCCCAAAACGATGGTAGGGCCCACCTCTAAATAAGATTCCACCCCGACAGTCCGTTTCCGGGAGTTTCGCCCTCGTAGCACATAAACTCTCACAGAGAGAAGTCGATGCCGGGGAAGCCCCAACTCAGAGAGTAAGGGAATATTAGGCATCCACAACCCTAGTAACACTAGTTCACACATGGTGTTCCACCAAATACATTATGCTTCCACCCTGACACTCTGGAAAGCCTCTGCGACGAAACGCTAGCCCCGCTGGAGCAGATTCAAAGTTATCGTCTACAGGTTTGACCGGATCCCGGAACGGGGTAGCAATGTGGAACTAATTGCTTGGTCGTGTTAGAGTGGACACTAGGAAGTCCCAAAACAATGGTAGGGACCACCTCTACAGAAGATTCCACCGCGACAGTCCGTTTTCTGGAGTTTCGGGCTCGTAGAACATAAACTATCGAAGAGAGAAGTCGATACCGGTGAAGCCCCAAGATGGAGACTGAGGGTATATTTGGCCTCTACAACCCTAGTAACACTAGTTGACACATGGTATGACACCCAATACCTTATGGTGCCACCCCGACGCTCCGGAGCCACTCTGCGACGAAACCCTGGCCCAGCTGAGGCCTAGTCAAACTTATCGTCTATAGGTTTAACAGGCGCCCGAAAGGGGGTACCAATGTGGAACTAATTTCTTCATTGTGTTAGGGTGGACCATAGGAATTCCCAAAACGATTGTAGGGCCCACCTCTATAGAAGATTCCACCCCGACAGTCCGTTTCCGGGAGTTTCGGCCTCGTAGCATATAAACTCTCAGAGAGAGAAGTCGATGCCGGGGAAGCCCCAACTCAGAGAGTAAGGGGATATTAGGCATCCAAAACCCAAGTAACACTAGTGCACACATGGTGTGCAACACAATACATTATGGTTCCACCCCGACGCTCCGGAACGCCTCTGCGACGAAACGCTAGCCCCGCTGGAGCCGAGTCAAAGTTATCGTCTATAGGTTAGAACGGATCACGGAACGGGGTAGCAATGTGGAACTAATTGCTTGGTCGTGTTAGACTGGACACTAGGAAGTCTCAAAATGATGGTAGGGCCCACCTCTACAGAAGAGTCCACACCGACAGTCCAATTCCGGGAGTTTCGGGCTCGTAGCACATAAACTCTCAGAGAGAAATGTCGATGCCAGTGAAGACCCAACAGAGAGAGTGGGCGTATCTTTGGAATCTACAACCGTAGAACACTAGTTGACACATGGTATGACGCCCGATACCTTATGGTGCCACACCGACCCTACGGAGCCACTCTAGGACGAAACCCTAGCCCCGCTGGAGCCCATTCAAACTTATCGTCTACAGGTTTGACCGGAGACCGAAAGGGGGTAGCAATGTGGAACTAATTGCTTGGTCCTGTTAGAGTGGACCGTAGGAAGTCCCAAAACGATGGTAGGGCCCACCTCTACAGTAGATTCCACCCCGACAGTCCGTTTCCGGAAGTCTCGGCCTCGTAGCACATAAACTCTCAGATAGAGAAGTCGATGCCGGGGAAGCCCCAACTCAGAACGTATGCGGATATTAGACATCCAAAACCATAGTAATACTAGTGCACACATGGTGTGACACGCAATACATTATGGTTCCACCCGACGCTCCAGAACGCCTCTGCGACGAAACGCTAGCCCTCTGGAGCCGAGTCAAAGTTATCGTCTACAGGTTAGACCGGATCCCGGAACAGGGTAGCAATGTGGAACTAATTGCTTGGTCGTGTTAGAGTGGACACTAGGAAGTATCAAAACAATGGTAGGGCCCACCTATACATAAGATTCCACCCTGACAGTCCGATTCCGGGAGTTTCGGGCTCGTAGCACATAAACTCTCAGAGAGAAATGTCGATGCCAATGAAGACCCAACAGAGCGAGTGGGCGTATCTTTGGCATTTACAACCGTAGTAAAAATAGTTGACACATGGTATGACACCCGATACCTTATGGTGCCACACCGACGCTCCGGAGCCACTGTGGGACGAAACCCTGACCCAACTGAGGCCTAGTCAAACTTATCATCTACAGGTTTGACCGAAGCCCGAAAGGGGGTACCAATGTGGAACTAATTGGTTCATTGTGTTAAGGTGGACCATAGGAAGTCCCAAAATGATGGTAGGGTCCACCTCTAAAGAATATTCCACCCCAACAGTCCGTTTCCGGGAGTTTCGGCCTCGTAGCACATAAACTTTTAGAGAGAGAAGTTGATGCCGGGGAAGCCCCAACTCAGAGAGTAAGGGGATATTAGGCATCCACAACCCTAGTAACATTAGTGCACACATGGTGTTACACCCAATACATTATGGTTCCACCCCGACGCTCCGGAACGCCTCTACGACGAAACGCTAGCCCCGCTGGAGCCGAGTCAAAGTTATCGTCTACGGGTTAGACCGGATCCCGGAACGGGGTAACAATGTGGGACTAATTTCTTGGTCATGTTCGAGTGGACACTAGGAAGTCTCAAAACAATGGTAGGGCCCACCTATATAGAAGATTCCACCCCGACAGTCAGATTTCGGGAGTTTCGGGCTCGTAGCACATAAACTCTCAGAGAGAAATGTCGATGCCAATGAAGCCCCAACAGAGACAGTGGGGGTATCTTTGGCATGTACAACCATGTTAATACTACTTGACACATGATATGACACCCGATACCTTATGGTGCCACACCTACGCTCCGGAGCCACTCTCGGACGAAACCCTAGCCCCGTTGGAGCCCATTCAAACTTATCATCTACAGATTTGACCGGAGCCCGAAAGGGGGTAGCAATGTGGAACTAATTGCTTAATTGTGTTAGGGTGAAACCTAGGAAGTCTAAAAACAATGGTAGGGCCCACTTCTACAGAAGATTCCACCGCGATAGTCTGTTTTCGGGAGTTTCAGGCTCGTAGCACATAAACTATCGAAGAGAGAAGTCGATACCGGTGAAGCCCCAACATGGAGAGTGAGTGTATATTTGGCCTCTACAACACTAGTAACACTAGTTCACACATGGTATGACACCCAATACCTTATGGTGCCACCCCGACGCTCCGGAGCCACTCTGCGACGAAACCCTGGCCCAGCTAAGGCCTAGTCAAACTTATCGTCTACAGGTTTGTCCGGAGCCCGAAAGGGGATAGCAATGTGGAACTAATTGCTTCATTGTGTTAAGGTGGACCATAGGAAGTCCCAAAACGATGGTAGGGCCCACCTCTAAAGAAGATTCCACCCCGACTGTCCGTTTCCGGGAGTTTCGCCCTCGTAGCACATAAACTCTGTGAGAGAGATGTCGATGGCGGGGAAGCCCCAACTCAGAGAGTGAGGGTATATTTGGCCTCTACAACCCTAGTAACACTATTTCACACATGTTATGACACCCAATACCTTATGGTGCCACCCCGACGCTCCAGAGCCACTCTGCGACGAAACCCTGGCCCAGCTGAGGCCTAGTCAAACTTATCGTCTACAGGTTTGACCGGAGCCTGAAAGGGGGTACAATGTGAAACTAGTTGTTTCATTGTGTTAGGGTGGACCATAGGAAGTCCCAAAACGATGTTAGGGCCCACCTCTAAAGTAGATTCCACCCAGAATGTCCGTTTCCGGGAGTTTCTCCCTCGTAGCACATAAACTCTCAAAGAGAGAAGTCGATGCTAGGGAAGCCCCAACTCAGAGAGTAAGGGGATATTAGGCATCCACAACCCTAGTAACACTAGTGCACACATGGTGTGCCACCCAATACATTATGGTTCCATCCCGACGCTCTGGAACGCCTCTGCGACGAAAGGCTAGCCCCGCTGGAGCCCATTCAAACTTATCGTCTACAGGTTTGACCGGATCCCGGAACGGGGTAGAAATGTGGAACTAATTGCTTGGTCGTGTTAGAGTGGACACTAGAAAGTCTCAAAAACAATGGTAGGGCCCACCTCTACAGAAGATTCCACCCCGACATTCCAATTCCGGGAGTTTCGGGCTCGTAGCACATAAACTCTCAGAGAGAAATGTCGATGCCAGTGAAGACCCAACAGAGAGAGTGGGGGTATCTTTGGCATCTACAACCATAGTAACACTAGTTCACACATGGTATGACACCCGATACCTTATGGTGCCACACCGACGCTCCGGAGCCCAGTCAAACTTATCGTCTACATGTTTGACAGGAGCCTGAAAGGGGGTAGCAATGTGGAACTAATTTCTTCATTGTGTTAGGGTGGACCCTAGGAAGTACCAAAACGATGGTAGGGCCCACCTCTATAGAATATTCCACCCCGACAGTCCGTTTCCGGAAGTTTCGCCCTAGTAGCACATAAACTCTCAAAGAGAGAAGTCGATGTCGGGGAAGCCCCAACTCAGAGAGTAAGGGGATATTAGGCATCCACAAACCTAGTAACACTAGTGCACACATGGTGTGCCACCCAATACATTATGGTTCCACCCCGACGCTCTGGAACGCCTCTGCGACGAAACGCTAGCCCCGCTGGAGCCGAGTCAAAGTTATCCTCTAAAGGTTAGACCGGATCCCGGAACGGTGTAGAAATGTGGAACTAATTGCTTGGTCGTTTTAGTGTGGACACTAGGAAGTATCAAAACAATCGTAGGGCCCACCTATACATAAGATTCCACCACGACTATCCGATTTCGGGAGTTTCGGGCTCGTAGCACATAAACTCTCAGAGAGAAATGTCGATGCCAGTGAAGACCCAACAGAGAGAGTGGGGGTATCTTTGGCATCTACAACCGTAGTAACACTAGTTGACACATGGTATGACACCCGATACCTTATGGTGCCATACCGACGCTCCGGAGCCACTCTGGGACGAAACCCTGGCCCAGCTGAGGCCTAGTCAAACTTATCGTCTACACGTTTGACCGAAGCCCGAAAGGGGGTAGCAATGTGAAACTAATTCCTTAATTGTGTTAAGGTGGACCATAGGAAGTCCCAAAACGATGGTAGGGCCCACCTCTAAAGAAGATTCCACCCCGACAGTCTGTTTCCGGGAGTTTCAGTCTCGTAGCACATAAATTCTTAGAGAGAGAAGTCGATGTCGGGGAAGCCCAACTCAGAGAGTAAGGGGATATTATGCATCCACGAACCTAGTAACACTAGTGCACACATGGTGTGCCACCCAATACATTATGGTTCCACCCCGACGCTCCGGAACGCCTCTTCGACGAAACGCTAGCCCCGCTGGAGCAGAGTCAAAGTTATCGTCTACAGGTTTGACCGGATCCCGGAACGGGGTAACAATGTGGAACTAATTGCTTGGTCGTGTTAGAGTGGACACTAGGAAGTCTCAAAACCATGGTAGGGCCCACCTCTACAGAAGATTCCACCCCGACAGTCCGATTCCGGGAGTTTCGGGCTCGTAGCACATAAACTCTCAGAGAGAAATGTCGATGCCAATGAAGACCCAACAGAGCGAGTGGGGGTATCTTTGGCATTTACAACCGTAGTAAAACTAGTTGACACATGGTATGACACCCGATACCTTATGGTGCCACACCGACGCTCCGGAGCCACTGTGGGACGAAACCCTGACCCAACTGAGGCCTAGTCAAACTTATCGTCTACAGGTTTGACCGAAGCCCGAAAGGGGGTACCAATGTGGAACTAATTGGTTCATTGTGTTAATGTGGACCATAGGAAGTCCCAAAATGATGGTAGGGTCCACCTCTAAAGAAGATTCCACCCCGACAGTCTGTTTCCGGGAGTTTCAGTCTCGTAGCACATAAATTCTTAGAGAGAGAAGTCGATGTCGGGGAAGCCCAACTCAGAGAGTAAGGGGATATTATGCATCCACGAACCTAGTAACACTAGTGCACACATGGTGTGCCACCCAATACATTATGGTTCCACCCTGACGCTCCGGAACGCCTCTTCGACGAAACGCTAGCCCCGCTGGAGCAGAGTCAAAGTTATCGTCTACAGGTTTGACCGGATCCCGGAACGGGGTAACAATGTGGAACTAATTGCTTGGTCGTGTTAGAGTGGACACTAGGAAGTCTCAAAACCATGGTAGGGCCCACCTCTACAGAAGATTCCACCCCGACAGTCCGATTCCGGGAGTTTCGGGCTCGTAGCACATAAACTCTCAGAGAGAAATGTCGATGCCAGTGAAGACCCAACAGAGAGAGTGGGGGTATATTTGGCATCTACAAACATAGTAACACTAGTTAACACATGGTATGACACTCGATACCTTATGGTGCCACACCGACGCTCCGGAGCCACTCTGGGAGGAAAACCTAGCCCCGTTGGAGCCCATTCAAACTTATCGTCTACAGGTTTGACCGGAGCCCGAAAGGGGGTAGCAATGTGGAACTAATTGCTTCATTGTGTTAGGGTGCACGCTAGGAATTCTCAAAACAACGGTAGGGCCCACCTCTACAGAAGATTCCACCGCGACAGTCCATTTTCGGGAGTTTCCGGCTCGTAGCACATAAACTATCTAAGAGAGAAGTCGATACCGGTGAAGCCCCAACATGGAGAGTGAGGGTATATTTGGCCTCTACAACCCTAGTAACACTAGTTCACACATGGTATGACACCCAATACCTTATGGTGCCACCCCGACGCTCCGGAGCCACTCTGCAACGAAATCCTGGCCCAGCTAAGGCCTAGTCAAACTTATCGTCTACAGGTTTGTCCGGAGCCCGAAAGGGGATAGTAATGTGGAACTAATTGCTTCATTGTGTTAGGGTGGACCATAGGAAGTCCCAAAACAATGGTAGGGACCACCTCTAAAGAAGATTCCACCCCGACAGTCCGTTTCCGTGAGTTTCGGCCTCGTAGCACATAAACTCTCAGAGAGAGAAGTCGATGCCAGGGAATCCCCAACTCAGAGAGTGAGGCTATATTTGGCCTCTACAACCCTAGTAACACTAGTTCACACATGGTATGACACCCAATACCTTATGGTGCCACCCCGACGCTCCGGAGCCACTCTGCGACGAAACCCTGGCCCAGCTGAGGCCTAGTCAAACTTATCGTCTATAGGTTTGACCGGAGCCCGAAAGGGGGTAGCAATGTGAAACCCTAGTAACACTAGTGAACACATGGCGTGCCACCCAAAACATTTAGAAAGAGGAGAAAAATATCTATGCCGACGGCCTTTTATCGGGGCCGTCGGCATACCTTTTGTTGGGACCAATCCGATCTGGCTAGCAGCTAGGTAAGCCGACGGCTAAAGGTATGCCGACGGCCAAAATAAAAAGCCGTAGGCATAGCATCTGCTGGGCCCGCCCTGGCCGCGCTGCGAGCAAGGTATGCCGACGGCCAAAGGTATGCCTACGGCCGCGAGAAAAAGCCGTAGGCTTAGATTATATATGCCGACGGCTATAGGTATGCCGACGGCTGGTTATAAAGGCCGTAGGCATATGTGCTATATGCCGACGGCTAAAGATATGCCGACGGTTTTATTTTTGCCGTCGGCATACCACCTTGTATGCCGACGGCCCCGACTAAAAGCCGTAGGCATACCTTTTGCCGTCGGCGTCTGGCGATTTTCCTGTAGTACATATATTAACACGTACCCCGAGCCTGGGGCTGTTCCAGGTCTATATCAACACGTACCCCGAGCCCTAACAGGTATCGGTTCCTCCAATAGAAAAAACTAGCTATATTGATTTAGGAAGAGATGACTAGCACAATACTGACTTTTAGAGCAAGTGGAGTGCTCTGTTAATTAATCACAGCGTCAGCTGTGCTTACATTGGATACATATTTGGAGGTTCCAGTACTGTCCACTCTCTAGAGCCAGAACATTCATAGTTGTTATTTGTTTTTGGAAAAGGAGCCAAAACCCAAAGACACTACCCTAGCTACTGCATGAGCACGAACCTAAGCTCGTGAAGATGCCGTTTGCGTTCTTAAATCTCCCACAAAATATTGACGAACATAACATTGTTCACAAGATACAAACCAGAAAAATGCAGGGTTAAACATGAGAATGGTGCATTCTTTCTATTTGGGAAGTACATATGGATGAATTTGAGATGATTGTTCAATATTTGCGATGTTTTTCCCCTAATCTCCAGAAGTGCACACTTTTGCGCCTAATCAGAAACAGTGAAGATCTCAACAACCGTGTCCAATGGATTTATATTTGTGAACATGTACCCCTCTGGCCCTCTTGCTCTTCACACATTTGGACTTTGTACACCGCATTAAATAATGCTCTTACAAGTTGGCCTAGTAAATTATACATGGCCAGTAGTCCCCACTGAGGCTGGTAACTCGCGAAACAAATTTGTCTATTCCAGGCAACAAACAAGGAGGAGCTGACTTTAGGAGAGTTAACAATTTGTTTTTTTGAAAAACCATAATAGCTGGTTTTATTTTTTATTTTTACACAAGTGGGATGCTTTGTTAATTAATCACAGCGGTATTTACAGTGGATAGATCTGGATGTTCCAATAATAGTGTCCACTGTCCAGAGCCAGAACATTCATAGCTTTTATTTTTCCAAAATAACGCAAAGCCCCAAGACACACACCTAGCTATATGTGGTGTGCCGTGTGCACGAACCTAAACTCTTCGAGATGTCTTTTGCAACCTTCAATCTCCCGCAAGAATATTGACTCTGGGAACGTAATGACAAAACAATACTTTTGGGAAAGGAATCGGCCAGTTGTCATTTTCTTTCACACAGCCAGGGATTCCATTTCCACGGCGCTCCTATATGTTTCCACTGCTTTTGCTCTCGTTTCTCTGCTTGTGGTCAGCAGTGACCCTCTTTGTCAACACACGATAAGACCGGTAGTGGACGGCTTTGCTCCCATTTTTCTTACAGAAGTCCCGTGAAGAGAAGTGGAAATGGAGATGTCACCGATGAGAGGTGGTGCCAAGGAGGAGGACCTGTCTCGAGAAGCCAGCGTCGACAGGGAGGCGATTTCTGGCGCCATCGCCAAGGGAGGGCAAGGAACATGGAGGCATGCGGCGTTCCATGTGGCGACGACGATCGCAACGCCAGCTGCCTACGCTCCTTTGCCTTTTGCTCTTGCATCCCTCGGCTGGCCTCTGGGTTAGCAGTGCCAGACTCTTTACCATATAGTGTAAATTCTTTGATTTTTGTTGTGATCCAGTGATCAATTGCAGTTAATTTTTTTCTACCATAGGTGTTTGCAGCTTGGTCATAGGAACGCTGGTTACCTGGTGCTCTAGCTTGGTTATTGCCTCGCTGTGGGAGTGGAATGGAGAGAAGCACACCAGCTACCGGCTGCTTGCAAAGAGCATATTTGGTGGGTACAGTTTTTTCTTACGTCAAATACTTATCTGTATCTTCTTCTTCCATTGCCTAAAAAATGTAGTTATGCATGTTAGAATACTGTAATTGCACCAACTCTGTTGAGAGTTGCAGAACTATCTTACTGATACCAATGCTTATTTCTCAAGTGAAATGTCCCTTTTGATGATTTCATAGTAAATCCTCACCTATTATCCGTTATGAGTCAACAAACGATTCTTAATGGTAGAGCATAAGTTTAGGAAAATTTACCTTGAGTGCTGACAAGAAGTTTTACTTTGTTGAAGGTCCTTGGGGCTACTGGTATGTGTCATTCTTCCAGCAAGTGGCGTCAATTGGCAATAACATTGCGATCCAGATTGCAGCGGGCAGCAGCCTCAAGGCTGTCTACAAGCACTACTACACTGCTGAAGATGGCGCGATGACGCTGCAACACTTCATCCTTCTCTTCGGCGCACTCGAGTTGTTCCTCTCCCAACTTCCTGACATACATTCGCTCCGGTGGGTGAATGCTACCTGCACTGCTAGCACCATTGGGTTTGCTGGGACAGCCATCGCGGTCACGATATATGAAGGTAGAAGTCAACAAATTTTAACTCTGCATGTAGTACTGAAATTAATTGCTGAAGACATGGAAATAATCAACGGCATGTTCTTCTGCAGGACATCGGATTGACCGGAAACAAGCTGGTTACAGTCTGCAAGGAACAACTGGAACTAAGATCTTTGCAGGTTTCAATGCGCTGGGCACAATAGCCTTCTCATTTGGTGACGCAATGCTGCCAGAAATTCAGGTTACCGTCACAAGTTTACTTCATATTACTTCCTTAGTGCACACATCCATTCTGATGCCATAAAATTGGATGAATTTACAGAGCACTTTGCAGGAGCCAGCGAGGAGGAACATGTACAAGGGCGTGTCGACGGCATACTCGTTGATCGTCATGTCCTACTGGACACTGGCATTCAGTGGCTACTGGGCCTTTGGCTCTCAAGTCCAGCCATATATCCTCTCCTCCCTGACTGCTCCAGCATGGGCGATTGTAATCGCAAACATGTTTGCAGTGATTCAAATCATTGGTTGCTTTCAGGTATCCGTAACTGATGGCAAACCTGGCTCTATATTTCGTCACAGATTTCTTGATAACCATGAACCATCCAGTAATTGTGCTTCTTCCCAAAGATATATTGCAGGCCGACATTCGCGCTCTTTGAAGAGCGCGTTCAGTCGAAGAAGAACACGGGGTACAGAGCATCGCTGTGGCGGCTGATGTGTACCTCTGTATACATGGCGGCAATTACCCTCGTTGCTGCAGCAATACCTTTCTTTGGGGACTTTGTGTCAGTTTGTGGAGCCGTTGGCTTCACCCCTCTGGACTTTGTGCTGCCAGTGTTACTATTTCTGAAGGTTGGGGGGCTCCCCAAGAACCCAGGGTTGCGGCGTGCTATCAAGGTCATTGGAATCACCGCCGCCGTCTTTTTCTCTGTGATTGGAGCTCTCGCATGCATCGGTGCCGTCAGAGCAATTGTGCTCCACGTCAATACCTACAAGTTCTTCCATGACATATGATCGTAGTTAGGTACTTTCAGGCCACCGTGCATCAGTTACTTGGATGCAGTTTCGTTTGTTCTAGTGGTAAGATGTCTGGTAATATGCAATTCTAGTATAGTACATGGAGAATTTTGAAGGCAAGTCCATTTTTCAATAATTTATATCAGGATATTGTTGGAATATTTGGCTCACATATGTGTGTGCTGAAATATTGGACCCATATGTGGGTAGCCCAATAGACAAATCCTGAAATCTCAAAATGGCCCATGTGTACAAGTGAGTGGTGGGAGTGGGAAGTTTAGTCCCACATTGGAAGTTTGAGGAGTTGCACACCACCTTATAAGGTGGAGTGTTGTAGCGATTGTATGTGAGTGAGAACAAGAGAGCCTCTCGCGCACTCCTCCTCCTCCGCTCGCTCGTCTCGACACGTCGCGATCGCGTTTCGTGAATCGAGCCTCAAGCCGAGACAATACTTATGTTTATTTTGCTGTTTTGAAAAACCGATTTCGTAGTCGTGACGGACGCGTCACAGCTGAGAACAAGAGAGCCTCTCGCGCACTCCTCCTCCTCCGCTCGCTCGTCTCGACACGTCGCGATCGCGTTTCGTGAATCGAGCCTCAAGCCGAGACAATACTTATGTTTATTTTGTTGTTTTGAAAAACCGATTTCGTAGTCGTGACGGACGCGTCACAGCTGAGGCGGTTCGGGTCGCTCCCGAATCGCGTGCTGCAACCGACTCGGACGTGCGGCGTGGGCCTCCCACGTCGCACGCGTTAGGGTTTTCCGGACCGCACTATAAAATACGCGCACTGTGGGCGCTGTACACATCCCGAAACCAATCTAGGTTTGCCACCTCGTTCCTTGTGCCGCCACCGTAATCTACTCCATCCCGAGCGCCGGTGTCCACCGGCGAACGGGAGAGCAGGTTTCCGGAACCAGTCGCCTTTGTGATCTTGTACGGGAGAGGGCGAATTAGGTTTTTGGGAAGCGCTTAGCGCGACTGCTCGCTGCTTCCACAACGGCTCGTCTGTCTAACAAGTCAGGCGGTGCTGCGTACCGTCGCCTCAAGCGCCGTCTACTCCAACCCTTCATCGCCAACGTTGTCATCAACAACGTTACTACAAACGATCGGTACGGAATCTGTGTCCTGATCTGTCTGCTTAACATGTCTACTGTTTACATGTTTACGGAGATCGTGTTGCTGTTATTCCTGCTGGTTAATGCATCTAGTATGTTCGATTTCCACATGTTAATAGCTAGTTCTGTCATGATTTATATTCTGGAATTAATCGTGGAAATTATGTCTAATTATTCAACAATCCAAAAACCTAATTGTAGGCAATTTCCTGAACTGACTATGGCCCACTTAAGTGATTCAATAAAACCGGAAAGGTTCAATTGTACCACCTTTAAGAGATGGCAACTGAGAAGCCAACTGTGGCTCCAGTCCATGAAAGTGTGGGACATTGTTATGAATAACCTTCCTGAAGGAGCTTCTGACGAGGTTCAGAATAAGTTCAAGGAAGCCAATAACAATTTCAGAGGCTGTATTCTGAGTGTCCTGGAGGGACGTCTGTGCGATGTGTATATGCACATCGAAGACGCTAAGGAGCTCTGAGATGCACTGAACACTAAATTCGGTGCGTCCGATGCTGGCAGTGAGCTGTATATCATGGAGAGCTTTAACGACTACAAGATGGTGAATAACCGTTCTGTAGTCGAACAGCCTCATGAGATACAGTACATTGCGAAGGAACTTGCTCAAGTGTGTGATTCCTGATAAGTTTGTGGCTGGATGCATTATTGCAAAACTACCTTCTTCATGGAGGAGTTTCGCCACATCTCTCAAACATAAGAGACAGGAGATATCAGTTGAAAATCTGATAGCGTCTCTTGATGTTGAGGAGAAAGCTCGGGCAAAGGACACAACTGAGAGAGGTGGTGATTTGCAGTCTAGCGCCAATATGGTACAGAAAAATCATCACGTCAAGAATAACAGCAAGAACAAAGGGAACTATAAGCCCCAGTTCAATGATCCTGTGAACACTACTGCCTTTAAGAACAATAAGAAGAAGAAGGTGCTGAACAAAGCTGGGCTCGAGTGCTTTACGTGTGGAGCGCTCGGCCACTTTTCTGTTGACTGCCCAGACCGTGCAGATAAGAAAGGGAAGAAAGGCTCCAAGAATGTCAACATGGTGACCGCTAGCAACACTGATGGGTACGGTAATATACCGATGGTACTTTCAGTTTTTCAATCTCCATGTTGGTGGATTGATACGGGTGCTAATGTTCACGTGTGTGCAGACATCTATATGTTCACTTCTTATCAGGTCGCACGGGATTCTTCCGTCCTAATGGGGAATGGGTCAGATGCTTCTGTTCGTGGTGTTGGCACGGTAGATCTGAAGTTTACTTCGGGAAAGATCGTGCAGCTGAGGAACGTGCAGCATGTCCCTTCTATGAATAAGAATCTCGTCAGCGGCTCCCTTCTTTGCAGAGATGGGTTTAAAGTAGTGTTTGAGTCCAATAAAGTAGTTGTGTCGAGATTTGGGCAATTTATTGGTAAAGGCTATGAGTGCGGAGACTTGTTCCGCTTTTCTCTTTCCGATTTTTGCAATAAGTCAGTAAACCATATTTGTGGCAATGTTGATTCAGATGCTAGTGTATGGCACTCTCGTTTATGTCATGTTAATTTTGGTTTACTGTCGCGGCTATCCAGTTTAAGTTTAATTCCGAATTTCACCATTGCCAAAGGTTCTAAGTGCCATAGTTGTGTGCAATCTAAGCAACCTCGGAAGCCTCACACGGCAGCCGAGGAGAGACACTTGGCACCTCTAGAACTCATACATTCTGATCTATGCGAGATGAATGGTGTGTTAACAAAAGGTGGAAAGAGATATTTCATGACACTCATTGATGATGCTACTAGATTCTGCTATGTTTATTTGTTGCAGACTAAAGATGAGGCTTTAGACTACTTTAAAATCTATAAGGCTGAAGTTGAAAATCAATTAGAGAGAAAGATCAAACGTTTTAGGTCGGATCGTGGTGGAGAGTATTTCTCTAAAGTATTTGATGAATTCTGTGAGGAACACGGTATTATTCACGAGAGGACGCCTCCCTATTCGCCACAATCAAACGGAATTGCTGAGAGGAAAAACCGCACGCTGACCGACTTGGTTAACGCCATGTTGGACACTTCTGGTTTATCTAAGACATGGTGGGGGGAGGCTCTGTTGACTTCGTGTCATGTCCTGAATAAAGTTCCTAACAAGAATAAAGAGAAAAACCCTTATGAGGAGTGGGTTGGGAGAAAACCATCACTTTCCTATTCGCGTACTTGGGGATGCTTGGCAAAAGTCAACGTTCCAATTTCAAAGAAACGCAAACTCGGACCGAAAACAGTGGATTGTATCTTTTTAGGTTATGCTCAGCGTAGCATTGGTTATAGATTTCTAGTGGTTAAATCCGAGGTGCCTGAAATGCATGTTGATACTATTATGGAATCTCGCGATGCAACATTTTTTGAGAATATGTTTCCTATGAAAGATATGCATAGCTTTGCTAAATTTTCTTCTGAATTAATTCCGGAATCTAGTACATCTAGTGATCATACTGAACAACCACATGATGAGAACGTCCTTGAGAAGGATGACAATGAAGCTCCTAAACGGAGTAAGAGACAGAGGATTGAAAAATCCTTTGGTGATGATTTCATTGTGTACCTTGTGGACAATACTCCTACGTCTATTGCAGAGGCATTTCCATCTCCAGATGCAGATGACTGGAAAGAAGCTGTCCATAACGAGATGGACTCCATTCTTTCTAATGGGACGTGGGAGTTATCTGAACGACCTTATGGGTGTAAGCCAGTGGGCTGTAAGTGGGTGTTCAAGAAGAAGTTAAGGCCTGATGGTACTATTGAGAAGTACAAGGCACGGCTTGTAGCCAAGGGCTACACTCAGCGAGAAGGCGAAGATTATTTTGACACCTATTCACCTGTTGCTAGACTGACCACCATTCGTGTACTACTTTCCCTGGCTGCCTCTTATGGTCTTATCGTTCATCAAATGGACGTAAAGACAGTTTTCCTTAACGAAGAGTTGGAAGAGGAAATCTATATGGATCAGCCTGATGAGTTTGTGGTAAAAGGTGAAGAGAGGAAGGTGTGCAAATTGTTAAAATCTTTGTATGGACTGAAACAAGCACCTAAGCAATGGCATGAGAAGTTCGACAGAACTTTAACTTCTGCGGGCTTTGTCATTAATGAGGCTGACAGGTGTGTATACTACCGCCATGGTGGGGGCGATAGTGTTATATTATGCTTGTATGTTGACGACATACTGATTTTTGGTACAAGCATAAGTGTGATCAATGAGGTCAAGTCTTTTCTATCAAACTGTTTTGATATGAAAGATCTGGGAGAAGCTGATGTAATTCTGAACATCAAGCTTATTAAGGATGAGAGTGGGATTACGTTGACGCAATCACACTATGTTGAGAAGATCTTGAGCCGTTTCGGCTTTATTGATAGCAAGGCTTCTCCAACACCTTATGATCCTAGTGTGACTCTTCGAAAGAACAAGAGGATTACGAAAGATCAATTGAGATACTCTCAAATAATCGGTTCACTCATGTACCTTGCGAGCGCGACGAGGCCTGACATCTCATTTGCTGTGAGCAAATTGAGCAGTTTCATGTCAAACCCGGGTAATGATCATTGGCATGCACTTGAAAGGGTGATGCGCTATCTGAATGGTACCATGAGCTATGGGATTCATTATTCAGGGCACCCTGCTGTGCTTGAGGGATATAGTGACTCCAACTGGATCTCAGATGTAGATGAACTCTACGCCACAAGTGGATATGCATTTCTTCTTGGAGGTGGCGCGGTGTCATGGAGGTCTTGTAAACAGACCATATTGACGAGGTCAACCATGGAAGCAGAACTTACTGCTTTAGATACAACCACTGTTGAGGCAGAATGACTGCGTGAGCTCTTGATGGACTTGCCGGTGGTTGAGAAACCATTACCGGCTATCCTCATGAACTGTGACAATCAAACGGTGATTGCCAAGGTGACCAGTTCTAAGGATAATGCGAAGTCATCAAGACACGTCAAAAGACGTTTGAAATCTGTCAGGAAATTGAGAAACTCCGGAGTAATTACTGTTACGTATATTCAAACAGACAAAAACCTGGCAGATCCCTTTACGAAGGGACTATCACGTAATGTGATAGATAGTGCATCAAGGGAGATGGGTATGAGACCCGTGAGCGTTACACCATAGTGGTAACCCAACCTATGTGATCGGAGATCCCGTGAATTAGGACCTGGGAACAACAAGCTAGTGGTTTGACTGAGGAGAGTATTTGATAAACCCTCTCTAAGTGATGATGCATAACTCTCAAAGAGCTGTAAGGCAGGTTGGCAATATGCCTTAATGTGTTTATGTTGGCTATTCATACCAAAGATGCCGTCCTACAGAGCATTCTTGAAAGAACACACATATGTGAGTCCGACTGTAACCGTCGCAGTCTATGAGATTTAGGTGATCTCTAGTAAACTCATGAAGAGACCACAGAGTATGACGCATATGCTCCACCCGCGGGGTAGCCTACTGGCAGCCAAGTACTAGTTATGACTTTGAGTAAAGTCTATTGGCACAAAACTTGCAATTCAAGGCATAGTCCATTGTTCAAGTTGCTGATAGATGTAGCTTAAGGCTCTAGGCGGAAGTTCAACTTAACAGTCTCTGCTGAAACACTGGTATATAAACAAGTAGCGAGGATTGGCAAATCTTCAAATGGTCATTTGAGATCTGGTGGGGGATTGTTGGAATATTTGGCCCACATATGTGTGTGCTGAAATATTGGGCCCATATGTGGGTAGCCCAATAGACAAATCCTGAAATCTCAAAATGGTCCATGTGTACAAGTGAGTGGTGGGAGTGGGAAGTTTAGTCCCACATTGGAAGTTTGAGGAGTTGCACACCACCTTATAAGGTGGAGTGTTGTAGGGATTGTATGTGAGTGAGAACAAGAGAGCCTCTCGCGCACTCCTCCTCCTCCTCAGCCGCTCGCTCGTCTCGACTCGACACGACACGTCGCGATCGCGTTTCGTGAATCGAGCCTCAAGCCGAGACAATACTTATGTTTATTTTGCTGTTTTGGAAAACCGATTTCGTCGTTGTGACGGACGCGTCACAGCTGAGGCGGTTCGGGTCGCTCCCGAATCGCGTGCTGCAACCGACTCGGACGTGCGGCGTGGGCCTCCCACGTCGCACGCGTTAGGGTTTTCCGGACCGCACTATAAAAGACGCGCACCGTGGGTGCTGTACACATCCCGAAACCAATCTAGGTTTGCCACCTCGTTCCTTGCGCCGCCACCGTAATCTACTCCATCCCGAGCGCCGGCGTCCACCGGCGAACGGGAGAGCAGGTCTCCGGAACCAGTCGCCTTTGTGATCCTGTACGGGAGAGGGCGAATTAGGTTTTTGGGAAGCGCTTAGCGCGACTGCTCGCTGCTTCCACGACGGCTCGTCTGTCTAACAAGTCAGGCGGTGCTGCGTACCGTCGCCTCAAGCGCCGTCTACTCCGACCCGTCATCGCCAACGTTGTCATCAACAACGTTACTACAAACGATCGGTACGGAATCTGTGTCCTGATCTGTCTGCTTAACATGTCTACTGTTTACATGTTTACGGAGATCGTGTTGCTGTTATTCATGCTGGTTAATACATCTAGTATGTTCGAGTTCCACATGTTAATAGCTAGTTTTGTCATGATTTATATTCTGGAATTAATCGTGAAAATTATGTCTAATTATTCAATATATATGATGGTCACGAAAATCGACTTCTGGTCCAGAATAAAAGAACAACCAACACATAGAATTAAGACTGTACAATTGGGGAACAGAAAACTGGATGGATACTGTAATATAAACATCATACGAAACAAGAGTGCAGGTCCTTCTAGACACATCAATATTTCCCAAAATTGATTCTCATACTGATCTGGGAACAAAAAGTTATGTAATCTGATCTTAGAAACATAATCACCCCACTACGCGTAGGTCTCATGCGGGTTCTCGAATTTATTATCAAGTTTGGATTGGTGATGGTTGCTCTGCCAAATAAAGGTTGAGATGTCCCAGGAAGAAAAAATAAACTCGTTAGCAGGAGACTCCTAATCCTACTGTACTTCAGGACCTACAAGTTCTTCCGCGACGTAGTTAGGCTGTATCAGGCCAGTGTGCATCAGTTACGACGATGGCTAAAGTTGTGGGGACGAAGGACGCTGGAGGCGCTCGGGGAGGGATCACGCAACGAGTAGCCGCGTGAAGTATGAAACAAGCACTCCAAACAACACGATCTACCCAGGTTCAGGGCCCTCGTGAGGAGGTAAAACCCCTACTCCTGCCTTTCTCTCTGTATATTTGTGTCTCACCGAGTAGCCACAGTACAAATGTTCTTCCTACCGAGTAGCCACTCTTCTCTCTATGTGATGAACTAGGTCAAGAATCCGAACCAAGTCTGGGATCGGATCGTCGTCCCTCGCGCAGGAGGGGGCAGGGCACCTTATATACTCGGTGCCCAGCCGGATACAGCCAAATACAAACAGATGTCGACATAGTGTGCACACCGTCCTTCTTCCGAGCTCCCGCTGACAGCTTTGGCTTCTAAGTTTGTCCGGTGTGGAAAGTCGTTGGGCAAAACCAAGTAATCGACCTGTTATCACTGCTGCGAACACAGAGTAGGTCCCCCCTATCCTGCGACGCCTTGCTGACACACTGTCGCTGTCAGGCACGCCGTCCTCAGATGAATAGTGCCGTGAACCGTGCCAAAGTACGGACCCGGGATACGCGGGATCCTGTGTCAGAACGGCTCCTTTGACTTCTGGCCCGAGTAGGATCCCGCCATTTCTACTCGGGCCAACTCTTCTACTCGGAGGAACATTACATTCTTGATTCGTCCTTCTGGCCATCTATGTGTAGGACCGAGTAGCAGTCGACCGGGTAGCAAGTACCGGGTAGCCGGCTACTCGTCCAAACATCCTCTTCTGATCTTGCCCTTAGCACTTGCATTTACCCTACTCGGGGGTTACCCCCCGACAGCAGTCCCCGAAGCTGGTAGAGTCCTGCGAACTTGTTCACTGGGCTCTGCCAGCTTGAAACTAACCTTGACAGTATCGCCTTTGAACCTTAGAATTCCGAGTAAAACCTCCAAGTAGCCCTTGATTTTGTCTTAAGCTTCTTCCGAATAGAACCACTTCTCTTCTCTGTAGCCGGGTAAAAGGACTTGGTGAAATCTCGGATCGAAATCTCTGCGTGGCAGAGCACAATCCGGCTTTCCGTACTGCGGCTGGGCACGTGTCACGCAGCCACGACCCCGACGCCTCGGTGCCCGGGATCTGACAGGCCACGCGCCCAGTTTTTACGGCCTGGGCCCACTAGCTCGTTATGTCCCATCAAAGGTAGTGATTACCCACGATCACGTCGTGGGATTAATTGTGGCCGTTACGCGCGCGTTCCGCGCTGTGTGCGTTTCTAACCGGTCCACACGGCCCACGCCGCACGATCTCTGCCACGACCGATCCCACTTCCTCAAATCGTAACGGCAACCCGAGGGGCGGTATAAATACCCCCTCGGTAACTCCTTCTTCCTCTTCTGCTCTCACTTTCCCCTCGCCTCCTCGTTTCTCCGCCGCCGCGCATCTCACCGCGCTGCTGCGAGTTTCTCCACCCAAAACCACCAATCTCTCAGCTAATTCCTCCTCCACCGTGATGGCTCGTGACGACGATGCCCGCGCCGGCTGGGCCGGATCTGAGGAACACCCGGCGAGTTCCTCCTGGTGTTCGCTGCCGGCATCCTGGCAGCGAGCTCGTCCCCAGTCCACAGGAGGGTGAGCACGTCGTCTTCCTCGCGCACTTCGCGCGAGGATTCGGGCTCCCGGTCTCAGATTTCTTCCGCGCCTTTCTCAACCACTACGGCCTCCAGCCGCACCACCTCCCGCCAAACGCCATCGTCATGCTCTCATACCATGCCGTGGTATGCGAGGCATTCCTGGGCGTACGGCCCACCTCGACGACCTGGTCCCGGTACTTCTTCTTTAGGAAGCAAAGCAAGGCCAGGAAAGATGGCGCGGAGAGCAGCCGCGGGATGACGGAGACTGGCAGCGCCATGATGGTGCAGCGCGGCGGGACCAACCACCCGCAGATCAAAGGTTTGGACTCTGTCCGCAAGTGGCAGAGAACCTTCCTTTACGTGAAGAACATCCCTGTCGAGAAGGGAGCCAAAGTGGTGGATCAGATCAATCTGCCCCGGTGGGCCAACACCGCTCCCACCAGGCAGAACTGGAGGACCAAGCCGCCAGTGGATTCCGACATCGAGCAGATGGACGAGCGCCTTGCCGAGCTGATCGAGGAGGGGCTCAAGAGTGACGACCCTATCGCCTGCTGGATCTCCAGGCGGGTGCTCCCGCTGCAGCGTCGCGCACATCTCATGTGCTACATGGGCGGCCACCGAGATTGCACTCGGACGACCACGTTCGAGCTCAGCAATGCGGGCGTGGCCGTCTGGGCGCGCTCCATATGAGCACCGGCCTCCACGACCACTGGCAGTACGGCTTCGTGCCGTACAGCCGCACGAAGCCAATCAAGCGGGTTAGTACTCTTTTTCCTGCTTCCTGCATACAGATTCCGAGTAGATAGCCTTCTTAGCTTGCTATGCCTAGCATCCGCACTCCGCGCCGAGTAGGGCACTTTGCAGTTTTGCTTAAGCTTCATGTGCTTTGTGTTTGCACGCCCCTGCCGAGTAGTACACTTAGCAGTTTTGCCTAGGCTTCATGTGCTTTGTGTTTGCACGCCCCTGCCGAGTAGTACACTTAGCAGTTTTGCCTAGGCTTCATGTGCTTTGTGTTTGCACGCCCTGCCGAGTAGCACACTTAGCAGTTTTGCCTAGGCTTCATGTGCTTTGTGTTTGCACGCCCTGCCGAGTAGCACACTTAGCTGTTTTGCCTAGGCTTCATGTGCTTTGTGTTTGCACGCCCTGCCGAGTATGATGCCGTTATGCTACTCGACTGATTCGTGGTGCTTGCCTATTTTCCAGGTCCTTGCTCGCCAGATCGCTGAAAGCCATGAGCTCTTCGGGGCTAACTGGGAAGAGGACCGAAAGGAGGACGACGAGGTCTCCTTCGACACCGCGGATAGCCTCTGCATCCCTCATGCCGTCCAGCCGGGTAAGCACCACGTCGACACGTCCATTCGGGACTGGTCCGAAGACGACGACGAAGGTGATTAAGTTCACCTCTTTTGGTCGCGAGTAGCGCAACCCAATTTCCTCATGTTTCCTAACTGTTTTCTTCTTCTCAACTCTACAGACGATGCTGATGCTGATGCTGGTGCTGAAGAGGAGGGCGAGGACGAGGGTGAGGACGAGGACGCCCTTACCGTCGATCCGCTTGCAGTCGCTGCTCCCGCCACTCGCAAGAGGGCAGGTAGCGGTGCTCAGGAGCCCCCCAGCAAGAAACCCAAGCAGGCCGTGAAGAAGGTTAGACAGGGGAGACGGCTACCGCCTTCTCGTGCAGGGTAAGTAACTTTCTCTCGAGTTGCGCATCACTGTTGCTGCTTTTTGGTTCCTTCTGCCTTTCTTCCTTTTCTGAATTTTCTCTTCTCTTCAGCGCCCCCTTGGATGCTAATGCTGCTGCCGCACCCATCAAGTCCAAGTCCAAGAAGAGATCCGCCATCGATGTAGATGCGCTCATCGAGCTTTCTGACGAGGATGAGATCGCGGCACGGGACAGGGCGCGTGCGCCCTCTCCTGTGAAAGGAGAAGATGAGGACGAGTTCCAGTACATGTACACTGATGCCCATGACGCCGAGCAGGAGCAGCAGGCCCGCGCAGAACAGGAAGCGCAGGATGCTGCTCGCAACGAGAGACCACTTTCTCCCCCAGCTGCCACAGCCGGGGAGAACTCAGAGCAAGACCCCGAGCAGCACGACCAGGCCGCCCTTGAGCGGCAGGAGGAGAACCAAGAGCAGCCAACAACAGGGGCTGCTGACCAAACTGACCCCGCGGCCCAGCCGCGGGTAGAGAGACCAGAAGAGACACAGCAAGGTCCCGCTGCCGAGCAGCGGGTTGAGATAGTTAACGAGATGGAGCAGGACCTGCAGAGCCACGCGCAGCCGGATGTTGCGCCGGGTAGCAAGCCCTTGGTGCCGCCTACCCAGCAGGGCACTTCCTCCACCGCACCGAGCTCCCCGCCGGTGAAGAAGACCAAGATTACAGCGAGCCCTCCAGTCAAGAAGGAGGCTGCCGAGAAGAAGGCCCCTGAGAAGCAGTCTGCCCAGCTTGACGCCAACGTCCGCCAGAATCCTCCTCGTGGTGCTGCGCAGGGCTCTGCCGCGATGCCGCCGCCCCAACCAATTGCAAGAACTGTCGCCAAGGCCGGGCAGCTCACCATTGGCGATTCCGGCGCAGCCGTTGACGCAGCCGCAGGACCAAGTTTGCAAGATCCGCCTACCTACCCGCCTTACTTGGTGAAAATGAGCAAACAGCACAGCATCCCACTAACTGCGGCCGAGAAGAAACTTGCTATCAGGAAAGGCAAGCAGGCCACGGCTGTGGACTCCAAGCCGCCAGCCAGGAACAAGGACAGATCCCTCTCAATTTTCTCGCGCGAGGTCCAGGAGGCCGAGGTGACGTCCAGGGGGCTCGAGGAGATGATTGACCGTGTAGGCTTCATCGACGCCGAATGGAACAGCGACATCCTTGGCAACAAAACCTGGCACGACTTGGCTTTGGGCGATCTGGATCATATGCGTATTGACTGGAACAAGGCGGACATGGGCTACAATCCCATGACCATCTCGTCCAAGACCAGCACGCTTGCCGCCAAGCTGTTCGTCCACCGCAAGGCCGCAGAGGATATCGAACAAGATTATGCAGTAAGTTTCGCTCACCCAATTCGAGTTGCATTTTTCTTCTCTTCTACTCTTCTCCCTCTTCTTATCCATCACCCAGTCCTCGAGATTCTGGCCGAGTAGACGGATACTCAACCGAGTTGCCGTCTTCTCGGGTTGAATCTTCACGATTTGTGTCTGATTCTTTTTCTTTCTGTTTTTCAGAATATCCTTTTGAAGAGAACAAACTTGTTCCGGCGACTGCTCTGGAACCACAGCATCGCTAGAAGGCGCCTTGAGGCCCTCGAAATGGAACGCAAGACTGACGAAGCGACGGAAAAGGAGGTCATGGATCGCACCCTCCAGATTTCCGAGATCGAAAGTAAGCTTTTAGCTACGCGGTTCCTGCGTTTTGTGTTGACGCTCGCTTTTGCTTTCTGCTCTAATCGATTCCTTTCTGCAGGCAAGTTTAAGACCTTGGCAGAGGAGCATGCGAACTGCCGCGCTTTTATTGAGAGCGGTCAAACTACGATTAAAAGGTTGGAAGGTGAGTTGGTGTTTTTCTCGGCTTGTTTTCCTTCCTCCCATCTTTGCTACTCTGCTGACCGTGTTTTGCTCTTCACAGAAGACCACAAGAAATTTGTCGAGGAGCATCTCGACTGCCTCAAACCCGCCGAGGTGCAGCAGCAGTTGGCGAGCCAGGCTGTAGAGCTGAAGAAAGAATACACCACCGAGTTGGAACCTCTCCAACTCCAGCTGCGAACCGCTCTCCAAAAAGCCGTTGACATAGCTGCCGAGAAGAACAAGATAGTAGCCGAGAAGAAGCTTGAAGCAGCTGCCAAGGCCGAGAAAAGGGCTCTTGAGCTGGAGTGCGATACGCTGAGGAAGAGCAACTCGGATCTCATGCTCCAGCTGGCCCAGTTCCGGAGGGTGGAAGAGAGGCACGTTGCCGACAAGGAGTCATGGGAGAAGACGCTGCAGTCGCTACTTTGCGAGCTGAACAGTAAGTACCCGCTTCCCTGCGCTTCGCTGTTCCTTTTGCTTCTCTGCTGCCTGATTCGCTTCTCTTCTCTGTCTCCGTTTCTAATCTCTTTGATAGCTTTTTCAGAAATCTTCCCTGACCTTTCCTCGGCCTGCAAGTCTGCTCTTTCAAAGGCCCAAGCAGCTCGCACCGAGAAGGGCCAGCCCATGGATACTAAATCTTCGATTGAAGACTGCTTCACAAACATGTAGGGGCAGCTCCAGCGCCTAAGGGGAGTGGGCACCGATCTGGTGCGCACTGCCTTCAAACTCCATGACCTGTTCTGGCCTCGAGACTCTGCGCCAGCAACCATCCGTGGCCTTGCCGAGAAGCTGAATGGCGTTAAGGCCGAGCTGAAGAAATGGCGAGCATCCGGAGCTCGGGCAGGCGCGGATATGCTGCTTCTCTTCGTCTGCAGCTGGTACGATAATCTTGATCTCAACCTTATCCTCGAGATGCGCCAGGATTCGAGGTGGGAGAAGGATACCGACTGCGTGGCTCGCCGCCAGTTGGTTGCGTACGAGATCGCATCCTACGCGGATACCGCGGGCTACATCGAAGGCGTCACTGAGCCCGACACGGATGTGGAGGGCGAGGGTGACGACGAGGATGAGGATGACGACGAGGAAGCCACTGAGTCCGAAGGCCTGAGCTGCTTCAACAGTGCTAGCGAGAAGGCCGGGAAGGGGAAGGCCGCGGTCGTCGCGGATAGCGAAGATGAGGCCGAGAGCGAGAAGATGACTATCGACACCGCGGCGCTCGAATTCGGCACTTCATCAGGTGCTGCCCTCGACGACACGGCGCTACTCTGCACCCAAACTGCCGCCTCCACCTCGGCGACGGACCCCATCTCGGTGGCCACGGCCACCTCTGATCAGGCTGCCACCAACCCAGAGGCTGATGCGGCGAAGACTGACGCCACCAACTCGGAAGCTGACACTGCCAAGGCCAACATTGAGGATGCTGCTACTTCCACCTGATCACCTCCTGCAACTTTGTCCTTAAAACTTTTATCAGATCCCCGGGATGCCGGGTGCAGATGTATCGAAACAATTATGTTTGTCGCTTGCTACTCAGTTTTATTCACGTTCGATATTTTTAACTTAGTCAATTTGAGCAGCCTTGGCTCGATGCCGGGTTGCGTTATTATGCAAGTCCCCGAGTTGCATTTCTTATTCGCTCTTCCTTTTTATCTCAGCTCTTACCCGCAACTTGTTGCTTTTTTGGTATTCGAGTCACAAGAATTCAAAGTTGGAGTTGCAAATACTTAGCCACTTAGAAACACTAATAGTAACGCATCCCACCACTTAGCCGAAAAGGAGTTAACAAAAAGCAGTAGTAAAAGACATCCTACTCGGTTCCTGCACTCTTTCTTTCCTTAGTAATTTTTCTTGTGCTCATTGACCTTTTGCTTGTTCTCTTGCTTGCCATGAAGCCGGGTTTCGGACAGCAGTAGAGTCGAAGAGTTGGCATGTGGGTTTAAACACAATACTAAATGTACTCGTGAAATTTTAAGCAGAGCAACCGAGTGGACAAAGGTGAAGTCGGGTAGAAACACACAGAGTAATTTTGGACGAGGGCAGTCCCCGAGCTAAATTTCAGATTGCATAGTAGAATTTTAACTCGGATAAGAGAGTACATACACATCTTTGCTCACGAATGAAAGCGACGGAGTAGGGCTATATTCCAGGGGCGCTTAGATTCCTCTCCAGCTTTATCTGCCCTGTTCTCCTGTGATGGATGCACGTCCACGAGATAATAGGCATCATTGTGCAGCGCTTTGCTCACAATGAAAGGCCCTTCCCATGGAGGAGACAACTTGTGCATCCCGGCTGTGTGTTGCACAAGCCTAAGGACCATGTCTCCTTCTCGGAAAACCCTTGGATTCACCTTTCGGCTATGATAACGCCGCAGGTTTTGCTGGTAGATAGCTGAACGTGACAGAGTAAGCTCTCTTACTTCTTCGAGCAGGTCAACGTCATCTTCTCGAGATTCTCTCGCCTCCACCTCAGTGTAGAGGGTTACTCGGGGGGATTCATGCTCTAAATCTATTGGCAACACGGCCTCAGGCCCGTATACCAAGAAGAATGGCGTCTAGCCGGTTAACCGGTTAGGGGTAGTCCTTAGACTCCACAACACCGCTGGCAACTCGTCTAACCAACACCCAGGTGTTTTCAGCAGTGGTTCAATTAGCCTTGGCTTTATGCCTGCTAGCACCATGCCATTTGCTCTTTCAACTTGCCCATTGGAGGCGGGATGCGCAACATACGCAACATCTAGCCGGATATGCTTATCTCTACAGAACCGCACCATTGCTCCTTCAGCAAAATTTGTACCGTTATCCGTGATGATGCTGTGCGGATAGCCGTATCTCAGGATCACATCCTTTAAGAATTTCACAGCCGTAGCTCCATCGCACTTCCGGATAGGCTTCACTTCAATCCACTTGGTGAACTTATCCACCATGACTAAGATGTGTGTCATATTGCCTCTACCCGGCTTGAAGGGGCCGACCATATCCAAGCACCAAACAGCAAATGGCCAAGTAATGGGAATGGTTTTCAACTCGGAAGCAGGCATGTGGATCTTACTCGCGAACATCTGGCAGCCGTTGCACTTCCTCACGATGTCTTCAGCTTGCTGCAGAGCTGTGAGCCAGTAGAACCCATGCCGAAAAGTCTTCTTGACCAATGCCCGAGAAGAGGCGTGGTGCCCGCATTCTCCTTGGTGTATCTCCAACAGAATTTCTCCTCCTTCTTCTGGGCCCACACAGCGTTGCAGCACGCCGGTGGCACTTCTCTTGTGCAGCACATCTCTGAATATGGTGTAGCCCTTGGATCTTCTCTGAATCTGCCTTGCGATCACCTCATCTTCTGGCAGAGTGCCGTCCTTTAGAAAGGATAATATGGGCATGGCTCAACTCGGTGTCTCTCGTGTAGAAAACACTGGTTCGTCCACTTCCATCGGGATAGGCACCTCTGGCTGCTCTTTAGGGTTGGGAGCACTTCTCTGAAGCCCTGAGCGATTGGCAAGAACCTCCTCAATGAACGCGACAGTCCCCGGGTTGAGGACAGCAGTCCCCGAGTATGGAGTGGCAGTCCCCGAGTAGGGAGTGGCAGTCCCCAAGTAAGGAGTGGCAGTCCCCGAGTAGGGAGTGGCAGTCCCCAAGTAAGGAGTGGCAGTCCCCGAGTAAGGAGTGGCAGTCCCCGGGTTCTCTGTTGCATTCTCCCAGTCAATCTCCGTGGGAACGAATTCTTCACTTGGCAGAGAAGGAACAAATATGGATTCCGAGTTGGGAGATGGCTTGATGGATGGCTTCCTCAAATGCTCCAAGGCAATCCCCGCCGGGATGGACTGCCGAGAAGACCCCAACTTGGACAACTCGTCTGCTGCTTCATTCTCTGCTCGGTGAATATGCTGGAACTCGCAGCCTTCGAAGAATCCAGTCATAGATTGTACCAGGAAGCGGTATGATGCCATGTTGGCATCCAGAGCATCCCAAGTGCCAGAGACTTGCTGTACCACCAGATCTGAATCGCCATAGCATATAATGCGCTGCACGCCAACCTCCTTGGCTACTCGCAAGCCGTGCACTACGGCCTCGTACTCTGCAACGTTGTTGGACGCCTTGAAATGGATCTGCAGCACGTACTTGAGTTGATCTCGCTTGGGTGACGTAAGCACTACGCCAGCACCAAGGCCTTCCTTCACCTTCGAGCCATCAAAGTGCATCTTCCAGTAATTGGAAACTGGAGCAGGAGGTTCGTACTGCACCTCAGCCCAGTCCACCAGAAATTCTGCCAGGATTTGAGACTTGATGGCTTCTCTTCTCGCATACGCGGGAGCGTACGCGGCCAGCTCAATTGCCCACTTGGCTACTCTGCCACTCGCCTCCTTGTTGCCCATGATATCCGAGATGGGAGCAGAGCTCACAACAGTGATAGGATGCTCTTGGAAATAATGCTTCAGCTTCTTGGCGCCTAGGTACACGCCGTAGGTCATCTTCTGGTAATGCGGGTAGTTCTGCTTGGAGCTGGACATCACTTCACTGAGGTAGTATACTGGACGCTGCACACTTTTGCCTTCTTCTTCTCGTTCCACCACAATCACCACGCTGACCACTCGGTTGGTAGCAGTAATGTACAGCAGCATTGGCTCATTGGGTAGCGGACTAGCCAAGATGGGAGCACTACCCAGCATTGCCTTCAGCTCTTTGAATGCCACGTCCGCTTGCGGAGTCCAGACGAACTTGTCACTTTTCTTCATCAACTGGTACAGAGGCAGGGCCTTCTCGCCCATTCGGCCCAGAAAACGACTCAGAGATGCCAAACAACCAGTGAACTTTTGCACATCCTTCAGGGATCTCGGCAAATACATGCTCTCAATAGCTTTTATCTTTGAAGGATTGGCTTCAATGCCCCGACTAGACACCAGGAAGCCGAGTAGCTTGCCAGCCGGGACGCCAAAGGTGCATTTACTCGGGTTCAGCTTCATTTTATACTTGCGCAAGTTAGCGAAGGTTTCCTCAAGATCGGCAAGCAGAGTTTGTGTTTTATTCGTTTTGATGACAATGTCATCTACGTACACCTGCACATTCTTGCCGAGCTGGTTGTGCAAGCATTTTTGCATGCACCGCTGATAAGTGGCACCCGCATTTCGCAACCCGAAACACATGACACGATAGCAATAAGCCCCGTAAGGGGTAATGAAGGCAGTCTTTATTTGATCATCAGGATTGAGGGCTATCTGGTGAAAACCAGAGTAGGCATCTGTGAAAGACAGCAGTTCACAACCAGCAGTGGAATCGATCACCGGATCGATGCGAGGTAGCGGAAAAGGATCCTTGGGGCATGCTTTGTTCAAGTCGGTGTAGTCGACACACATGCGCCATGCAGTAGCAGCCTTGGGGTCCTCCTTCTTCTTCTCGACCATGACCGGGTTGGCTAGCCAATCCGGATGTAGCACCTCCATGATGAAATTTCTTATCAGCAGCTTGGTGATCTGGTCACCAATGGCCTTCCTTCTCTCATCTCCGAAACGGCGCATAGCCTGCTTCACTGGTTTGGCGTCAGGACGCACATGTAACGAGTGCTCAACCAACTCCCTCGGGACTCCTGGTAAATCTTCATTGGACCAGGCGAACACGTCCCGATTCTCACGGAGGAAGTGGATGAGCTCGCTTTCCTATTTCTCCGCCAACCCGGAACCAATGATGGCTACGCGGTCGGGGAACTCAGGGTCGACCTGGACCTTCTTTGTTTCTTGAGATGCCTGGAACGCGGTCCCGTGCTGGGTACTCGGCACGCCCTGCGCACCAGCTTGCGCGGATTGCGCCATAGCCACCACCTCGTACATCTTTTTCTTCTCGGCAGCAATCACCATGGACTCCGCCAACTGAGAACCAGCAGAGGCACACTCCATGGACTTCTTGTAATCACCAGAGATGGTAATCACGCCATTGGGACCAGGGATCTTCATCTTCAGATACGCAGTGTGGGTAGAGGCCATGAACTTGCTCAGAGCAGGCCTGCCGAGTAGGGCATGGTAGGGGCTCTGATGATCGACTACTTCAAACTGCGGGCTCTCTGTGCGGCAGTTTTCCCTGGTGCCGAATAGCACATCTATCCATACTCGGCCAATCGGGTTGCACGAGACTCCCGGCACGATGCCATGGAAAGTGGTCTTGCTGGGTAGCAGCATGTTCTCGGCCAGCCCAACCTTCTCGAGTGTGTCTCTGTACACAATGTTGATGCTGCTGCCGTTGTCGATCAGCACCTTGCTGAATCTCACATTCTTCTCGGGGCCCAAGAAGGTAGGATCCAGCACCAAGGCGTAGCTAACCGGGTTGGGCATCACCTTGGGATGATCTACTCGGGACCACGTGATCTCTTGGTTGCACCAATGCATATAGTGAGGAACAACGGGGATCACGGCATTGACCTCCATGGCACGCCTGTGCTGTGATTCCTTGTCGATAGGCTCAGAAGTGAAGATCATGTAGCTCTCGTGGTGTTCTTGGTACTGGTTGCGGCCTCCGCCCTCATTGTTGCCGTTGTTGTTGCCCTGGTAGTTTTTGTTGCCTCTGTTGTTGTTGCGGTTGTGGTTGTTGTTGTTGTTGCGGTAGCCCTCATTGTTGAAGTGACGGTTGGCTCCTAAAGCCACTTGATTCACGTTTTCTCTTCTCGGAAACACTGGAGGCCGAGCTGCGGGTGCGCGAGCAGACTGCACATTGGCGTTTGCAGCTAGCAGAGGAGGAGGAGGAGGCAAGCCTTCATTCCTGATCAGATCCCACCACTCGCATTGTCGGGTAGTGTGGTTAGCAGGCCTCGAGGGGTGCTGAGTATGGAAACTGCATGGGCCATCCCTCATGTCGTCGAAGACGAACTTCCTTGTCGGTTCCGAGTTGCCGCTACCCGACTGAGGAGCGCGGTATGGTTTCTTGTTGCCTTGGCCCTGGTTCTGGTTCTGCCCGTAGGCTCCAGCAGGTTTTTGCCTTTGGCTGCCCCCAGCTCCAACAGCCACTGCATTCACTTCCTCAGGGTCGTACCGAGTATCTATTCGGTCACCCCTGCGCTTATTGCGGAACTCGTTGCGCTTGTTGCTGTTGAAGTTTCTTCTCGGCTCGGAGGAATCCATCAGGGGCTGAGTAGGGTCACCGAGTGCGTACTGATTCGCGATCTTGATGGTCTCCGCCAGAGTGTTTGGCATCTCCCTCTGCAACCTTTGCCACAACATACTGCCATGTCTGCAACCCTGCGCAAACCAAGTGATGGCCTGGGCTTCGTTCACACCTTCACAGGTGTTCCGCAATGTGCTCCACCGAGTAAGGTACTCGCGGTCCGTCTCGTCTTCCCGCTGCCTGCAAGCGGACAGCTGCTGTGGCCTATTCGGCCTCTTGTAAGTGCTGGTGAAATTGCTGATGAAGGCCTCCGAGAAGTCCAGCCAGCAATTGATGTTGTTCTTGGGCAAGTTGTTGAGCCAAGTGCGAGCTGGACCCTCTAGCATCTGCGGAACGTACCGCACTGCCCATCTCCGGTTGCCGTTCGCGATATGAACCGCGGTGACATAGTCATTGAGCCAATCTTCCGGCTTGGTGCTACCATTGTAGCTCTTGGTGCCCCTTGCTAGCTGGAAGTTCTTCACGAAAGGCTCGTTCATGATGCGCGGGCCAAAGCACACAGGGCCAGGAGGCCCCGTGTTCTCGAGTCGCGCCGACAAGCTGATCCGGTCCAACTGATGCCTTGCATCTGCAGGCGCCAGCACGCGCTCGCCCACACGATCTAGGATGTCATAGCCAGCCAAACCCATGGCCGAATAGCCATCATCATATCTGTCCACCTGCACAGCTGCAGGCTGCTCCACCGGGTTGGCGGCTGGCGCCACCGCACGCGGCTGCTGCCTCTGCCGAGTAGGCTGAGCAACTGGATGCTGAGAAGGGCCTGGGCGCTCTCCATCTCGGGCCTGGCTTTGAGCTTTATGGGCTTGAAAGCCTGCTCCTGCAGTGGTGTGTTTCTGACCGGACTGTCGCGGCACAGCGAGCTGTTTCGCAGCGACAGCCGGGTCGTACACCTGCATCTGCCTACCCTTGCCGGAATGCCCACTCCGGCTTCTCTCACGGCTAGGATGCTGTGACGAAGTCTGATCGTTAGATCTAGCCACGTGTGAGTGCACCACCTGAGAAGCTCCAGCACCCGGGTTGGCTTTCCGGAACTCCTCGTTCTGCCTAGCAGCCTCTAGCACCAGCTCGTTTAGCCTCTCCTGCTGCCTAACGCGCGCGTCGCCAGCTAGATGCGGCAACTCGGCAGCTACGGCCTCAGCAGCTCTAAGTGTTTTGGCGGGTGTGCTGTATCTGGGTCTAGTGGAGGTGTTTGCGGTGGCGGACTGACTGGGAGCCTCTACAACCGTTGCCATCTCGGCACCTAGGTTGCGACGCGTAGCACCTACTTTGCTAGCTCTCCTAACAACCGGTGTGAAACCGTGAGCCTTGTTGTACTCAATCTGATCTAGGCTAACCTCTAGCCTAATCTTCTCCAACTCCGCCTGCTCAGCGAGCAGCTCCTGGCGTTGCCGGTCGAGCTGCGCCTTCATGGTCAGGAGCTCGAGATTAGTGGGAGGCGGCATACCCGTCCGCGCGGCAGACGCAGGGATTGTCGGAGTAGTGGAAAGGGGAAGGTTGCACTCCTTCTCGTAGGGCTTGTGCGTCTTCCCGCCAGCACTCGGGCCAGCGAGATCCTCGATGACGCCCGCAGCGGCAGCAGCCGTGCCCTTCCCGGCGTCAGCAACAGGGCCGGTCATCATCACCTCCGCGACGTCCGCAGAGCGGCCCAACGGCCTCCCGCGTGCAGCGATGACAGCAGGTGGATCTTCCGCGACATGCACCAGCTCGGGGTACTCGCGGTCGATGACGGTGGCGACGTAGACGAGGTGCGCGCCGAAAGAAAGCACCGAGCCGCCCTCCGGCATGGTCCTGCCGCCGAAATCGCCGGCGTTGTCGATGACGCAATCGAAGGAGCCGAATCTGTGGACAAGGCCATAGACCACGCGCTCTCCGGTAGCCGAAATCGATCCCGTCCGAACGGAAACTCCAGCCAGCGCCGCTGGTTGCCCCACGGTGGGCGCCAACTGTCGTGGTGGTGTCACGGCAGATGCCATAGGATGGCTAAAGTTGTGGGGACGAAGGACGCTGGAGGCGCTCAGCGAGGGATCATGCGACGAGTAGCCGCGTGAAGTTTGAAACAAGCACTGCAAACAACACGATCTGCCCAGGTTCAGGGCCCTCGTGAGGAGGTAAAACCCCTACTCCTGCCTTTCTCTCTGTATATCTGTGTCTCACCGAGTAGCCACAGTACAAATGTTCTTGCTACCGAGTAGCCACTCTTCTCTCTACGTGATGAACTAGGTCAAGAATCTGAACCAAGTCTGGGATCGGATCATCGTCCCTCGCGCAGGAGGGGGCAGGGCACCTTATATACTCGGTGCCCAGCCGGATACAGCCAAATACAAACAGATATCGACATAGTGTGCACACCGTCCTTCTTCCGAGCTCCCGCTGACAGATTTGGCTTCTAAGTTTGTCCGGTGCGGAAAGTCGTTGGGCAAAACCAAGTAATCGACCTGTTATCACTGCTGCGAACACAGAGTAGGTCCCCCCTATCCTGCGACGCCTTGCTGACACATTGTCGCTGTCAGGCACGCCGTCCTCAGATGAATAGTGCCATGAACAGTGTCAAAGTACGGACCCGGGATACGCGGGATCCTGTGTCATAACGGCTCCTTTGACTTCTGGCCCGAGTAGGATACCGCCATTTCTACTCGGGCCAACTCTTCTACTCGGAGGAACATTACTTTCTTGATTCGTCCTTCTGACCATCTATGTGTAGGACCGAGTAGCAGTCGACCGGGTAGCAAGTACCGGGTAGCCGGCTACTCGTCCAAACATCCTCTTCTGATCTTGCCCTTAGCACTTGCCTTTACCCTACTCGGGGGTTACCTCCCGACAAAGGGCGCGGCCAAAAACTGGATCATTGCTGGGGCAAAAGACTTCCCTGCCTTAATGGGCTGAACATTGTCGGAGGGGGGTCCCTTCTTGTTTGTAGACTTTTTTTTTCGGCTTAAGCCGTGGGTGACTATGTTTGCTTCTTCTATATCAATATAAAGGCAAAGCTTTTGCCTCGTTTCAAAAAAAAATTAAAACGTTAAGACCCTTTATAATTCCGACGGATTTAAGGGAACAACCGATTTTACGGCCCTTAAAACATTTAGTCCTGCATGTTCATTTTGAACCCTTAAAATGGGTTTGTGGTCTCCCTTAATTATAACCATATTAAGGTTTCTGCTGGAGATGGTCTAAGCAGAGCAGAAAGGAGCTGACTTTTCCTATCTTCCTGGCCTTATTCCCGGGGTCATCCTTGAGGGTGAGTGTGTTGTTCGAGCGCTCAGGACCCCCCCCCCCCCCCCCCCCCCCCCCAAAAAAAAAAAATTGAGCCCCCCTAAATGTTAAAGCACATGCATGCTACCCAGCGCTAGTGGCATAGCTCTGTTGTGCTGCATGCATGTGTATTGCATGACACTAGCGGCTCGATCTGCCTTGAAAGGAAAATCATGGTGTTTCACAGGTTTGCGACCAGGCTCTCCTTGAGGTGTGTAGGCGTATCAGGTTGGAAACGCGGCAGGACAACGACTACTTATTAGCCTTTTTGCTTGGTGGTCTCGGTCGTTATATATGTTTTCTCTGCTTGCATCGCTGTACGTGGTATTGGGGTTGTTTGTTGTTGTTCCAACGACTTGGCCTTTTTGCTTGTATAAGAAACTTTATTCTGGCAAAAGAGACGTGTAATTCTCTTGCGTGTTCTTGTTTATTTTGACCGAGGAGGTTGGCGTGACAAGAAAACATTGACGCGCGAAAGGAAAGACCCCTAGCTAGGGTCAAGTCAGTCCCAAATTCACACCGCGTTCTGGCCTCCAAAGTAGCAGTAGATGAGTGGGGGGTAGTATATCATAGAGAGAATTCCTTATTTGACACTCTCTTAAAATTGTGTTCCTTATTTGACACTAGAGAAAATTTTCTTCCCTATATGACTTATAGTATTGATTTCTTTCCCTATATGACACTCTAGTGTATTTTGTACACGTAAAAAGACCTTTTTACCCTTTACATAACGTGACCATTAGCTACCTAGTTTATTTAGGTAGGCTCATGCATGCATGTGTATATCGAGGAATGTCTGATTAGTGCGACCGGTAGTGAATCGTGCTAATAAGTTTTAGTGGCTCAAATGCAGACCTGCCGTGGGCAACGATCCCTGGTGTTGGTAATAGAAATTGGACGCTAAAATTGTAGGGTAGCATAGTGTGGCGAGTTTGAGAATGTTTAGACCGAGTGTCTTTTCTTATTTCGAGCATGCACTTTAGTTGTCTTGGTGCTTATGCTCTTTGCTCGTACGTCCGAAGTGTTCTTTGGTAGTGCCTTTGGTAACTAGCTATAATACATTATTGGACCTTGCCTCTTGTTGTCACAGGAGGAGCTAGCAGCCGTTCCAGGTGAGTTGCCGAGGCTTGTGCCCGTGAGAGGCGGACTCATTTGGTTACTGAACCTTACTTATTTGGTTTGGCTGCTCGGATAACCACCGGAAAACCAATGTCCGAGTCTGTCATTAGCATGCATAGATAGTATTTTAAAGTGGTGCACTGGAACGCGGACGGCGTCGGTACGGCGGTGACCGTGAAGCGCGTGCGGCGCTGGAGGTTCATCCAGGGCGGCGCCCCCCCTCCGCCACCGCCTCCAGCTGGACCAGGTGGCGGTCCTCCTGGTGGAGCGTACGGAGGCCCACCCGACGGGCCAGGTGGAGGCCCGAGTGGCCCGCCACGTGGCTCTGCTCAGCGCGGCCCCTTGTACTCCTTCCCAGGTCTGCTGTTGCCGCTTGGTGCGCGCGGCGCTCCAGGCGCTGGGAGCAGCAACGGGCCGGCGCCCCGCCGTCGCGACGACATCGACGATCCCCTCCACATCCCTGCGGCATCGGGCGCGGCGGCGGTCCCGTTCTCTGCCATCACGGCCGGCGGTGTCTTCGGCGACCCCGACGTTGAGCTGGAGGTCTGCGACGCGTTCTTCCACCTCCACGTCCGCGGCGAGTCCGGCGCCGGATACTTCCGCGTCCCGCGTCGCCTCGCGTGTGGCCAGGCCCATGGCCCTAGGGGCATGGCGCATGTCAACCTCGCCTCCGGAGCGGTCGGCGTCATCGACTCGATCACCTGCGTCCGGGGCGGGCCGGCCGTGGTCTCCGTCGACGTCCTCGCCGACGCCATCATCACGGACGTTCCCTCTCTCCAGGTCCCGGAGGTGGCCGAGCGTGTGCATGCAGCTGCCGGTGCTCGCCTCGTCCAGGGGGACGCGAGCGTGCAGGCGATCGGGCGCGATGCCGTGGCTGGCGGTAAACGCCCGGCGGCCGAGCCTCCCGCGCCAGCCCGCGTCAGCGCGCGCATCCGCCAGCAGGCCCCCGCGCTTTTCCACTCCGTCTTGGACCGTGCTGTCAGTCTGAAGAAGAGCAGGATGGATGGCGGCTCACCCCAGGTCCACTGCGTCGCTCCGCTCTCGTCCATTGAGATCAGGACCGTGGCGGCAGCGTGCCAGCTGCCCCGTGCTGCGCTGGAGGACCTCGCCTCGGCTCTACCGGCGCCCTCCGTTGATGATGTGTAGACGCCTATGGCGGCAGGGTGTGTTGGGAGTGGTCCGCGTGCGTCCTGCTCCCGCCCCCGTTTGTCAGTTGCTCGACGAGTTCGTGGTCGTCGTAGCCCCCCCTACTAGCGTGTGTGTGTGTGTTGGGGTGTGCTCCCCCCTTTTGCCTCCTTGTATAGGTTCGAGCACGTGTGGTTGTACGGCCTGGTTCGCCGGTGGTTTGGGCGTGCTGATGGCGGTGCTTTTCTGTTGCCTCTCTGTTAGACATGAGTAGGCCCTGTAAAAACCTCTTCCTCGGATCCTGGAACACTAGGGGCCTGAACGACGGAGACAAGTGCCTCGATGTGAAGCGCAACCTCGCCGCCCAACCCCTAACGATCATCTGTCTCCAGGAGACCAAGCTCGGCGTCGTCACCCCCTCCAAGGCTGCGTCCTTCCTTCCACCGGGCTTCACCTCCTTCTCCGTCAAACCTTCGGTTGGCGCCTCGGGGGGGATGGTCACAGCGTGGAAGCCCACCGCGGTCCACCACGTCCGCGACGTCGAGCTGGAGTATACCCTAACCTCCTTCTTCGAGTTCGCCGCGGATGGCTCGGAGTTCGCAGTGACCAACGTCTACGCGCCCTGCACGCCTGCAGGGCGGGGTGCCTTCCTCGACGAACTCCGCTCCCTCGAGCCGCTTTGCCCCCTCCCGTGGCTGCTTTTCGGCGACTTCAACCTCGCTCGCAGCCCCGTCGACAAAAACACACCGTCCTTCGACTCCACGGCTGCTGATGAGTTCAACTCGGTCATCTACGACTTGGCTCTGCAAGACCTCCCCCTCCTCGACCGCCAGTTCACGTGGACCAACAACCGTGCTTCCCCCACGCTTGTTCGCCTCGACCGCGCCTTCATCAACCCTCTCTGGGCGAGCATGCTCTTCAACTCCACGCTGCGTTCGCTGGTCAGAACCACCTCGGACCGGCCTCGGCGCGCCATGTTCTGGACAGCGTCGGACTCCTGCTCGGGTGGAGACTGCTTGGTAGCATGGGACACGGCGTGCCGCCTTAAGTCCGAAGGGGGTCTTGGCCTGTTGGACCTCGGTGTCCAAAACACCTGCCTCCTACTCAAAGTCGTTCACAAGCTGCTGTCGGGTGTCCGGAATCCCTGGACGGTCTGGGTCCGTCGGTGGTATCTTGATAGTGGTGCTTCCCCGCCCCATACCCCCACGTGGCGCTGCTTTGGTTCTCTCATCCCCCTGCTTCGCTCACTATCCGTTGTTGAGGTGGGGGCCGGGAGAAACGCCTCCTTCTGGCACGACAACTGGACGTCGCTAGGGAGGCTTGCAACCGCCCTTCCTGCTGCGTTCTCGCACTCCCTCGCCCCCGAAGCGACGGTGGCTGAGGTCCTGCGCGATGGTGGTGACGCGCTCCGCCTACGTTCGCGCCTTACCCCCGCGGCTGAGAGGGAACTAGGTCACATCATGGAGGCCCTTGCTCTCTATGCCGGTCGCGACGTCCCGGACAGGCGGTCGTTGCTCGGCACCACTGCCAGCCGCTTCAGGGTGGGAGACGCGTATCGCATCCTCCGCTCCTCTGGGTGCGGCCCCGCGCTTCACAATCTTAACTGGGAGAACTTTTGCCCCGTTAAGGTGAAAATCTTCATCTGGATCCTTCGTCACCAACGCACCAGGACGCGCGCCCGGCTCCACCGTCTGGGCGTGCTGGGAACGCCGGACTGCCCCTTTTGTCCCGGGATAGTGGAAGACATCCATCACCTGTTCTTGTCGTGCCCGCGCATGCACCCTGTCTGGCAGGCCTGTGTCCCCCGGGCCGCCGTCCCGTCCCTCCCAGCCTTGGTGGACGCCTTCTCTGTGGAGCACCCCAGCTGCCCCCCCCCTGAGCATGACCGCCGTCGCTCTGCTTCTCTGGATCGGCTGGAAGACCAGGAACCGTCGCGTGTTCGATGGGCTAGATACGACCACCCCTGGCTTCTTCGACGCTGTACGCGAGCACCTCCGCTTGTGGGTTGTTAGGGCGCCTCGCCGCCTAGATTGTACCCCCCTCTTGGCTTGGTGCTCGTCGCTCCCCGCCTAATCAAAGGCTTGTAAAAACCCCGTGTAAAAATGTTGTCGCTTGGTTTTAATATAAAAATTCAGGTGGGCTGTTCGCCCTCCGTTGTTTTCCTCAAAAAAAGTGGTGCACTGGTGCACGGAATTATGGAATTTTTAAAAACTTTGGCAGCACTCGTCCGTGCAAAGCAACCAGGTGACGGCTCGATCGCTGACGAGGACCAAAAAGATCGGAGACTTTTTTTAATAAAAGCACGGTCGCACTAATCGGGTCTTTCACATACGGGGCAGGTCATAATTAGTTCCCTTCAACGCTCGAAACACACATGAATGCACGAGCCTACCTAAATAAGCTAGCTGGCTAATTAATGGTCACATAATGTACAAGGGTAACAAGGTCTTTTTACGTGTACAAAATACACTAGAGTGTCATATAGGGAAAGAAATTAAGACTATAGGTCATATAGGGAAGACAATTTTCTCCAGTGTCAAATAAGGAACATGATTTTATGGGAGTGTCAAATAAGGAATTCTCTCTATATCATAATCCATCACGGCCAAGTGGGCATGGGCAGAGGCAAAGCTGGGAATCATCCATGGCATCACATCACTGGTTAATCACGCACATGGATGGAGAAAATGACAAATAACCACCACATTTGAGGCGGCGGTGTCAGCTAACCACCGCTTTCGGGGGAAATGACAAAGAGCACCGCATTTCGGGGCAGAACTGTGACGCGGAGCACCGAATTTGGTTGATCGCTAAGTCTAGTCAGCTTAACAGCATTTCTGACTGAGCGGACCCACTGTCAGTCCTATGTGGCAAAAAAAAAGAAACAAAAAGGTCAGAGATGCATTCCCACCACGGATGGACGCTCTCACATCTCCCCACTCCACCGCACCGCCACCACCACACGCCGGAGTGCTGGGATCCCCTTTCGCTTCTTCACTGTCACAGCTTGATTCAATGCACATACCACACAGATCAAAAATCAAAATCTCTCCAATGCGCACATCCGTGCGCGCGTTCAATTGACTGATTGACCGGTTGATCCGTCTCTCAAGTGGCTGATGCTCCAGCTGGCCGCCTTCGCCGTGCTCGGCGGCTCCATCCACCTGCTCGCCGTCCACACCCACCACCACCCGCACTCCTCGGGCCTCCTCCTCGTCTCCACCGCCGCCAAGCTGCTCGCCGCGCTCTCCCTCCTCACCTTCATCCCGCACCTCATCCACGCCAAGCTCGCGAGGTCCTCCTCCGCGCCAAGGCGCGCCAGCTCGACCGCGACCTGGGACTCATCCGTCGCCGCGTCGAGGCCACCTCCCGAGTCGTCCGCATGCTCACGCACAACATCCGGGCATCCCCACTCGACCCGCACGCCATCCTCCACACCACCTTGCTCCACCTCGTCGACGCGCTCGGCCTGCATAGCTGCGCCGTCTGGGTGCCCGCCGGGCAAAACGGCGTCCTAGCTGGTGCATCAGCTCGGCCTGAGAGACAAGGGCGCCGTCGTGCTGGGCTCGCAAGCCTCTATCCCCGCCGACGACCCCGACGTGGTCGACATAAACTCCAGCGGGGCAGCAAAGGTGCTCCGGCCGGACTCGGCGCTTGCGTCGGCGAGCGGCAGCGAACTGCGGCCCCCGGGAGCCGTGGTCGCCATACGGATGCCCATGCTCAAGGTCTCCAATTTCGACGGTGGAAGGACGCCCGAGGCGAGCACATACGCCGTCTTGGTTTTGGTTCTGCCCAACACGGGACGATGGAGCAGCCAAGACCTCGAGATCGTGGAGGTCGTCGCCGACCAGGTCGCCGTGGCGCTCTCGCACGCGGCGGTGCTCGAGGAGTGGCAATCGACCCGCGACAGGCTCGGCGAGCAACACATGGCCCTTGTGCACGCGAAGCACGAGGCGACGGCGGCGACAGATGCCATCCACTCCGTCCAGAGCGCCATGGGCGGCGCCGTGCAGAGGCAGATGCACTCTGTCGCCGGGATGCTCGCCATGCTGCGGCACGCCGCCGCCGAGCAGGGCATGCACCATCGCCCGGACGAGCGCCCTCTTGCTAGCTCTGGCGAACGACGCCGACGCGGAGGCGCTGACCATGAGCCGCGCCCCGTTCTTCCTCCACGACGCGGAGGCGCTGACCATGTCAGGGAGGCAATGGCAGTCGCGCGGTGCCTGTCCGAGTGCAGCGGCGTCGTGTTCTCGCGAGGTGTGCCGCGGCACGCTCCCCGACTGGCGCGAGGTGGCCATCAAGCGGGCGGAGGAGAGGCGCGAGGTGACTTTTTTTTTCTTTTTTTTTGCACATAGGCCTGACAGTGGGCCCGTTCAGTCAGAAATGCTGTTAAGCTGACTAAACTTAGCGATCAACCAAATTCGGTGCTCCGCGTCACAGTTCTGCCCCGAAACGCGGTGCTCTTTGTCATTTCCCCCGAAAGCGGTGGTTAGCTGACACTGCCGCCTCAAATGTGGTGGTTATTTGTCATTTTCTCACATGGATGTGACTGGGTGCGGCGTGTACACACGATACAATATGACGAACGAACGACCTGCTCCTCTAACTGTAGGCAGGGCTAAGCCGGCCGGCCGGGCGATCCATCATTCAACACTTGCTCCTGCAAACCGCATCATCGCGCCCAATTCGCTCACCTTCAGCCTTAGCCTACGATGCCAAGAGGAGATGAACGTCGTGTTGGAGGCACGCCGGTGACCAGTTCTTTTGCGCAGCAGCCGGGACGACCTACCGCCGCAGTACCAGCGCAACCAAGGCCAGCAGTTCAGCGCCGAGAAGATGCACAGCCATGGGTGCCGCCGCCGGAGTACGACCACCCCACCCTCTCTTGTCTGTAAATTTTTCGCTAGCTAGCTACTACATCTTTCCTTTGTCTAACTGAATTATATTTATACTACGCATCATGCTGCATCGACAGGAGCAAAAACCCCGGCTGGAACCCTTACCGGTGGATGGCGCAGCAGCAGCAGCAGCAGCAGCAGCTGCGCCACCCTACTCAGCAGCAGCAGACACCCGCTGCCACAAGGTTTGCTCATCATCTGCAGCTAGCTCTACCTTTTTATCCGTGTTGAGCTTCATGCTTGTCTGACTTCCTATCCTATGTCGATCGGGCTACCTGCTGGAATCGGTGCAGCAGCTTCCTAAACCGGGCTTGCAATTTTATTGGATGGCGATAAGCAAGCGCAACATGACAAGAAAAAACACCAAGACTCGCCGCCGATCGAGAAGACTAATTAAATCGCGTTAAGATCGTTGTTGCGGAGTATCTATATATAGACTTAAACTTATGTTTTAGTTTCCTGTTCATCATTTCAGTTTTTTTTCCCATTGGGGTGATTTATCTCCCCGTCGCTGCGTGACTAGTCATAAGAGGTGCAATATTGCCACCTCGCTAATTTACAGTGGGAAGGACCAACTTGTAAACCAGAAAGTGAAACAGTGATTATCAAGTCCCCAGGCGTAAGCATTAATGTCCTAGTCTCTCTCAACTCATCATCTTGATAAAATCAATACGGGGAGTCTAAGCCTGTAACTTTATTTTATTTTCTAATAAATTCGATGGTTAGGTCATATAGTCTCACCTCGATGGTTCACGGTGGGTACGACCGTCTTAGAAATGAGAGAGTGAAACATCAATATATTTGTTAGCTCTGCTCCGCCGTGGGTACTTTCCAGTGACTGCACGACGACGGACCGGCAAGACGTGCACTTTCGGCGAGATACACACGCATAAGTTAAGCAGCCAAGCACGATCGTTCGTGTACTACTAGTAGCTTTCACGTATAGCTCCAAGTCGCCGAATATACATGCACATACACGATTTGCTTTTTGCCTCAGCCCGTGAGCTTCATAGGTCTTTTTGGATTTTATTTATAGCTGGCCATACAGGCACAACTTGACTCGCACAAGGAAATAGGAAACCGACTCAAACTCCTAAACCTAGACACACGTACGACTAGAACTTCTAATTAACTAGGACTCTGTTATGGAAATAATCAACCGGCCTCAACTAGGAACCGGACAAGTTTGATTAATTCCAACAATATTCACCAACGACAAGTTCGCCCCTGGCCTCTTTCATTATTGAAACTCGTGCTAAGTACACAATTGTCGAGAAAGAAGTCGTCGTTAGTGAAGAAATCCCTTGAGATGGTTCATATCTAGAGCCGGTTCTCAACACGTACCCCGGCGTGGTACTGCCGCTCGGGTACGGTGCCAGGCAGGCGGAAGGTTGGTCCATTGAACCGCATACCGTTTGTGTGGTTGTGATGGGGATGTGAGCGTTTGAGCAATGTGAGTGGCGGAGGTCATTAGTAGAAACTGAGTATTAGAGATGGTTTTACCCGTAAAAAATAAGAACAAGCTCGGAAACACGACCCTTAACCGGTTTGTGTACGTAAACCGCCTCTAAAGAAAAACGTGGCTCCAATAACATGTAATTCGTGGCGGGCAAAAAATAAATCCCATCTCCAAAATTTCCGTGGCTGGTCCGAAATAAATCAGGTTCGGCATGATGCATCATTGGAGCCGGTCTAAACGACGTACGGCTCGTGGTGGCACGCTTTTAGAGACGGAATTTTGAAAAAAACATCAAGGTCTAATATGGGTTTGAACGCGACATCTCCTGCATGATATGGGGTCTGATATGGGTCTAATTAGAGCTTCTAATTAGATCCTCTATTTGAATTAGAGTTTATTCTAATTGGGGTTTTGAGTTGTCCTCTCTCAATTAGATCTAGTTTCTAATTACTCTCTCTCTCTTATGTGATGAGAACTCCACCTTCATCTACACCTGTGGTGTCTAGTTCTAGATGGTGAAGCGCTGCAGAACTGGTCCCATTGTATGTGTGCGTACTCTCAGAGGGGTAACACATGAGACTGAAGGGAATATGCCCGAGAGGCAATAATAAAGTGTTTATTATGTTATTCCTTGTTTATGATAGATGTTTATTTCTCATGCTAGAATTGTATTAACCGGAAACGTTGATACATGTGTGATTAATAAACAAACCAACGTTCCTAGTGAAGCCTCTCTTTTAATTAGCTCGTTGATTAAACAGATGATCAAGGTTTCCTGATCATGAACATTGGATGTTGCTGATAACGGGGTCATGTCATTAGGAGAATGACATGATGTACTTAAACCCTAAACTAAGTATAACAATACGATCAAGTCATTTAGTTTTGTTGTTATGTCTTACATTCGGAGTAACATTATTCCTTAGACCATGAGATCATGTTAATCACTAATACCGAAAGAATACTTTGATGACATCAAACGTCACACCGTAAAAGGGTGACTATAAAGGTGGCATTGGATATTCGGAAGTATTGGTTGAAGCTCATGGATCGAGAATGGGATTTGTCCATCCAATATGACGGATAGATATACTCAGGGCCCTCTCGGTGATATCACATCAATACCGCTTCCAAGCAAGTGATTTGATCACTAGGATGTTATATCACGGGAACGAGAAAAGAGTACTTGTCGGATAACGAGATCGAACAAAGTATAGTGGATACCGATGATCGGATCTCGGACAAGTAATATATCGCGAGACAAAGGGAAATCGTTACGACGTTGAAAGGTTCACACGATCACGAGAGTCATCGTTGAATATATAGGAGTCATCACGGTTTTCCAGACCCCGCTGTTGATTATTGATCGGAGAGGAGTCTCGATCATGTCTATAATATTCACGAACCGTAGGGAGACACACTTAAGGTTCGATGAAGCGTTTAGAGAGGATACGGAATACCGAAGAATATTTTGGGCAGCTCCGGAATTGTTTCGGGGAAAATTGAAATAGTTCAAGGGGTTTTTCGTCGAACGGTTGTTAATAGAATTAACAAATGGTTCGAGGTGCTGCATGCAAATGTTTGTTAATGGAATTAACAAATATAAATAAAGAAATAAAAATGTTTTATTTATTTATTAAAGAAAAACCTTTGGATTTTCCAAGTGGGAAATTAAGGGAATTTTGAGTGGGTTTTGAGTGGAGCTTCCACTCACATGAAGAGAGGAAGGGGTGGGGGCACCCATGGCTGGCCGCACCCCCCCTTGGGCTGCCTCCCCCTCCCCTATAAAAGGAGGGTGAGGGCTCTCTCTTCTCCACACACTTGCTCACACATTTTCCCTTCCATCCGCTGCTCCATTCCATGGTCTCCGGCTTGGCGAAGCCCTGACCGTGGGATTCTTCACCACCACCACGCCGTCGTGCTGCTGGAATTCCGGAGGGATCTTCTACTTCCGCAACCCGCTGGAACGAGGGAACGGAAGTCTTCATCGAGCTGAACGTGTGACCGATTACGGAGGCACCGCCGAATTGCGGTGCTCTTCTTCTCGCTCGGGATCGGCGTGAGAACGACTACGCCAACCACGAGATCTTTTCTCGTACCACTTTGAGTCTTCGAGGGTATGTTATCTCAAGACTCTCTTTCTCCCCGTTGCCTTTCATCTCATAGATTAGATCTTGGCCATTTGGGTTTATCGCGTGTAGGAAAATTTTTGTTTTCTATGCTACGTTCCCCTTCAGTGGTATCAGAGCCGGATCTATGCGTAGATGAATTGTACGGGACACATAGGAGTATGTGGGCGTTGATGATCATGTTTTTGTCTCTTTGAGTATTTTATGATCTTAGTGGCATAGTAGGATGAAGCGGCCCGGACTAACTTTACATGTCCACGTACATGAGACTTGTTCCACAACTGACATGCAACTTGAATTGCATAAGTGGCTTGCGGGTGTCGGTTTCTCCTACTATAGTTAAGATCTAATCTACAAAGGGTTGTTCAAAAAATATGTTTTATCAACGTTGTGGTTTTTTGTACGTAGATATGAACGGTTCTATCCTCGTAAGCCCAAAGCCACGTAAAATATGCAAAAATAAATTAGAGGCGTCTAACTTGTTTTTGCAGGGCATGTGATGTGATATGGTCAATGTTACAAACGTTATGTATGAGATGATATCTTTTGTAAATTATTGACATACCGGCTGGAGCCATATGGTTGTCTTATTTTATGGCATGCGTGCTGTATGTCATATCCATGTGATATGTTGTAATGGACAATCAAGATGGAGGTGCCACGGACCTTGGTGCCACGCCGGTGGAATGATGGAGATCATACCATGATGCACAAGATGGAGATCAAGTGCAAGAAGGACCATATCATATCACATTATCCATGCATGTGATGTTTATCCTTTTATGCATCTTATTTTGCTTAGATCGCGACGGTAGCATTATAAGATGATCCCTCTCACTTAATATCAAGATAATAATGTGTTCTTCCTTAAGTATGCACCGTTAAGAAAGTTCGTCGTTTCGAGACACCACGTGATGATCGGGTGTGATAGACTCAACGTTCGCATACAACGGGTGTTTTCAAGCCTAGCATGTACAGACATGGCCTTGAAACACATGCAATACAATGGTTCTACTTGGCGAGCCTAGCATGTACAGACATGGCCTCGGAACACGTAACCGAAAGGTAAAGCATAAGTCATATGAATGATATGATGAACATGTTGATGTTCGCCTTTGCAACTACACCGTCTCACGTCACTGGTAGAAAAATGGCCTTCGGTATGCCAGCATCAGTCCCCAAGCGTCGCGCCCCGTGACTAATGAGTCTTTATTCCCGGGTCGCCAGGAGACCCGCGACAGACCAATCAGACGTCGCGGTTTGGGAAACGCGTTGCCGCGCGTGGAGGGAATTAATTCCGGTTGACCTCGCCGCCCGGGACTATTGGTCCTTTATTCCCCGTTCCCGTGGCCAACCGGGACCATTGGCTCTTTATTCCCCGTGCCCGTGGCCAACCGGGACTAAACATCGGCTTGTCGCCTTCCCGCGGCGGTTTTTATTTCGCGAAGAGGCAGAGGGCGCCATTTCCACTGCTCGCTCTCTTCTTCCTCTGTTCTTCCTCGTTCTTCCTCTGTTCTTCCTCTCTCGCCATTTCAAGCACACGCACGCAAAATGGGTTCGACTTTTGCAGCGTTGACATCACGCAAGACCGCGTGAAGTTGGCGCGCATCGGTGTTGTGATACCTGAAGATCACTATATTGATCTTCAGAATCTTATCCAGTTCACCGGGCCAAAGACCGGGATGGCTGTCATGGCAAGCTACTTAATCGACCCCTGCTATCACCGGATGAAGACTGATTTCCCCCGGCAGAATCACAACTATTGGGAGGAGACCCCATTGCGCATGACGAACCTCAAGTATGCGGCCGTAGATGCATATGTTGCGTACGAGTTGTTCCGCATCTACTCGGCGGGGCCATAGATGATGTATGCGTTCGATATTGCGCATGTAATGGTTATCTATAATTAGTAGTATATATATATGTAATGGATAACTTTTGTGATCGACTCTATATATATATGTTAATTATGAAATGTGATCGACTCTATGTTTGTGTTATGTGTGATCGACTCTATGCATGTAATTAATATTGTTTGTATTATTGTTCTTTATTTTTTATATATTTTTTCATTTTAAGATTTTAAAATGAATTAGTATTATTTTTCTTCATTTTTTGATATATTATTTGTATTTTTAAGATTTTAAAATGAATTTGTATTATTGTTCTTAATTTTTGATATACTATTTGTATTTTAAGATTTTAAAATTAATTAGTATTATTGTTCTTCATTTTTGATATATTATTTGTAATTTTAAGATTTTAAAATGAATTAGTTCTATTTTTCTCAATTTTTGGATATATTATTTGTATTTTTAGAAATAATACAAATTAAAAGTTAATGTTTATTTATTTATTCAAAATTATTAATTACATCATTACTTTTGTTTATTAAAAGATTTATTTGCAATTCAAACAATTAAGAAATGTGGCTTCGACTAACATGTTAATAAGATTGATATGATACTACTATCACATACATGCGTGAGAAACACTTGGATTCGGGACGGGATGGAACTCGGAAGTTAAGCGTGCTAGTGCTAGAGTAGTGGGAGGATGGGTGACCGAGCGGGAAGTATGACCATGAGTAAGTAATTTGACTAGGGATAATCTTAGTTAGACACTAAGCAAAGCAAATAATACAAATTGTGAAAAAAAGAAGGGAGTGAAAAAAAAGGGAGAGGGAGTGAAAAAAAAGGGAGTGAAAAAAGGTGAGAAAAATAATTAGAAACCAAATGAATTAAAAAAATTACGAAATAAATCTAGTCCCGGTTCATGTGGCCAACCGGGACTAAATGTCCTCCGACCCCAGGCTCCGCCACCCGCCCACGTGGACGGGCCTTTAGTTCCGGTCCGTAAGTAGCGGGACTATAGGGGGGGCCTTTAGTCGCGCGTAGCTAGTCCCGGTTGCCTGGACGGGATTAATGGGCCTGGCGAACCGGGACTGTAGGCCTTTTTTCTACCGGTGCGTGATGATCGGTTTCGGTGTAGTGAATTTGGTTCGTGTAATCACTAAAGACAACTAAGAGGGATGTTGTTTTTGAGTGGGAGTTCATGGGATAATTTTAGAATTAACTTGAACTTAATTTATCATAAACATAGTCTAAATAGTATTTGCAAATATGTTGTAGATCATGGCACCACCTACCTTCAATTTCAATATGTTCATGGAGAAAGAGAAATTAGCGAACAATGGAAGCAACTTTACCAACTGGGCACTTAACCTGAGGATTCTCCTCACCGCTTGCAAGAAGCTCTATGTGCTTGATGCACCTCTAGGTGACCAACCCGCTGATGATGCTTCTGATGAGGATAAAAATATTTATCTGACTCAACAAGAAGACCACAGTATAGTTCACTGCGGCATCCTCTATGGATTAGAGCCAGAGCTGCGAAAACGTTTCGAGAACAGCACTGCTTATGCCACAATGGGAGAATTGAAAATGATTTTCGATACCCATGCCGCAGTTGAGAGTTATGACGCTTCAGAAAAGTTCTTTAGCTGCATGATGGAAGAGAACAGCTCCGTTAGTGAGCACGTACTCAAAATGTCTGCGTACGCTGATAAGCTCATAGCCTTGGGAATATCGATTCCCATTGAGCTAGGGATACATCGTGTTCTCCAATCTCTGCCACCTAGTTACAAGAACTTCGTGATGAACTATAATATGCAGAGCATGAAGAAGTCTCTTCCTGAGCTTCTCTCGATGCTTAAAACTGCTGAAGTGGAGATCAAGAAAGAACATCAAGTGTTGATGATCAATAAGACCACTAGTTTCAAGAAAGGCAAGAAAGGCAAGCCAAGGGTAAACTTCAAGAAGGGTGGCTAATCTGTTGCTACTGCTGAGAAGAAAACCAGGCATGGCCCTAAGTCTGAGACTGAGTGTTTCTATTGCAAGGGTACTGGCCACTGGAAGCGCAATTGCCCCAAGTATCTGGCAGATAAGAAGGCCGGCAAAGTGAACAAATGTATATATGATATACTTGTTATTGATGTGTACCTTACTAGTACTCGCAGTAGCACCTGGGTATTTGATACTGGTTCGGTTGCTCACATATGTAACTCGAAACAGGAGCTGCAGAACAAGCGACCACTAGCAAAGGATGAGGTGACGATGCGCGTCGGCAATGGATCAAGAGTTGATGTGATCGCCGTCGGGACGCTACCTCTACGTCTACCATCGGGATTAGTTATAAACCTCAATAAATGTTATTTGGTGCCCGCATTAAGCATGAATATCGTTTCTGGATCTTGCTTAATGCGGGACGGTTATTCCTTTAAGTCCGAGAACAATGGTTGTTCGATTTATATGAATAATATCTTTTATGGTCATGCACCTGAGAAGAATGGTTTATTTCTTTTGAATCTTGATAATGTTGATACACATATTCATAATGTGAATGCCAAAAGAATTAAGTTAAATGATGATATTGCTACTTATTTGTGGCATTGCCGCTTAGGTCATATTGGTGTTAAACGCATGAAGAAGCTCCATTCTGACGGACTCTTAGAATCACTTGATTACGAATCATTTGAAACATGTGAACCATGCCTTATGGGCAAGATGACTAGAACCCCGTTTTCTAGATCTATGGAACGGGCGACAGACTTACTGGAAATCATACATACTGATGTATGTGGACCAATGAGTGTATCGGCGCGCGGTGGATATCGTTATTTTGTCACTTTCACAGATGATTTGAGTAGATATGGGTATATTTACTTAATGAAACACAAATCTGAAACGTTTGAAAAGTTCAAAGAATTTCAGTGTGAAGTTGAAAATCATCGTAACAGAAAGATTAAATTTCTACGATCTGATCGTGGAGGTGAATATCTAAGTTACGAGTTTGGCATGCATATGAAACAATGTGGAATAGTTTCACAACTCACACCTGCCGGAACACCACAGCGAAATGGTGTTTCCGAACGTCGTAATCGTACTTTATTAGATATGGTTCGGTTTATGATGTCTCTTACAGATTTGCCACTATCGTTTTGGGGTTATGCACTAGAGACCGCTGCATTCACTTTAAATAGGGCACCATCTAAATCCGTTGAAACGACACCGTATGAATTATGGTTTGGAAACAAACCTAAGCTGTCATTTCTAAAAGTTTGGGGATGCGATGTTTATGTGAAGAAGCTTCAACCTGATAAACTCGAACCCAAAGCGGAAAAATGCGTCTTCATAGGATACCCTAAAGAAACAATAGGGTACACCTTCTATCACAGATCCGAAGGCAAGATTTTTGTTGCCAAGAATGGATCCTTTTTGGAGAAGGAGTTTCTCTCGAAAGGTGTGAATAGTAGGAAGGTAGAACTCGACGAGGTTATTGAACCTTCTCTTCTTGGAATGGCGAGTAGCGCAGCGCCGGAAGTTGTTCCGGAGCCGACCCCGTCAGATGAAGAGAGAGTTAATGATCAAGATCATGAAACTCCAATAGAGGAAACTACCGCACCTCGCAGGTCAACTAGGGAGCGTGCAGCTCCTGAACTATACGGAGATCCCGTATTAAACTTCATGGTAGATGGAGGTGATGACCCTGCGACATATGAGGAAGCGATGATGAGCCCAGATTCCAACAAATGGCTTGAAGCCATGAAATCCGAAATAGGATCCATGTACGAAAACCAAGTTTGGACTTTGGTGGATTTACCCAATGACCGCAAGGCCGTTGAGAACAAATGGATCTTTAAAAAGGAAACTGATGCTGATGGTAATGTGACCGTCTATAGAGCTCGACTTGTCGCAAAAGGTTTCCGACAAATTCAAGGAGTTGACTATGATGAGACTTTCTCACCAGTAGCGATGCTTAAGTCAGTTAGGATTATGTTAGCAGTTGCTGCATTTTTCGATTATGAAATATGGCAGATGGATGTCAAAACGGCGTTCCTTAATGGTGACATTGAGGAAGAGTTGTATATGATGCAACCCAAAGGTTTTGTTGATCCTAAGGATGCTGACAAGGTGTGTAAGCTTCAACGTTCCATTTATGGACTGAAGCAAGCATCCCGAAGTTGGAACCTCCGTTTTGATAAGGTGATCAAAGGTTTTGGATTTGTCCAAACATACGGAGAAGCTTGTATTTACAAGAAAGTGAGTGGGAGCTCTGTAGCATTTCTGGTACTATATGTGGATGACATATTGTTGATTGGAAATGATATAGAACTTTTAGAAAGCGTAAAAGGTTATTTGAACAATAGTTTTTCGATGAAAGACCTCGGTGAAGCAGCTTATATATTGGGCATCAAAATCTACAGGGATAGATCAAGACGCTTAATTGGACTTTCGCAAAGTACATACCTTGACAAGATTTTGAAGAAGTTCAAAATGGAAGATAGTAGGAAAGGGTTCCTACCTATGTTGCAAGGCAAGACGTTGAGTAAGACTCAATGTCCAGCTACAGCAGAAGATAGAGAAAAGATGGATAAGACTCCCTATGCTTCAGCCATAGGTTCTATCATGTATGCTATGCTATGTACAAGACCAGATGTGGCACATGCTATTAGTTTGACTAGTAGGTACCAATCCAATCCAGGTTTGGAACACTGGACTGCGGTCAAAAATATCCTAAAGTACTTAAGAAGAACTTAGGACATGTTTCTCGTATATGGCGGTGAAGAAGAGCTCGTCGCAAGATGTTACGTCGATGCTAGCTTCGACACTGATCCGGATGACTCTAAGTCTCAGTCCGGGTACGTATTTATTATGAATGGAGGAGCTGTAAGCTGGAGGAGTTCCAAGCAATCCGTGGTGGCGGGATCATCAACAGAAGAGGAATATGTTGCTGCCTCGGAGGCAACACAGGAAGCAGTTTGGATGAAGGAGTTCATATCCGAACTAGGCGTGGTTCCAAGTGCGTTGGATCCAATGGTTGTCTATTGTGACAACAATGGTGCCATAGCCAATGCTAAGGAACCAAGGTCTCACAAGAATTCCAAGCATATCAAGCGCCGTTTTCACTCCATCCGTGAGCATGTCGCAGATGGGGATGTGAAGATTTGCAAAGTACATACGGATCTGAATGTGGCAGATCCATTGACTAAAACTCTCTCAAGGACAAAACATGATCAACACCAGAACTCCATGGGTGTTAGATTCATCACTATGTAATATAGATTATTGCCCCTAGTGCAAGTGGGAGACTGAAGGGAATATGCCCGAGAGGCAATAATAAAGTGTTTATTATGTTATTCCTTGTCTATGATAGATGTTTATTTCTCATGCTAGAATTGTATTAACCGGAAACGTTGATACATGTGTGATTAATAAACAAACCAACGTTCCTAGTGAAGCCTCTCTTTTAACTAGCTCGTTGATTAAACAGATGATCAAGGTTTCCTGATCATGAACATTGGATGTTGTTGATAACGGGGTCATGTCATTAGGAGAATGACATGATGAACTTAAACCCTAAACTAAGTATAAAAATACGATCAAGTCATTTAGTTTTGTTGTTATGTCTTACATTCGGAGTAACATTATTCCTTAGACCATGAGATCATGTTAATCACTAATACCAAAAGAATACTTTGATGACATCAAACGTCACACCGTAAAAGGGTGACTATAAAGGTGGCATTGGATATTCGGAAAGTATTGGTTGAAGCTCATGGATCGAGAATGGGATTTGTCCATCCAATATGACGGATAGATATACTCAGGGCCCTCTCGGTGATATCACATCAATACCGCTTGCAAGCAAGTGATTCGATCACTAGGATGTTATATCACGGGAACGAGAAAAGAGTACTTGTCGGATAACGAGATCGAACAAAGTATAGTGGATACCGATGATCGGATCTCGGACAAGTAATATATCGCGAGACAAAGGGAAATCGTTACGACGTTGAAAGGTTCACACGATCACGAGAGTCATCGTTGAATATATAGGAGTCATCACGGTTTTCCAGACCCCGCTGTTGATTATTGATCGGAGAGGAGTCTCGATCATGTCTATAATATTCACGAACCGTAGGGAGACACACTTAAGGTTCGATGAAGCGTTTAGAGAGGATACGGAATACTGAAGAATATTTTGGGCAGCTCCGGAATTGTTTCGGGGAAAATTGAAATAGTTCAAGGGGTTTTTCGTCGAACGGTTGTTAATAGAATTAACAAATGGTTCGAGGTGCTGCATGCAAATGTTTGTTAATGGAATTAACAAATATAAATAAAGAAATAAAAATGTTTTATTTATTTATTAAAGAAAAACCTTTGGATTTTCCAAGTGGGAAATTAAGGGAATTTTGAGTGGGTTTTGAGTGGAGCTTCCACTCACATGAAGAGAGGAAGGGGTGGGGGCACCCATGGCTGGCCGCACCCCCCCTTGGGCTGCCTCCCCCTCCCCTATAAAAGGAGGGTGAGGGCTCTCTCTTCTCCACACACTTGCTCACACATTTTCCCTTCCATCCGCTGCTCCATTCCATGGTCTCCGGCTTGGCGAAGCCCTGACCGTGGGATTCTTCACCACCACCACGCCGTCGTGCTGCTGGAATTCCGGAGGGATCTTCTACTTCCGCAACCCGCTGGAACGAGGGAACGGAAGTCTTCATTGAGCTGAACGTGTGACCGATTACGGAGGCACCGCCGGATTGCGGTGCTCTTCTTCTCGCTCGGGATCGGCGTGAGAACGACTACGCCAACCACGAGATCTTTTCTCGTACCACTTTGAGTCTTCGAGGGTATGTTATCTCAAGACTCTCTTTCTCCCCGTTGCCTTTCATCTCATAGATTAGATCTTGGCCATTTGGGTTTATCGCGTGTAGGAAAATTTTTGTTTTCTATGCTACGTTCCCCTTCAGAGACCTTCACTCTGCTAGATCAAGGTGCTGGATACGGGGAGTCGACAACATTCTCAACCACATGCTTGTGCGTGCGGATCTTCTAGAGGATTCATCGACATCGTCAATGACACCTATTCCGCTCCTACGGTGTCTGGTACACGATCTGGAGAACTAGATCTTGGAATTATTTTTCACTTGTATGTTCACAGATAGATCTTGGCGGTTGCATAGCACGATGACGGAAAATTTAAATTCCCCTACACGCAACCCAGAATGGTGTGCATCCATGGGGGCTGTACGGACCCGCTGGGGCCGACGGAACCTAAGGGGGACTGGCGTTCTTTGCTGACATGTCCGATCGACTACCATTTTCGGAAGTGGAGGTAGTTCCCTCCCGAGTGGCCGCGATACTACTACCCTCGGTACAATCTACTATTTTCCTCTACTTTGATATCATCATGTAAGTTGCTTCGGGAATACGACGATGGTGGTTTCGCGGTCGTGGTGGTGCATGTTGGCTAGTGGTGAGGCCCCCTCCTAGCGGGCTCTAGTGCTACGAATTGTTGGGGATTGCGTACAGGGTTTTTTGGGAGAAATTCTTGTTGGCTCGGCCGAGACCGACGCGGAGCCGCCTGTGGGTGGCATCATGCCTTCGTGAAGCGCGTCGTGGCTACCCGCCGTCTGGATCCCAGTGTGGCCGAGGAAACTCCTAGTGCCAGTGCGATTGTCCGGGCAGCAACACGCGCTTTCCCTCTTCAAGGTGCTACTTGGTACTCGACGGCTCAGAGCTAGGAGCGTTGTGGTACTTCTTCGGAGGGCGCAGCGGTTGTGGGTCACCGTAGTCTAGTTGTTCCACCTATGTCTCCATTTTGCTTCTTCATTTCTTCTCTATGGGTTTGTGTTTGCCGCCGGTTTAGACTTTAGTACTGGTTGGAGACACCGACCAGGACTAACACTAGTGGAGAACAGGGCTTTTGCCCACTGGCGAGCACCCCTTTCGCCCCGGCTCGGCCACCACCCGGTGCAAAAGACTGCAGAGGTGGGACCGGGGCGAGCAGGGCGCGTGGTGCGGGGGTCATTTGCCCTGGTTGGTGGCTCAAACCGGGGCTAAAGGCCCTCGGCGAGCATGGCGCATGCGGGCGCGTCGTGGGGGGGGGGGGGTCTTTTGCCCCGGTTTGTGTCTCCAACCGGGTCAAATGAGCCCCACCTAGATGAAAAGTTGTTTCTTTATTTCTATATTGCTCTTTTGTTAATAATTTCAATTTCATTAAGAAAAACTAACCAAATAAATGGAAAATGAAAATTAATAGAATTCTTTTTTTTTAAATCCAATTTTTTCTATTTTTTATATACAGTTCCATGCCAGCGTTCTCCATTCCTCATGCCACTCACTTTTTTGGTGTGGTGTGCTCACTTGTTTTTCCCTCATATGCACAAGAGGTGTTCGATGAAATGCCCGAGAGCATAATCCCTCATATTGTGTAACAATGTATGAAACATGTATGGTTCATGTACTTGGATTTAGTCCACCTCTGTTTTCCACATGTTTTGTATCAACATCACTGTCGGGCGTGTGAACTGGAGGATTTGTAGATTTATAGAACAAAACAAACGGTGTCGCCATCATACAGCCCGACCGTGGCTCATGAGTGCATACATGCATATCAAAATCACGGTCGGACGTATGATGGCGAATCCGGATGATTTGTATAGGCGGTCGATGAACTGCATGATGTATCAAACCTTTTGTCAAACCTTAAATGGGGGATGTAGAACAAAACAAACGGTATCTCCAGCATATAGCCCTACCGTGGCTCCTGAGTGCATATATGGATATCAAATGCACGGTAGGATGTATTTTGGCGAATCCGAATGATTTGTACTCGGTGGATGAACTGAATGATGTATGAAGGGACTTCGAGAGGTGGGCTATATATAGGGTACTCTGCCTCACAAAGTGTTGTGCTAAGACATCAATATATTTTAGGAGATAGAACATAAATGCGGACACCATGAGCATCATCATGACCAAGATGGTGTTCATTAACTTCCTTCCCCTCTCTCCCTTTAGATATGTCTCTCCCGCTAGATAGCTCGTGTATCGAGTTTGTGCCTTCGCCATAGTGTTGTATCATTTGTACTTGTTGCCGCTGAACCTATGCACTTGTCTCTGACATGCTCCCCAGTCGTCGTAGACTCCGGGAACATGTCCCCGGTACACGACATACCACGTCATCTATTTGTACAGATAAAATATACATCAGTAGCAACAAGTAACTATGCAACGAGAATTTTAGGACCGACGGATATTTATAGAATGTGGGTTGATAAATAAATTTCATACTCTAAGGTTTCGGCTTTGGCGTGAAGGGGCGGTAGCCCTCCAGCATGTTGAATGGCTTCCTACCACCATACGCCTCTAAGAGGGCTTCTTTTCTGCATTCGTTGGTCGTACGTGGCCGGCGAAGAACAAGCCACCCCTAGTGACGACATTCTGATGGATTATTGTGGCAATCTGCCGTTGGATGTGACGAAATCATTTCTTACCGTTTCACTAGGGGTGTTCTCATGTCGATGCCTTGTTTTTGGAGACTAGATGGCAACACGAGGTCATTTTCATCCTTCACGAACTCCCTCGTATGAAGGATGGCGTACCAGGCGTCCATCCCAGCCTCTGCATCCAACCGCTTCATGCAAGCATACTTGGTTGTGTATGTGCACGTGAGGCATCCTCGGTGAATGGGTAGTATGGGCCCCTAGAGGGGGGTGAATAGGTGCTAATTCCAAATTTTAACTCTTTTTCGATTTAGGCTTGACACAAAGGTAAATTCTCTAGAAATTCAACTAAGGTGAATTTACCTATATGACAAGAGCAATACAAAGCAAGATAGAAACACAAAGTAAATGAGAGGGAACAAGGTAACCGATAATGGAAGCACACGGAGGCAAGGATGTATCCCGAGTTCCTCCTTTAGAGAGGAGCATGTCCCATTGGAGGGGTGTGAGTTTCGCCCTGAAGGTCTAGTCAATGCCACAAAGGCCTCACCCTATTCTTCGATGAACCTAGCCACAAAGGGCTAGTTTACCTTCCACTATTGATTCCCTTCGAGGCGGAAATTGGTGTCTTTACAATGATCTTGAGGCACACATCCACAACTGAACTAAGGGCTCCTAAGAGCACCAACAATCTTCTACAAAAACAAGTGAGTAACGATTAGGTCTAGGTTTTCCAAAAGGAAACCCTAGACAAAAATCTCTCAAGTGAATGAGGGGGAAATGAAGGACGGTTTGGTGAAGATGTAGATCGGGACCTTCTCCTTCAATTCTTCAAATATCAAAGAGTTTGGGTGGAGGGATTGGTATAAATCTACCTTTTGGTGAGATCAATTAATGGAGACTCCAATGATGGAGAAGCTAACCCACTGGGAAAGAACAAGAGGAGGTATTTATACTCCTCTCCAATTCTAGACGTTGCAGGGTCACTTACCCCGGAGTCTCCGGCCTAGGCCGGGAACATGCAAGATTCCGGGGAGACTCTGGGGTGCCTCCGTACTGAGCTTCTGTCAC